>JAPDVU010000005.1:117785579-118200579 GCA_026230045.1 Corynorhinus townsendii
TTGGCATGGTATATGCAAAAGTCTTATGTTCATAATCTTCGACATAAGAATTTTACTTTTAAGAATTCATCTGAAAGGAACAACGAGAGATGAGAATAAAGATATAGAAATGAAAATGTTCATTATAGCATCAAATTAAGAGGAGATAAAATATATTTTTGGAATAAGTTAAATGTCCTAGCATAGGAAAGTGTTTAGGTAAAAATGATACATTTCTATGTTAAACTATTAGTAGTCAAAAATGTTTTCAAATGCTTAATTATATCATAATGAAATGGTACTTATATAAGCAGGCTACAAATTTATATACTATATGATTCCAGTTATCTAGAATATATATTTTTCTTTACTTTGTATACCCATTATACACACACAGAGCTACATTCAGGGCTCAAGAGTGAAAGCACACTCAGGCTCTATGACCATGCCTTCTTGGAGGAAGGAGAGGCCAAGCACTGGGCTAAGACCTAGATTCCTTAGATCTCCTCACTTCAATTTACAGAAGTCAAGAAGAAATTAGGCATAGTTCTCTTTATCCACAAGTACATTACCTGCTACCATGAATTCTATCTGCCTTGAATTCACTAGAACTAACCTCATTATGCCTTTAGTCCTGATTTATGTGAGATAGAAACCTAAAAAATTAACCTGTACAAAGCTTGAAGATTTAAAGTCAACCTGACCACATTTGTACAAGAATTATAATATAGCTGAAAAATTTTTTTAAAAATTAAATGACATTCTCTTCTTCACAAGAAATGAAAATCAATTCCACATAGATTAAAGACATATGTGCAAGTCAAAATTATAACACATTAGTTGAAAATATCTCTAGAGTTCAGGATAAGGTATGATTTTTAAACAAGACAATAAGCACCAAGGTTAAAATATTGAGAAATTGAACTATATTAAATTTAATATTCCATTTTTCAAAAGACACCATAGAATGAGTGGAAAGAAAAGCCACAAGCAATAAGGTATTTGCAAAATTTATATCCAATAGCTGAGATTGCTGGTTGATCTCTAAACTCATTGACTTTCTTTGGATATAAACACTTATTTCCCAATATTTGGGGGTTAACTAATTCAAATCTTCTTTGCAATTAGTTAACATGTGGCCAAATAATTGAGTCATGGCCAATGATATGCCAATGCAAGTGTTATGTACCACCTTCCTGCCTGATTTGTAAAAACTTTTTAAATGAGATTCTCTGGGACCCTTTTCCCTTTTTGCTAGCTGGGACAAAGATGATTCCAGGACAACTTTGGGAGACATATTTAAAGCTAGTGAATCTAAAATATGAAAGGAAACTTCAAAGGAGTCTAGATCACTGCTTAGAAGTTGAAAATTCAATTAATACCCATATTAGACGTTATGTAAGTACACAAATTATTTTAAGCCACAGAGGTTTGGGGTTTATGTAATAAGGGAGCTGACATTATTTCAAACAGTATAATAACAAAAGGTCACTATCCAAAATAAAGAACTTCAACAAAAAGGCAAAAATCCTAATTGAAAAATGAGCAAAAGACTCTAATAGACATTTCACATAACATAAATGAGATGTTCAAGATCATTAGAAGTAAAAGAAACATAAACTCAAATCAGAATGAAATATTTTATCTCTTTTAAGAATGTAATTAAGAAGTCTATAATGTGAGACAACACTTTAGCAAACAATTGCATTTTCTTTTAAGTCTATTTATATATGCTTTATAGGTAATTTCACCCTTAGCAATATTTCCTAGAGAAAGTTTGCACATGTGTGTCAGGCGGCATGTACTAGAAAGTTCAGAGCAGCAGTGTGCAAAAATTCCTATAACTAAATACAAAAACAAAGTTCTCTGACAAAAAGAGTGGATAAACAAATTGGAGCTTATTCATACAATAAACTGTTGCACAGAAGGGGAAAAGAATTACAGCTAAACTTAACAGCAAAGAATTAGCTTACAAAAATTAAGTTCAAAAAAGAGTCAAAGATGGCGGCTGGGAGGATGGCAGTAAGGGAAAGAGTGCGAGTGAGGGAGCAAAAGGGGAGTGTGTGGATGTGTGGTGTGTGTGTATGTCTGAGTGAGGGGCAGCTAGATCTCACAGGACCTGCAGGGGCTGTCAGACCAGGCTTGCATAGCCAGGCAGCCTCTGCTACTGCTATAATCTCTCCCAGAGTGCCAGCTCTGCCACAGAGGCCGCACCATCTTGAAGGGGAGAGCTTCTGTGACTGGGAGATCAGCCTCACCTCCACCCAGGGTAATCTCAGACACCACCTGGGATCCTACAGCCACTCTGGCCAGGGACCTGCTGCCTTGGCTGCCAACCCACGGACACCTACACTCCAGCCTCCCCAGCTGAGGGCTCCTGTGAGTTCTGGAGGGTGCTCCCTTCCCACCAGCCAGATGCTTTAGCCCCAGGCACCATGACTGCTCCAGCAGCAGGCCAAGCAGCTGCTGACCGTGACCGCCAAAGGAGCAGCCACCACCCATGACTGAACAAGGAGTAGACACCCAATGACCATGCGAGATGCCACCACCTGCAACCGCCCAAGGAGCAGCTGCCCTGTGAAAAGCCGCTGCCCACGAACGCATGAGGAGCAGCTGCTCCCTCAACCCCCTGAGGTGCAGACACTGCCTGTGACCATCCAAGAAGCAGCCATCACCCACGACTACACAACCCCCTCCCAAGCCCACTGCTGCAGCCATAGGCCCCACACGACTCAATAACTAGATCCTTTGGTGAGAGCAAAAATGGGGAGACAAAAGAACAACCCCCAAAGGAAAGAAAAGAATCGCCCCCTCCCCCGCCAAAAAAAGGGAACTAAATGAAATGGAGGCATGCAATATGTCAGAAAAAATAATTCAGACTAAGAGTCATACAGTTCATAAACCAGATAGATGAGAAAATCAACAATCTATGTAAGAATCAGGAGGAAATAAAGAGTGATATAGCTACAATAAAACACAATATAGAATCTTTCAACAGTACACTAGGAGAAACGGAGGACTGAATTAGTGAATTAGAAGACACGGAAGCAAAACAAATCCAATCTGAACTGTAATTAGAGAAAAAAAATCAAAAGACAGGAGAGCCTGAGGGAGCTTTGGGACAACATGAAACAAAGCAACATATGTATAATAGGGGTGCCAGAACAACAAGAAGATGAGCAAGGATTAGAAAACCTATTTGAAGAAATAATGTAAGAAAACTTCCCTTATCTGGGGAAGAAAAATGTCACACAAGCACAGACTCCCAAACAAGAAGAACCAAAAAAAACTCACACCAAGATACATCATAATTACGAAGGCAAACATTAACAAAATAGAGAGAATATTAACCTACAAGCGAGGTCCCATTAGATTATCAAATTATTTCTCAACAGAAACATATCAGGCCAGAAAGGAATGGAAGTAAATATACAAGGTGATGCAAAGCAAGGGACTGAATCCAAGAATACTCTGTTGAGCAAGGCTATCATTCAAAATTGAAGGGGAAATAGGGAGCTTCACAGACAAAACAAAAACAAAAAGGCTAAGGGAGTTTATCACTACCAAGCCAGCAATGCAAGAAATGTTAAAGGGACTGTTGTAAAAAGAAGAAGAAGAAATGAAAGGGGGAAAAGAACACAGGCACAAAAAATAAAAATGGCTACAAACAAATACCTATCAAAAGATATCAAGAGGCTGAATGCATAAGAAATCATGACCTGTATATATGCTGCCTACAAGAGACCCACCTCAGAACAACAGACTCACACAGACTGAAAGTGAAGTGATGGAAAAATATCTTTCAGGCAAATGGAAATGAAAAAAAAACAAAGAAACCTGGGGTAGGAATACTTATATCTAGCAAAATAGACCTCAGAGTGAAGGCCATAACAAGAGATAAGGAAGGCAACTTCATAATACCAAAGGGATTAATACAATAAGAGCATATAACTCTGGTAAACCTATTTGCACCCAATGCAGAAGCACCCAAATACATAAAAAAAACTTCTGGAAGATATCAAGGGAGAGATCGACAGCAATACAATGATAGTAGGGGACTTTAATACCCCTACTGATATCACTGGATAAATCGTCTATAAAAAAAAAAAAAAAACACAGCAAAGAAACAGCAATCTTAAATGACTCGCTAGATCAGATGAACATAATTGACATCTTCAGAATATTTCACCCCAAAGCTACAGAATATACATTCTTCTCAAGTGCACATGGGACATTTTTAAAGATAGATCACATAATGGGTCATAGGCAAAGTCTATCCAAATTCAAGAAGTTTGAAATCATATCAAGCATCTTCTCAGACCACAATGGCATACTATTAGAAATTAACTATAATAAAAACAATAAAAAAATAAAACAATTAGAGGCTGAATAGCATGCTATTAAACAATGATTGGGTTACCAAAGAGATCAAAGAAGAAATTAAAAACATCTAGGAAACGAATGACAATAAAAACACAACAATTCAAAACCTATGGGACACAATGAAAGCAGTCCTGAGAGGGAAGTTCATAGCATTACAGGCCTACCTAAGAAAAACTGGTAATAAATTATTTAACTCTCCAACGTAAAGAATTAGAAAGAGAGCAACAAGAAAAGCCCACAGTGAGCAGAAGGAAAGAAATAATAAATATCAGAGCAGAAATAAATGAAATAGAGATCAAAACAATAATACAAAAGATCAATGAAACCAAGAGCTGGTTCTTTTAAAGGATAAACAAGATTGATGAACCTCTTGCCAGGCTCACCAAGAAGCAAAGAGAGAGAACCCAAATAAACAAAATCAGAAATGAACGAGGCAAACAATAGACCCCAAAGAAATACAAAAGATTGTAAAAAAAATACTATGAACAACTCTACTCCAATAAACTAAACAACCTCAAGGAAATGGATATATTCTTAGAAAAATACGACCTTTCAAAACTTAATCAAGAAGAATAAAAATCATCAACAGGCTGATAACGCAGGAGAAAATTGAAACAATCACCAAAAACTTCCAGCAAACAAAAGCCCTACGCCAGATGGCTTCACTGGAGAGTTTTACCAAACATTCAAGGAAGAACTAAAACCTATCCTTCTCAGACTATTCCAAAAAACTCAAGAGGAATGCACACTTCCAAGCTCTTTCTATGAAGCTAGCATTATGCTAATCCCAGAAACAGATCACTACAAAGAAAGAGAATTACAGGCCAATCAAGGGATGAACATTGATGCTAAAATCCTCAACAAAATTCTAGCAAGCAGATCCAGCATTACATTGTAAGATTGTACACCATGATCAAGTAAGATTTATTCCGAGATGCAAGGTTGGTACAATATCTGCAAATTAATAAACGTGATACATCACATAAATAAATTGAAAGACACAAATCACATAACCATAACAATTGATGCAGAAATGGCATTTTACAAAATCCAACATGATAAAAACTCTCAGCAAAGTGGGAATAGAGGGATCATACTTCAATATAATAAAAGCATTATATGAAAAACCTACAGCCTACATCATACTCAATGGACAAAAACTAAAACCATTTACCCTAAGAACAGGAAGAGGACAGGGTTGCCCACTGTCACCACTCCTGTTCAACATAGTACTGGAAGTGCTAGCTATAGCCATCAGACGAGAATAAGAAATAAAAGGTATCAAAATTGCAAAAGAACTACTAAAATTGTTATTATTCGCAGATGACATGATGTTGTACATAGAAAACCCTAAGGCTCCATCAAAAAGCTACTAGAACTAATAAATGAATTGTGCAATGTAGCAGGATACAAAATTAATACCCAGAAATCGATGGCTATTTTATACACCAATAATGAACTCAAAGAAAGAGAAACTAAAAAAAAACAAATCCCATTTACCATTGCAACAAAAAAACTAACATAGCTAGGAATAAATTTAACCAAGGAGGTAAAGGACCTGTACTCAAAAATTACAGGGTGCTGAAAAAATAGATAGAGGAAGACATAAAGAAATGGAAGAATATACCGTGTTCATGGATTGGCAGAATCCACATCATTAAAATGTCCATACTACCCAAAGCAATCAATAGAATCAATGCAATTCCCATTAAAATACCAATGGCATATTTCACAGACCTAGAACAAACTTCCAAAAATTCATCTGGAATTAAAAAAAAAAAAGACCCTGAACAGCCACAGCAATCCTTAGAAAGAAGAACAAAGTTGGAGGGATCACAATACCAGATCAAGTTATACTACAAAGCCACTGTTCTCAAAAGTGCCTCGTACTGCCACAAGAACATACATGTACTAGTAGACTAAGGGAACAGAACAGAGAACCCAGAAATTCACCAAAGTCATTATGCTCAATTAATATTTGACAAAGGAGGCAAGAGCATACAATGGAGTCAAGACAGACTCTTCAATAAATGGTATTGGGAAAATTGGACAAATACATGCAAAAAAAAAAAAAATGAAACTAGACCACCAACTTACACCATACACTAAAATAAACTCAAAATGGATAAAGGACTTAAATGTAAGATGGGAAACCATAAAAATCCTACAAGATGCCATAGGTAGCAAAATAGCAGACATTTGTTGTAGCAGTATCTTTACTGATACAGCTCCTAGGGCAATGGAAACTAAGGAGAAAATAAACAATTGGGACTACCTCAAAATAAAAAGCTTCTGCACAGTGAAAGAAAACATCAACAAAGCAATAAGAAATCCCACTACATGGGAGAACATATTTGCCAATGTTATCTCTGATAAGGGTTTAATCTCCAAACTTTATAGGCAACTCATACTACTTAACAAAAGGAAGATAAAACAATCCAATAAAAAAAAATGGGCAAAGGACTTAAATAGACACTTTTTGAAAGAGGACATACAGAAGGCCAAGAGACATGAAAACATGCTCAAAGTATTAATCATCTGAGAGATGCAAATCAAAACGACAATGAGGTACCATCTCACACCTGTCAGAATGGCTATCATCAACACATCTATAAATGACAAGTGCTGGAGAGGATGAGGAGAAAAAGGAACCTTCCTCTTGCACTGCTGGTGGGAATGCAGACTGGTGCAGCCACTGTGGAAAACAGTATGGCATTTCCCAAAAATTAAAAATGGAACTTACATTTGACCCAGTAATCCCACTTCTAGGAATATACCCCAAGAAAACAGAATCACAATCAGAAAGGATATATGCACCCCTATGTTCATAGCAGTACAATTTACAATAGCTAAGATTTGGAAACAGCCTAAGTGCCCATCAACAGATGAGTGGACTAGAAAACTGTGGTACATCTACACAATGGAATACTACACTGTTGTAGAAAACAAAAAGAAATTCTGACCATTTGCAACAGCATGGATGGAACTGACAAGCATTATACTAAGCAAAATAAGCCAGTCAGAGAAAGATAAATATCACATGATCTCACTCATTTGTGGAATATAATGAACAACATAAACTGATGAACAAAAATAGAACCAGAGTCACAAGAGCATTCAATAGACTGTCCAAACTATAAGGGAAGGCGGGGGGCGAAGGGGGGGGTAAGCGATCAACCAAAGGACTTGTATGGATACATATGAGCATAACCAATGGACACAGACAGTAGGAGGGTGAGGGCATGTGCTGGGGGTTGAGGGTGGCCGGGGAGAGGTCAATGGGGGAAAAAGGAGACTCATGTAATACTTTAAACAATAAAGAATTTAAATTTTAAATAAATAAATAAATAAATGTATATTCATTAATAGTAAAAAAAAAAAAGTTCAAAGATAAAAATCAAGTCCCAAAGCATGACCTATATAGAGGATGATATTTTTAAGGTTTAAATAAAATTAATACTAAACATGTATTTAAGAAAGCATAATAATAATAGGCAGGAATTAATAAACACAATATCCAAGAGCCTGATTATCTTCAGAGAAAAGAAGATGGAATCAAGGAAGAGCATACAGGTAGCATCAGAAGTGTTGGTGATAGCTACTAGTTTGTCCACAGATTTACAGTTATTCTCTTGTAGATTTCAAATATGTAGTAATAAAAAATGTTTAAAATATAGTGTTTTCAACAATAAATATTTAAAATAAAATAAAAGTTTATAAAAATGATAAAATAAATGAATAAATAAATAGAGAAAAAAGAAAGTGAGAACTTAAGGGAAAACAACATTCAGAAAGACTATTTTCTACCACCTAAAATAGGAAGGATTAAAGAATGAAAAGAAATAAAAAACAAGCCTGTGGTTAAAATTTACAACTCCAACCTTGTGGTGTGCTATTAGCTACATGGAATGTAACTCATTGACAGATAAATACAGGATAGTAGTTTTAACGCTTAGGTTTCTCTCTAGTCCTCTACTGCAAATATTCATCCGAGGAAACTGTACTTCTACATGGAAAAGATAAACAATCACTCTGAGATGAGAATGGAATTCAGCTAGTTAAGAGCAGGTGCTAAGAAATCAAAGGTCAAGGTTTCAATACCATACGAACCAATTAACTTTGCCCTATTCTACGGCAAAGACTGTCAGCTAAAAAAAATTCTGATTATAAGTAAGATCAGGAAAAAGAGAATATAAACCACTATCAGTACAGGAAAGCACAATCTCTAACATTATGTAAGAAGTATTTTCTTGTATATAGTAACATTAAAAGCTAACATGTATTACTCCAAATACCCACCATGCATTGCCTCATTAATCTTCATAAAACTCCAATGAGGTAGGTATTGTTATAATACCTGTTTTACAAATGACAAAACTGAGACTTCTCTAAAGTTAAGTAACTTGTTCAAGGTAATGCAAATAAGGGATCCAGATTCCAGAATTTATGTTATCTATTACTCTGTGAATATACCCTCCAAGAAACATGCACAGAAAAGGTCCAATGCAAGTGTTAGAAAAAAATAATATAGGGTTAAAAGAAATGAAACATTAAAATCTACCATTTCCCCTCCACTGTATATAATCCACTTTCCTACTTAGTCTTTTATTAATCAAAGGGTGATCCCTGGAGCAGCTACAACAGCATCATCTGAGAATGTAAAAGAAATGCAGACTCTCAGACCCTAGCCCAGACCTGCTGAATCAGAATCTGTTTTATAACCCCCCATTCTGGGTGACTGAATACATATTCAAATCTAAAAAGCACTAAGACTATTCTTAATAATCTATCTCACCTCTAGGCCTATGCTTATTTACTCTCAACAAGAAACTACTAAATAATATTCAAACTGACATATTCAACTTTCTCTCTGAAAGCTTTGGCAATACCACTTTCTCTCCATAAACATGTTCCCTGCAAAGCTTCTCTCCAAAAAGCTCATACTTTGTTTATACTTCCATCATAGCACATTCTATAATAATTATTTTCCTGTCTGCATACCCATTTAAGATATTCATAAGAGCAGACTGTCTTATTCATCTTTGTATCCCTTCACACTAAAACAAGTACCTAGAATACTGTAGGAGTTTAATAAATATTGACTATATAACTGAATAATACATGGGTCAATGGATGAATAACTGAATGATGAATAGATGAAATGATAGATTGATGAAGAGATGAGTCTAATTGGAGGTATCCTGAAGAGTTACATTGTCAATATAATAAAGAACATGTTACTAGTTGGTAGAACCCCGAGTCATCCATTTCTCTCCATTCCTTTTACTATTTCCCTAATTCAAACCTTTCACTTCTCTATATATAACTCCAGTGTCCTCCTCCTTCTTGCTAGGAGAAATGCTCAAGTATTCTTTTTTGCCTGAGAAAATGGCAAATCCATTCATCCTGGTAGTTAGGCATAGAAATGCTGGATTTTTTAATTCTTCCCTTCTTCTCATACTTCACATCTAAGCCATCTTCAAATCTTGTGGGCTCTACCTTTGAATTATTTCCAAAATCAAACTACATCTCACAGCCAAATCTAAGCACCCACTGTTTTTCACCTGGACTATTACAATGGTCTCTTCAATCTGTCTCCCTGCTCCCATCTTTGCCTTCCTATATACTCTTATTTCTGCAGTACAACCAGGGTGATCCTTCTAAAACATTGTTAGTTCTTATCACTCTTCTTGTTAAAACAGTCCAATGGCTTCCATGTTGTTCTTCTATTTAAACACAATAGCTTTCCATCTCACTCAGAGTAAAGTCTGCTTCCTTATGGTGACAACAAGGCCCTAGGAGTACTGACACTCCTACATCTACCTCTCTTAAGTCACTTACTCTCCCCAATAGCTCTCAGATCTAACCACACTGGCCTCCATGCTACCAAACTCCTGCTTCATGGGCTTTGTTCTTGTAAATCCATCTGCTTGGGATGGTTTTCCTTCACATATCTAAATGGTTCATTTCCTCCAGTTTCCTTCTTAAATATCATTTCATCAGATTCTCTTTCACCGCCATACATAAAACAGCACCACCATTCTCTATCATGCTTTATCTCATATGGTGTTATTTTTCTTGACAACACTTATTACTACATGATGTATTTGTCTGACACTGACTCTCTGACCTAAATAGATGCTCCACTGAGTGCAAAGACCTTGTTTTGTTCCCTCAAGTTTCTTCATAACCAAAAACAATGCCTAACACATGCTGGAATATCAATAAATGTTATTAAAATAAGTTTAGCTATATCAATTAACATAATTCTGATTAATAGTATGATTATGGCATTTTGCTATAAAACTTTAAGGAAATATCCTTAATACATAAAAACAACTTGCAATTAAAATTTCTATATTTAACCAACCCTTCCCTGAAGAAAGTACTTGCATACTTTAAAAGCTGCTGTCTAAGAAACCAGTTTCCAATCAACCTGGATCTAGGTGCTGACTGAGATCTTGGCACACCCTCAACTATTGGTTGCCACAAACAACCAAGAAGGCTGCTTGGACAATCACAAAGGTTTGAGAGACAAACAAGAGCTAGTGCAGGGCTGAACGCTAAGTTTCATCTTCTACATGATACCACTTCAAGTCTAACAGAGGGGCTGTTTTATCTAATGCAGAGAAACTTATATAGAGAGTCAAGGAAAATGAAGAAACAAAGGAATATGTTCTCAACAAAAGGACAAGATTAAACCCCAGAGATAAACCTTAATAAAATGGAGATAAGTGATTTACCTGATAAAGAGTTTAAAATAATAAACATAAAAATATCCAGATATGGAGAAAAATGCATAAGCAACGTGAGAATTTCAACAATGAAATAGAAAATATTTTTTAAGTACCAGACAGAAATCACAGAATGGAGAAATACAATTACTGAACTGAAAAGTACACTACAGGGGTTCACTAGGAGACTACATGAAACAAAAGAAAGAAAGAAGCAAGGCAGTAGATTTAGTCCAATCAGAAAAAAAAAAAAAAGAGTAAAGATAGCTTATGGGACTTATGGGATATCAAGTACAACAAGATTCACATTTTAGAGATCCGAGAAGGAGAAAAGAGGAGAAAGATTATTTCTAAAAATAATAGCTGAAAACTTCACTAACCTGGGGAAGGTAACAACCATCCAGATTCAGGAAGCCCAGTGACTTCCAAATTAGATAATTACAAAGACTCAAATCAAGAAACCTTACAATTAAATTGTCAAAAGGTAAAAGCAAGAAGAGAATCTTAAAAGCAGCAGGAGAAAAACAACTTGCTACATACAAGGGAAAAACCATTAGAACATCAGCAGATTTTTCAGGAGAAACTTTACAGGTCAGACTGTAGTGGCATGTTTTTTGAAAGTGCTTAAAGAAAAAACTGCATACACTTTTCAGCAAAATTGTCCCATGTATATACAGTCAATTAATTTATAACAAAGCAATTAAGCCCACCCAGTGGGGCTCAGTTGAACATCATCCCGAACACCAAGAGATCGCCAGTTTGATTCCAGGTTGGGTTTGTTTTCTTTTCTTTTTCTTTTTTTAAGCAGCCAAAAATATACAATGGAGAAAGAATAATCTCTTCAATAAATGGTGCTGGGAATACTGGTCAATCACAAGCAAAAGAATGAAAGTAAACCTCTATCTTATAAAAACCACTAGAGGCCCAGTGCACAAAATTTGTGCAATGGTAGGGTCCTAAGTGGCTGCCAGCTGCTGGCCAGGGCCCCCCTCCCGTCCCCCAGCCGGCCCTGCCCCCTGGTCAAACTCCCGGCCAACTCCCAGTCAAGGGGACAATTTGCATACTACCTTTTATTTTATAGGATCTTTGAAAAAAATTAGATAAGATGAAAAAGCCAAAACCTACAGATTGGGAGAAAATATTTATAAATCATATATGTGATAAGGTGTTAATATCCAAAATATATAAAGAACTCACACAACTCAATTGCCCCCAAAAAATATTAAAGGATAAAGAATCTGAATAGACATTTTTTCCAAAGAAAACATACAGATGGCTAACCAGTACACGAAAAGATGCTCAACATCACTAATCATCAGGGAAATAAAAAACAAAACCACATGAGTTATCTCCTCACACTTGTTAGAATGCCTATTATCAAAAAGAAATAACTAAGGTTGGTGAAGATGTGGTGAAATTTGGAAACCCCTATGCACTCTTGATGGGAATTTAAATTAGTATAGCTACTATGAACAACATTAGTATAGCTACTATGGAGGTTCCACAAAAAAAGTAAAAACAGACCTACCATATGATCCAGCAATTTAACTTCTGAGAATATACCTGAAGGAAATGAAATCACTATCACAAAAAGACATCTACACTCCATGTTCACTGCAGCATTACTTACACAAAAACAACTAATACACAAAAACAACCTAATTGTCATTCAACAGATGAATAGGTGAATATGTGGTATAAAAATGCAGTGGATTATTACTCAACCACATAAAAGAAGGAAATCCTGCCATTTGCCACAACATGGATGGACGCTGAGGGCATTATGCTAAGTGAAAATAAGAAAGACAGAAAAGACAAACCCTATATGAGCTCACTTATATGTAGGACCTAAGAAAACAAACACAAAACAGAGAACAGATTGTTGGTTGCCAGAAAAGGGTGGTGGGATAAATATCACATGATCTCACTCATTTGTGGAATATAATGAACAACATAAACTGATGAACAAAAATAGAACCAGAGTCACAGAAGCATCAAATAGACTGTCCAACCTATGATGGAAGGCGGGGGTGAGGGGGTTAAGAGATAACGAAAGGGCTTGTATGCATGCATATGAGCATAATCAACGGACACAGATGGTGCGGATGAGGGCCTGTGCTGGGGGTTGGGGGCAGCCAGGGAGAGGTCAATGGGAAAAAAAGGAAACATATAATACATTAAACAATGAAGAACTTAAATTAAAAAAAAAAGACAAGCACCTGCTCAACTTCTCCATTTAGACACCTATGCTCTCTTCTTGGGTGTACATAGGTGTCACAGTACAAAAAAAAAGTATATTTGAATTATCCTGTTAGGATTTCTCTATGACCATATTATAAATACTCACTATGATTGATTTCTGTAAAATTGGCCTTCCAAACTCAAGGCCGGAATTTTTAAATGTTCTGGGTTTTTAACTTAGAATGACTACATTTACACCTATACATTTAAGAAGTAGATAAATGTTGTTTGTGTGCTGCAATTGTGATGAGCATATTAAAAATAAATAAATAAACAAACAAACAAACAGACAAATAAATAAATAAAAATTTAAAAAGAAGAAAAAAAGAAATGGGTGGTGGGGATGGGGGATATGAGGGAAAAGTGGTTATATGGCACAAACTTCCAGTTATAAGATACAGTTCTGAAATGCTATATACACAGCATGGTAACTATATTTAAAAATATTATATTGCATGTTTGAAAGGTGCCAAGAGAAATCTTAAAAGTTCTCATCAAAAGAAAAATACTGTAACTATGCAATAGATATTAACTAAACTTTGTGTGGTAATCATTTTTTTAAATATACATATATGAAATCATTATGTTATACACCTTTAACTAATACAGTGTCATATGTTAATTATATTGCAATAAAACTTGGGGATTAAAATAAAATCAGACTAAATAGAATTTAAGCCAAAAAGTGTCACTAGAGATAATTAATATTTTAAAATGATAAAAGGGTAAATCCTTTAGGAAGATATTACAATTATACTGATACTAGTGGCCTGGTGCATGAAATTTTTGCATATTAAAAGGGAATTAATTAGAGGAAATATTTTAATATTGCTATTTGCCCTTTCTCTATAATAGAAGTGTCAGAGATGAAAGAAAATTAATAAAATGTATATGAAAATCTCCCTCCTATTAGAGTCTGGGGCGCACCTTGGGACCCAGAATCAAGTCCCCGCCCACCCACCCACGTATACCTTGAAATTGCGCAAGACCAAGACCCAGCTGGCCCCACCCCTGTCAAGCCCCACAGGGTGGGGGGCACAGCCTCAGGTCCACCAGCCCAGTGCCAGGTGAGGGGTACAGTCTCAAGTCCCCTGTCAAGCCCTGCCAAACGGGGGACACGGCTTCAGGTCCCCCAGCCCCAACGTGAGGGCGCAAGGGCATGAGGGCTCTTTATTATATAGGATATGCATTTAACCAAAACTCTAAAATATGTGAAGCAAAAATATACAGAATCAAAGAGAGAAATTAACAATAATAATACATAGAACAACTAGACAGAAGATCAACAAGGAAATAAAAAACTTAAGAAACACTACAAGCCAGTTAGGCCTAACAGATAATTAAAACACACCACCCAAATAAAGTAGACTACACACACACACACACACACACACACACACACACACACATACATACTACATTCAAGAATATAGTATATGAGCACATCATCAGACTATCTACAACAGAAAGGAGAATGAGTGAACTGAAGAAAGCATTAAGGTTGAAGCAAAAAGAGAAAAACCTTTGAAAATATAAAAGTCAAAAGATATATGGAACATAGTAGAAAGGTCTAACATGTACAAGTGAAATATCACAAGGGCAGGACAGAAAAAAATGTGCAGAAGCCATCCTTGAAGAAATTTTTAATAAGAATTTTGCAAGAATGAAGAAAAACAAAGTCACAGCTAGAAAAAACAAAAACCTTTATAAAATCAACAGTACAAAAATCATATAATAACTGCTGAAAACAAAAAATAAAGAGAAAATATAAAAACTAAATTATCCTCAAAGGAATAAGAAAAATAGATGATTTCTCAACTCGAAATATAAAAGCCAGCCTAGATGGTTTGGTTCAGTAGATAGAGCATCAGCCTGCAGATTGAAGAGTCCCAGGTTCGATTCCAGTCAAGGGCACGTGCTCGGGTTGCAGGCTCAATCCCCAGTAGGGGGTGTGCAGGAGGCAGCTGATCAGTGATTCTCTCTCATCACTGATGTTTCTATCTTTCTCTCCTTCTCCCTTCATCTCTGAAATCAAATATATATATATGTGTGTGTGTGTGTGTGTGTGTGTGTGTGTGTGTGTGTGTGTGTATGCCAGAAGACAATGTATATCATCTTTAAAAGAGGAAAGAAAAAATTACCAATCTGTAATTCTAACCAATTGGAAAATTCCATTCAGAAATGAAGGCAGAAAGATACTTTTCAACAAATATAAAATGAGGAATTTCATTGTGAACAGGTGTTCACCAACAGATATACTAAAAGGAGTAATTAATGCAAATGGCAAAGAATCCTAGAGGGAAACAAAGAATTTTAGAAAAGAATAAAGAGCACTCAAAAGAATAAAAATTTTCAATGAATAAGGATTTTTAAAATAACATTAACAATAATATCTTATAGGATAAAAAATATATGTAGGATTAACATGTAAGACAATGATAGCAAAAACAGTTGGGGTAGATATAGGAGTTAGAGGCTTATGAAATTCCTTACACTGTATATTAGTGATAAAAAAAAAATAAGTTAGACTGGCCGACATGGCTCAGTGGTTGAGCATTGACCTATGAACCAGGAAGTCAAGTTTCGATTCCTGGTCTGGGCATATGCCTGGGTTACAGGCTTGGTCCCCAGTGTGGGGCATGCAGGAGGCAGCAGATCAAATGATTCTCTCTCATAATTGATCTTTCTATCTCTCTCTCCCTCTCCCTTCCTCTCTGAAATCAACAAAAAATACATTTGAAAAAGAAAAGTAAGTCAAATTACACTCTAAAAAGTCAAAGACTGGATTGTTCTACTTAAATAATGGCTGAGTAGATCCTATCAGATTAAGTAAGTTTCCTGCATTTCACTATTTAAACTCTTGGTCAATATGAAATAATTTACTGGAAGGTAACACAGAATGATCAAGCACAGGAAGAATCTGATCTTTGAGACAATACTGAAAAGTCTAAATGAAATGGGAACCTCAGAAGGAGAGAGAAGAAACAAGACAAATATTGAGGCAAAAATGTCAAAATGTTCTCCAATTTAATAAAAAATAAGGATTTACAAAAACAAGAAGCTCCTCAAACAGCAAGAAGGATGACTACAGGGAAAATCACACTTGGGAACATCATAGTTAAAATGCTTAAACAAAAGGTAAAATATTGGGGGGGGGGAAGTGAGAGAAAATTGACACCTTATATATAAGTTAACAATGAAAGCAAATTCCCCCTGACTTATCAACAGAAACAGTGAAGTCCAAAGACAGAAAAGTGAAGTTTTAAAATTGCTTTTAAAAAATATATGAAGTTAATTAATCCAAAAGGAGGAAGGAAAAAAGGGACAGAGGAGTAAAAACAGAATAAACAGAAAACAAATGGTAAGATGATACACCTAAACCAAACAGTATAAATAATTATATGATATGTAAATGGATTAATACTGCAATGAAAAGGAAGAAATTGTCAGAATGAATAAAAATAGAACTGGATTATGTACACCTTAGAATAAAAAGACACCAATAGGTGATCATTAAAAGGATTGATGAAGGTATGCTATGGGGAATGTAACCATTAGAGAGACTGATTAGCTATATTAATATCAGAAAATTGGATTCAAGTATTTTTGTTCCTTTTTATTAACTTTATTGGGGTGACACTGGTTAACAAAATTATACAGGTTTCAGGTGTACAATTCTACAACGCATCACCTGTACACTGTATTGTGTGTTCATCATGCCACAGTCAATCTCTGTCCATTACCATTTATCCCCCCTATACCATGCAATCACCACAATGTTGTCCATGTCGATTAGTTTTTTCTTTTCTGTTCAATCCTTCCACCCATACACCATCCCAGAATATTATTATAGTTAATAGGGACATTTTATAATGAAAAAGGTTTTGATTAATCAAAATGACATAAAAATCCTACGTATGTATGCCCATAATAAGCCAGCTGTATTGTATATGAAGCAAAAATTGACAAAACTAAAGAGAGAAACAGAAAGATATCCAATCAAACTGAGATATTTTAACACCTGTCCTTAGCAACTGATACAAAAATTGATTAAAACAACTAAACACAAAAATCATTAAAAACAGAAGATCTCAATACCATCAACAACAATGACAATCAATATTGATATTTAAGGAACATTCAAACCAATAGCTGCAGAATACAAATTATTTTCAGGTACACATAGTACATTCACCAAAACCATATGATGGGCCATACAAGTCTCATTAAATTTCAAAATACAGTAATCTTATACACTACCATCTCTGACCACAGCAGAAGTACTAATATATTAGTACTAGTGAATAAAAATAAGATACACAGGAAGAAAATAACCAAATATTTCAAAAGTAAACAATACATTTCCAAATAACTAAAGGGGCAAAATAAAAATCACAAAGGAAATTAGAAAGATTTCTAACTAAATGCTTATTTGTAAAATTGACAACCTGATACTAAAATTTCTATTAAAAAAGCAATGAAGCAAGAATATACAAAGCATTGTTGAAAAAGGAGTGACTTATACTACCCTCATTTCAAAAGTTACTATAAAGTGACATATATGAGTGAATAATTTTCTGGACCTTATCAGTTCTCCTGATTATTCTGTTAATCGTTATGGCAAAACCACATTTTTTAGGTTTGAAAAATGTCTCAAAATCAGGTAGTGTAAGTCCTCCAACACTTTTTTTTAAATGAAACTTGATTTTGCTTTTTTTAGATCCCTTGTATTTTCCTATAAATTTTAGAATTAGATTGTAAAAACAAAACAAAATAGCCTCCTGGAATTTTAATTGGGATTATATGATAGATCAATTTGGGAAGCCTTGACATGTTAAGAATATTGCATTATCTGATTCATGAATTTGGCATAGCTGTCTATTTTTGTATGTTTTTGAATTTTACTCTATGTTTTGTTTTTGTTAGTATATAGCTCTGGTGTGTATTTTGTCAAATTCATCCTTGATTATAACATAGGTTTTGATGTTATTATAAATAGTACTGTTTAATTTCTTGTTATTTGTTACCTAGTATTTGGGAACACAACTGACTTTTGTAAATTGATGTTGTATCTTGCAACACTGCTAAGTTTACATACTATTTCTAGGAACTTTATCATAGATTTAGTCTCGTTTTTTTTTAAGTTGGGTTTCTATACACATGATTATGTTGTCTGTGAATAAAAAAGTCTTACTTCTTTATTTCTAATTGTTATGCTTTTGTTTCTTCTTTTTTGTTGTTGTCAATTTTTCCCATTGATTTTTTTTTAGAGAGATTGGAAGGGAGAAAGGGGGAAGGAGACAGGTGATAGAGAAAGAGGGAGAGGGAGGGAGTGGGAGAGAGAGGGAGAGAGAGAGAGAGAGAGAGAGAGAGAGAGAGAGAGAGAGAGAGAGAGAGAGAGAGAGAGAGAGAGAGAGAGAGAGAGATGAAGAGAGAGAAAGAGGGATTGAGATTTTTGTGTTTAATTATTTTAATCAGTTTTTCTGTTAGTTATCAAGGAGATCAAGGAGAAGTGTTACAATATCAGGTATGTGCCCTTGACAGGAAATCGAATCCTCAACCCTGCATTCTGCAGGCTAACACTCTAACCATTGAACCACACCCACCAGGGCTGTTCCTTGCCTTAATGTACTAGTTAGAATCACCATACAATATTGACTAGAACTGACCTGTTCCTTATCTTAGAAGGAAAGGACTCAGTGTTTATTATCAAACAAAAATTATGTCTTAGACTCTTCTATTGAAGTAAAAGAGAATATTTTGCAATTCATGTTAGGACACCAGCATCACCTTGACATCAAAATCTAACAAGCAACAATCCAGAAAGAAAAGGCATAACCCAATATTCCTCATCAATATAGATGCAAAAATCCTACGCAAAGTATTAGTAAACTGCATTCAGCAATATCTCTTTCTGTATATAAACCTAAGCAACCATTACAACAGAATGACAGGAACAACCAGTCAACCAGTGGCTATGATGCACACTCAACGCAGGGGCTGCCCCCTGGTGGTCAGTGCACTCCCACAGGGGGAGCGCTGCTCAGCCGGAAGCTGGGCTCAAGGCTAGCAAGTGCAGCTGCAGCTACGGGAGCCTCTCCTGACTCTGCAGCTGCACTACCCAGTGGGGAGGGCAACAGCAGGCGGCAGCGGGCCAGGATGAGCATGAGTGGCAGGGCACCTGGCCCCTGTTTGGGCTCCTCTCTGGCTACCTGCCACTTGGTGCACTGCTACATCCCCTGAAGGGTCCTGGATTGAGAGTGACTATGTCATAGCTTATAAACTGCTAGATCCCACAGAGTTCAACAAGCAAGTTGGCTTCTGTAGTATTTGGAAAAGAGATCCGTGGCTGCTTAATCCTAATTCATCAGAACAATCTCCAAACTGTCCATATCCTGTTTATTCTACATGGGGATGAACACGCATTCCTACATATTAGGAAGTCTCTGAGATTTAAAAATTAAAAAACTGGCAAGACTACTTTAACGCTGAAAAAACAGGATGGTGCAGCGATGATATGCATGGACTCTGACTTGCACATTTTGTGGTCAGCCCTGATTCTGACACTTATAACTGGGTGACAAAGCCAATTACTTAACGTCTCTCTGTTTCAGTTTTTCCACCCGTAAAATGGGGAAAATGGTACTACTGCCTCAAGGATCATGTTATGTACTACTTTTTATAATCAGGGCAAAAAAATGTAGCTGCCCATACAACAGCAAGATGCCTTTCATCTGTGTGAAAAGTATGGTCACTGTTGCATACAATGTCCCGGATTGCAAGAGGGATGTCCGACTGCTGGTTTAGGCCCGATCTCCAGGGGCTTAAACCAGCAGTCGGACATCCCCGAGTGGCCCTGGATTGTGAGAGGGTGCAGGCTGGGCTGAGAGACCCTCCCCCACCCCCCAGTGCACGAATTTCGTGCACCAGGCCTCTAGTATAAAAATAATAAAACATCACTATGAAGTTAGGTTTATTTCAGGAACACAAAAGTTAATAATTGAAAATCAACCAATGTAATTCACCATGTTAACAGAACATATGAGAAAAGCTTAAGTATCATCTTAAAAGATGCACTGAATTTACCCGATACCTCTCCATGAAAAAGCTTTCATAAAACTTTGAATAGCCCTAGCTCAGTGGTGTGCAAACCGCGGCTCGCGAGCCACATGTGGCTCTTTGACCCCTTGAGTGTTCTAACGCCACTTCTTCAAAATAGACTCGCCTAGGCCGAAAACCAACTTCTATGCATGGGCCACGAGGTTTCAATTGCCCTGTACATGTGTGCCCGCACGTGGTATTTGGTGGAAGAGCCACACTCAAGGGGCCAAAGAGCCACATGTGGCTCGCAAGCCGCAGTTTGCTGACCACTGCCCTAACTGGTTTGAATCAGTGGATAGAGCATCAGCCTGCAGACTGAAAGGTTCTGGCTTCCATTATGTTCAAGGGCATGTATCTCAGTTGCAGGCTCCTCGTGGCCCAGGTCCTTTGTCGGGGCACATGCAGGAGGCAACCAATCAATGTGTTTCTCTCACATCGATATTTCTCTCTGTCTTTCCCTCTCCCACTCTCTTTTAAAAAATCAATGGAAAAATATTCTTAGGTGAGGATTAAAAACAAAGCAAAACACACAAAAAACTTTGAATAGATAAGGAACTTCCTGAATGTAATAAAGAGTATATATTTTTAAAATCACATAGCAAACACAGTGTTTAAAGGCAAAACAGTGTAAGGTTCAAAAATAAGCAAAAAAATTAATAAGAGAAGTCAAAATAGTGCTTATATTTGTGGAGGCAGCTAATAATTAGGAACATCAGGAAAGTTTATTAAACATTGGTAATATTCTATATCTTGATCTGAGTGGTATTTATATGAATGTGTGCACTTTGTCAAATGTCACTGAGTTATACACTTTAAGATGTGTACAGTTTATTTATACACTACACTTCAGTACAATGATTTATTAAAATTTTCATCAGTTCTTTTTCATGAAACTTTATAAATATCCTAAAAGTTATATTTAAGTGCTAAGTCCCAACATAGCCGAAACACTAAAAAAAGTAGGACTAGACTACCAAATATAAAGACTTATTATGAAGCTATACTAATTAAGACACTATAACATTGCATAGGAATACAGAGAATATAGAATCCAGAAATAAATTCACAAATATGCTGAATTTGGATAAATGAGAGAGGCAGCCTAACACTAAAGAAGAAAAAAGGGGGATCATTCAACAGATTGAACTGGAAAAACTGGTTACTATTTAGAGAAACATCAATAAATAAAAATGGGTCCTTACCTTACACTATAGACAAAAGACAATCCCGACTAAATTATGAATATAAATGACATAAGCAAAGCTTTAAAACTCTGATCAAAATAGAAGTGCAACAATTTCTGTCTTTGGGGTAGAGAAGGATTTTTAAATCAGATACCAGAGCAGTAACTATAAAAGATTAATTTGTCTAAATTAAAATTAAGAATTTCTGTTCATCAAATGACACTTTAAGGAAAATGAAAAGATACGCACTGAGATATCTGCTGCACATTTATCATACTACAAATTGATTTCAAGGACATATAATAACTTTTACAATCCCATTTTAAAAATCTAACAAAAGAAGGTTTAAAAGACATAGACATGCCCGGACCGGTTTGGCTCAGTGGATAGAGCGTCGGCCTGCGGACTGAAGGGTCCCAGGTTCGATTCCAGTCAAGGGCATGTACTTTGGCTGCGGGCACATCCCCAGTAGGAGGTGTGCGAGAGGCAGCTGATAGATGTTTCTCTCCTATCAATATTTCCAGCTCTATCCTTCTCCCTTCCTTTCTGTAAAAAATCAATAAAATATATTAAAATAATAAATAAATAAATAAAAATAAAAGACATAGACATTTTGCATAGAAGGGCACACACTTGGCTACTAATCATCTGAAGTTATGCTTTATCAATGATATGCACATGAAGATAAAAATAACTTTATATTAATCACTTGTCAACAAACTAAGAAGTCTGATAATACCAAGTTGAGGAGGATGAGAATCAATCATATCTTGTAAACATTGTTGTTTGGAGTAAAATTGATGAAAATCACTTTGAAAAATAAGTTATTAGTATTTTCTGAAAGTAATTTTTCACACCCTAGCCTAGAATTTTCATTCCTAGATATATATTCCACAAAAATGTATTACATGTATAACAAGAATCATGCACACACTAAAATGTCAATTGCAACATTATTTATAACTAGAGGCCTGGTGCACGAAGAAAAAAAAAATCCGTGCACTCCGGGGGGTCCCTCAGCCCAGCCTGCACCCACTCGCAGTCTGGGACCCCTCAGGGGATGTCCACCTGCCAGCTTAGGCCCATTCTCCAGGGGATGGGGCCTAAGCTGGCAATCAGATATCCCTCCTGCAGCCCATGAGCCCTCAGGGGATGTCCACCAGCCAGCTTATTAGCAGGCCTGCTCCCCAGGGGAGTGGACCTAAGCCATTAGTTGAACATCCTTAGAGCTGACAAGGAGGCAGGAGAGACTCCCTCCCCCGCCGCTGAGCTCACAGGTGTCAGCCCAGCTTGTGGCTGAGTGGAGCTCCCCCTGTGGGAAAGCACTGACAACCAGGGGGCAGCTCCTATGTTGAGCGTCTATCCTCTGGTGGTCAGTGCACATCACAGCAACTGATCGTTCCTGGTCATTCTGTCCTTAGGGTCAATTTGCATATTACCCTTCTATTATATAGGATAGCCAAAAAACGGAAATAACCCAAATACTCATCTACAAATGAATGTACAAATAGTTAAGATATAATCACATATAATAAAACTGGAGGCCTGGTGCACGAATTCGGTCATGGTGGGATCCCTCAGCCTGGTTGGCGATTGGGGCCATTTCAACAAGTCCCTATGGGGGTGATTGGGGCAGGCAGGCTGGGGGTGGGGGGAGGGACTGCGGGAGGTTGGTCTGCCATGGGAGGTTGGCTGTGGGAGTGCACTGACCACCGGGGGGAATGCCTGCATCAAGTGTCTGCCCCCTGGTGTTCAGTGAGCATCATAGCAACTGGTCGTTTGGTCATTTGGTCGTAATGGTTGCTTAGGCATATATATATTTAATCATTAAAAATAAGTGATCAGGCCCTAGCTGGTTTGGCTCAGTGGATAATAGAGCACCAGCCTGCAGACTGAAGGGTCCCAGGTTCAATTCCAGCCAAGGACACATGCCCCGGTTGTGGGCTTGATCCCCACTAGGGGGCGTGCAGGAGGCAGCTAATTAATGATTCTCTCTCATCATTGATGTTTCTATCTCTCTCCCTCTCCCTTCCTCTCTCTGAAATCAATAAAGGAATATATATATATTTTTAAAAAGTGATCATTTATACCAAACAACATGGATGAATCTTAATAACATAATGAGCCAAAATTGCCCAACACCAAGTCACAATATAGTATGATACATTTTCAGAAATGACAAAATAAACAATATACAATTTCCACATAAATGTATATATGCTAAAACTTTTTTAAAATAATCAAAATGGTCCTAGATGGTTTGGCTCAGTGGATAGAGCGTCAGCCTACGGACTAAAGTTTCCCAGGTTCAATTCTGGTCAAGGGCACATGCCTGCGTTGCAGGCTCGATCCCCAGTGGGGGTCGTGAGGCAGCCAATCAATGATTCTCTCTCATCATGGATGTTGCTATCTCTCTCTTCCTCACTGAAATCAATAAAAATATATTTTTTAAAAAACATCAAAATGATAAACAGTTTAGTAGTCATGTCTGGTGAGAGAATCAGAGTACCAGATAAGCAAGGAGCATACAAGTAAATATCAGTCATTCGTAATGTTACAGTCCTTGGATTAGTTGATGAGACCAAGGGTGTTTAATATGATAAACAAACAAATTAATTAAATAAATAAAATAGGCCTATGCATATAACGTAATACTGTATCATAATACAAATTTTATGATTAATGAAATTCTGTGAATCTGATGTCCAAAATATGCAACCTAAAAAAGTACAAATTTAAAATGTATTAGTTAGTAAGACAAAATATGCTAGGTTCAAAAGTTACTATTCTTATATCATTAATAAACATTTAAGCACCCAATTACCTGTTTGTGTTAATTCCATTTCTGATCTAAATTCATAAATAGTAAAATTTAAAGGAATGGTGGGTGCTTAACAACACAAATAAATGTATAAGTATAAGATATTTTTTACAATATATATTTAGAGATGAAACTTACCTTAAAGATTATCTAAAAAGAGGTACCAATGAATATTTGCTATATGACAAACTCTACACTTGTCATTAATTATAATACGATCCTCAAAAACTCTCATGGATACCATTAATATCAACATTTTGTTTGTGAGGAAACTCTGGCTGAAAGGGTTAAAAGACATTTATTCAAGTACACAAAGCTCATAGGCAGAGCTGTAATTTGATCCCAGGTTTATTTGAATTCTGAACCTACATATTTATCTATACATTTGTACTGCCTCACTTAATAGCACAGGATATAGGTAGAAAGCTCAACTGAATTGTCTAAAATCATACATCAAGGCAGTGGCAGAATTGGGACTAAGTACCATATACCATTATAAAAAGTACTTTATGACACTTCCCATCCAATATTCTCCATTCTATTAACTCATTCAGTTAAAAAGTCTCAAAATGGCCATGACCTATTAATTTCCCTTCATTAGTGTAAATTACCAAAATATATAATCACAATAACTATTCCAGACTTAATGTGTACATGCATTTCTATATAAATCCACATTATGTATAATACTCATGTATACAAAGATTATAAAAAATAGCACAATAAAAACGATCTGCCACAACTTATTCTCTAATAATTACAATATTATTAAAAATTTTAGTTTTAGTCAATTGTAGGAGAGGATTTAATATGATATTGCAATGGGCAGCATTTTTAGAAAATGTCTCTCACCTGTTCTGAGTGGTCTGAATCGCTTTCTTGAGGTAAAGAATAAGGTGCTCCTGATGATTCCTGAAGCTTTTCTTTTAACTTAGCATTTTCTTGCTCTTTTTGAAATAGCTGATCCTGAAGGGTAACAACACTTTGCCGGAGCATAGCTTCACTTGATTTTGTGGTTTCAAAACAAATGTGTAACTCATTGTAAAGCTGTTTCAAAAAATACATCCAAATCTATTAATAATCAATTAAAATATATATATTCATGATAGTCCTGCACTCAAATTATTTTAATAGTCTAAGAGGGAAAGTAAGACACAAACATATGGAAAACTAAATGGTTTCAAATATCAATATAAAACCACAACTGATATCTAAAAAAGAAATATATATTATTGGCCAGCATAATATAGGAAAATGTACTAAATTTCTAAGGATGATGGAAACACTTTAAGCTAGCTATATTAACCTTGGATGGCTCCATAAAAAAAGGACTTGAACTGAGCCATTGGTGGTATTATAGAAATGGAATGAAAACAAAAAAGTCATTCTAATGGTGGCAGAAATGTGAGAAAATAAGGTACAGTAATAGGAAAGGACAGAAAGGGAGCATAAGATGTATCAACCTAATTGGACTTAATATGCACATTTAAAAAACAAAAAACAAAAGAACAAGAGTCTTTCATTGAGAGTTCATTAAGATTGACCTTAACTGATATATTCCCATTTAAGATAAATTAGTATCTACATCTCAAATAGGGGAGGAGGGACAGAAGAAATAGTAAGAGACAAAGTCAGGCAATAAGACTACAGACAGAAGGTAAAGACACCCTGTAGACAGCAGGGAATCATTAAAGACTTTGAACAAAGTGTGATAAAACAGAAGCAATGTTCTGAAGGGCATGATATATAACTTTAATTTTTTAACTCAAGGCAACATGCATTAAATTTAAAATTAGAATTTATTAAAACTGAGATAGCACATGGTACATAAGTGACATCAAGCAGAGTCATATATGATTAACAATGGTAGTCTTCCAATACTCATGAACTTATTTCTGATGAAAATCCTAACTTTTGATTGTGATTTAATGAGATATAATTCATTTTGTGTTAACTGATTTAAATAATCTATATGTATATTTGTTGATGAAACTGAGAAAGTGATCCAAGAGCTAAGATTTGTGATGTTGTTATATAGATATAGATATATATGGCTGATAGTGAGATCTCTCTCTATATATATGGCTAACAGTAAGATCTTGTAACAAAAGTAAAATCCCCAACGGGAGAATCTCAAAATTATGTAGCTAATATAGTAGGTTCTTAGCTGGGGAGGATCTTCCATTAGTTGGCCTTGCTTTATGAAAAGAAACCTAACTATACAAAAGATGGCAGAGTACTTTTATGTATGTATGCTATACTTTAATTTCTAAAAGTTTACCATCAAAAAAGACTTGTGAAATCTCTTAGTGCTCTTTCTCAGACATATACTTTGCCATAAAAACAAGATTCTCCAAACCATTCCTCTGGCATGTAATTAGCTCAATATACTCTATAAGGCATTGTACCTCTATATTATTATACTTTAAATAATCCATTTCACTTTACAGCCAAAGTCTAAGCAATTTTTATAAAGGAAGGGTTGCCAATATCTATAAAGAATTTCAGGACATAAATTTGTACTTTCCTTTCCAATTACCTTTATACCAGGAGGTATGTCCAATGTCCTTTCCACAGCTGATACCTTCAGATATGCTAGGAGGGAAGAGCGAGTAGAAACCTGACAGCTTTGAGGAACAATGCAAGGATCAGAGTGGGCTCTACAGTGACTACCTGTGCTATGTTGCTGCTTTCATGATTGAGTTCAGGGCAGGAAAAGAAATGCACAAAATCTGGAGATAAGAGCTAAGTTGACTGGAAAGATTTGAAACTATGATGAGTGAAGGTCTGCCCAAGAGCATACAGAATCAAACATTCCATTGAAAGGTTATTTAACCACTTTCTCCTGTTTGTATGCTTTATTAGTACTAACCAGTCTTAATCAGTACAAATTAACATCTTTGGAGGAAAATGATAGAAAATAATATTAAAGAATTTATAGATTTCAAATTATACATCAGTAAAAATATATTTGAAAAAAGAATTTACTCCCTGGCCGGTGTGCTCAATGGTTGGAGTGACGGCCTGCATACTGATTCCTGGTCAAGGGCATGTACCTGAGTTGCAGGTTGGATCCCTGGCCTGGTCAAGGAGTGTGCAGGAGGCAACCAATCTATGGGTCTCTCTCCCCGATGTTTCTCTCTCTCCTCCTTCCTCCTTCCCTTCCACTCTCTCTAAAAATCAATGGAAAAAATATCCTTGGGTGAGGATTAACCAAAAAATAATCAATAAAATAAATAAATAAATGCATAAATAAGAATTTACAGATTTTGAATATTTGAGAATATCGTGAATGTTGGTAAGTATCGACAAAGAAAAAACTCCTCATTTCCCTCCAACTGCCCAAGGTGCAGGCATGATGATAATATACGATCAGGACTGAGAATCAATTTACTTCCATTGGTGCCAAGGATAAGGTATATGTTTCTCTTGCGTGTCATGTCTTGAGATCTTCCTTCACAGTTATAAGGCTCTGTGCCTAATCATTTATGGGAGAAGGCTCTATCTTAATGTCTTTTCCCTCCTCTCCTCTCTCTTCTGTCTTGTTTCCATAAAAATGAAGACTAACAACAATCTTCTTGTGTTCTCTACTTTGCTCTCTCTGCCATGCAGCTTATGAAGTTGTACTCTTTCCTATTCAGAAGTTGCTCTGGCTTGATCTGATATTACTGAGTAGGCAACTCTAGACACTGAGGCAAGTTCTGTCTTTCTCTGAAAATATCCATCCTTCCAAGCAACAGCTAAAAAAGAACTGAGAAAGCCTGGAATAGATTATCTAGATCTAGACCAACCCTGCTCCAAGAATTAGAACAAAATCTCTCTTTTTCTTTATTCATATTCCAATGTACATCTCCTACTTGCATATTTTCTTTGATAGCTGCATGGGCTTCACTTATTTAATAGGAATAAGACCACTCAGTTGTGAACGTAGAGTAAAAAATGCAAAGACAGCCTTTAGCGATTTTTAATTCTAGACCCACTCTACCAGAAAATTTGGCTTTAAAAAAAAGCCTTGAAGGAAGTTAAGATTAGTTTTTCATTTCTAATATATTTTATGGTGATAAACTCTTAGGATAATAGAATATTTATTTTTCTAGATCTTGCAAGGGGCAAAGGTTTAGGATGCTCCAGTCCCCTGATTAAGTACCATCTATTCTCATCTCATTAATAATAATAGAGTGGGTAAAAAAAAAGTTCTCAAGTGAGTAAATTAGATAATATAGTAAATTCATTCATCTGTAATGGTTTAAGCATCTTGAGTTAATAACTTTTTCCATATTAACAATCACAACTGCTTACAGCAGTTTTCAGAGAGACTTTTCTCTCCAATTTCTTTCCTCTAATAGTCGATAAATATGGAATGTATCAGCATCTTTTGCAAGATTCTGGCCTATGCAAACATTTATTCATATATTCCCCTATATACTTTAGAAGTATCAACCTCATAATTCCTGAGTAACTTATTATGCTTATTATTCTTCAAGCTATAGTTTGTTGAAGAAATTAAAAAATGAAAAAAGATTAAGAGGATTTCCAAGAGATAGAAAGCAAGTTATTTCCAGAAATAGGGCTCCAAACTTCAAGTCCTTTAATTTTCAGGGGCTGAGACTACAGCATTCTTTTGCCCAAATTTTTATTAGTGCTGAGAAACAAAATACTTTATTTACCTTAAAAAATAAAAATATATGCTCTGTGACCCAATAACTAATTTTTTAAAGAATAAAATTTCCATATTTAGTGAGTAAATATACTATTTGCTACTCTGATTAAGACAATAAATTCTACAGGTGAAAATTTTATCTGTTTATAGAAGAGAAATGAGAAGGAAAAGTTATGATTTAACATGCAGTTTAAACTAAAACTATGCATAACCTAACTCCTTATTCTCCTGGATTGATATTAGCTCATGTCATATAATTATCATTAAATAGGACAAAACGTGATAAAATACATATTTAGAACCCAAAACATGTTAGGTGATCTAGAAATCATAATGATACAATTCCCATCTTTATTTAAAGGTACACATGTATATACCAACAAAGATAGAAAAATTATTAGAACTTATATAAATGGCTACATATTCAGAGGAAGAAAACACACTAGCTTACTTTAATTTCTCCTGGGTGCTTTTCTTCCAGAGGAGCCATGAACATTATCTGTTGGGTAGTTTTATTTATAGGACTAATGGTCCGTTATACAGATCTGTGGGAAAACGTGACACACCTCTATCGTGTGCTCCAAATTCTTTTCAGTTTTCTCTCTTCACCTTTGTCTTCCCTCCTCATACCCCTCATCCTGCTATTGTGGGCAATAGGGTTTTTTTGTTTGTTTTGTTTCGAAGTATATTTTATTTTTCAGAGAGGAAGGAAGAGGAAGAGAGAGATAGAAACATCAATGATGAGAGGGAGTCACTGATTGGCTGCCTCCTGCACACTGGACCAAGCCCACAACCCAGGCATATAACCTTGACCGGAATCGAACCTGAGACTCCTCGGTCTGCAGGCCGACACTCTATCCATCTAGCCAAACAAGTTAGGGCTAGGCAACAGTTTTTTATCTCTTCACACACTGAAATGGATACTATGATATAAATCAACTTAATAAGTGGGAGAAATGGGAGGGAAACCAAAAAAAGGTAAAGAAGAGAGAAAGCGAGGAAACAGATAAACTAATTAGAAACAATAACTTAAGAATACCTAACTCATAAAGAAGCAAGCTTAGTAAGAATTGGAGGTAAATTATTAATATAATTTTTTTTTATTCACCTGAGTCTTACAGCTAGGCCACAATTATTATTTGAAAAAAATAAAATTAATTTATGTAAAAATATATTGGAAAATCTTGATTTTTAAATAAACAATTTTAACTCATTGTTGAATGGACTATTAAATTACTCTATTTTATTGGGGGAAATTTTAGAAAAATACATATGGAAGAGGAATAGAGACAAGTATTAAGTAAATTTCTCTAGGATTAGAATGAATAATTTAATATAAATGAACACTGGAAGTCTGAAGAGTAGCACACTCTTCACTTATGATAAATAAAACAGTGTGATCATTCCCAAATTAAAAAATCCTGAACTCCAAAACGAATACATTTTCAAGGAAAAAAGAAAAACAAGACCTCCTGCAGAAAATGAAAAATATAAAGGAGGTCAAAAAGTAAAAAATTGCAATGTTAGAGCAAAATGTAAAAAAAGCAAATTTGGACAATCAGTGACTGAAAAATAACGATGGGGCTTTTTTCACAGAGAATAACATGCTACATTTGAATATAAATTACCATGGGTGTGGGGACTTTGAAGCAAAAATTAAGAGATAAATATTTGAGTTAAATATGCAAGTGAAAGAGAGAAAATTTTAAGTTATTAACAAGGTCCAATTTTTCACATCATTTTAGCAATGGAGACTGGTTTAGAAACAAAAGCTTAATGGGCAATCTCACATAAAACAAAAAGGTGGAGCTGGTTCTATTTGAAGTGGAGAGGATAGGACTACTCTTTCACTTGGTATCACCCACATCCTGATGAAAACCCAAAGGGAACAAATAATATAGATGGAAAAGCATGGTTCCAAAGTATCATTTAAAAGTATGTGTTTAAAGTTTACTTAATGTTTTATTTTATATTAATTACAGATATGAATTTTCATGATGCATTTTTTAGAAGAGGAAGTTTAAACAAAACAAAAACAGAGTAACACAGACTGCTCAATTTAACCTCTCTATGTCTTGGTTGCTTAACTATTATGAGAGAATAACATCAATCTCATAGGGTTGGCCTATATAGGAACTAACATAGTCATATAAATAACTCATTATATGATATGAAATATGCAGAATTCAATAAAGATGTGTATTTTAAGTACTAGCTATAATTATTGCTACTGAGTCAGTCAGAAAACTTAAACAGCCGGGTAAGCATTCTTAAGGAAATCCTTAAACAACTGGAAAGTAGAATGACTATTCAAAAAAACCACACAAAATAAAGAGAGAAAAATTTTGGGAAATATTGATCCTGAAGACCTCATTACCATACACATTGTGTTTGTGCAGATTTGCCAATAAAATAACACACAAATTCTATAATGAAAGACTGCTTTAAGTCATAAACTAGAACCCCACGAATAATTTCTCATAATAGAAAAGTAATTCCATTCTCCAAATCCATTCTGGTTTGGGGGCTATAGTCCTAGTACATTTCATAGTGGTTATCAAAATTCAAATAAAAAATATCCTACAGAATAAATTTACATCTATATTTTAAAGGTTTCTGCTTTAACAGCCAAAAAAACTACAAAATTTTAAATATTACCAAATTGAATCATATGTCATTTTTAATTTTGAAGAATCACATATAAAGGGGAATAAAGAAATGTTGAAATCTGAAAAAATTGAATTTGACATATTTTTATAAGTTCATACATGTAAGTTACATTTTTATGACAGAATAAAAGCATACTTTTTGATATGATATACTTTCCGCTGTATGTACGTCTTCCTGATTTCTCAGTACTTTTTGTGTGTCCATATTCAGAACCTGAAGCTGTTGGATCAGCTCTGCTTGCTGGGCTGTATGTGCACTGTTCTGTTTGTAAAGATTCTGCAGTTCCTGCAGCTCCTTCCTGTGAAAAGCAAGTAATAAAGAGAAGCATGAATAAAGATCATCTTAGTTAAATAATTATGTTCATCTAGGTCAGTGGTCGGCAAACTCTTTAGTCAACAGAGCCAAATATCAACAGTACAACAATTGAAATTTCTTTTGAGAGCCAAATTTTTTAAACTTAAACTTCTTCTAACTCCACTTCTTCAAAATAGACTCACCCAGGCCGTGGTATTTTGTGGAAGAGCCACACTCAAGGGGCCAAAGAGCTGCATGTGGCTCGCGAGCCGCGGCTTGCCGACCACTGTTCTAGGTTATAGATCGGCTTCTGATTTTTTCATCTATTATTTTTTACTGCAGGCAAACATATTAATAAAAGAAATAATATATGAAGTATTTACTATTTATATACCTAGGAAGTATTGATAGAACTACTATAACTTTCAAAGCCAAATGCTTACCCATTTTCTTTTATAGCTTGACAGTAATAAAAACCCTGTATATATAGACATAGTACCACCTTACTGAAATTAATTTACACTTCAGTTCCAGAAATTGATAAGTATAGATGCCAATGACAGTTATCAGATAGTTTTGAATACAGGGTAAGTCAACCTTTCATTGTATATTATACAGAACTTTAAATATATTAAAAAGAATCCCAAAAGACAAATGAAGTTTTCAAACCAAATTTCCTTACAGCACCATGAGTTTGCAACCTCAAAGCCTGAGCTGATAAGCTAAATTCCTGTGACTCCTCTAATCTAGCTTGAAGGAAATGACAAGGAAAAAAATCAGACGGAAGAAGAGTGACATAAGGTAAAACCAGTCCTTCCAACCCAACAAGGGTGAAATTGGTAAGTAGGGGGTCAAATGAAGTGGGATGGTAGTAATGATGACCCTAAAGGTCCAGGAAAACCACACCTCTGGGAAAGATTCCTGTGCCAGTGAATCCTGTGTGATACAAGTCATATAAAATTAAAATATATTTTGCACATTCAATTTGAAGGGAAATATTTATAAACATATATTTCACAGAAATACCCTTTATGGTAGATATTTTGGAGACTATTGTTAAATGGAAACTTTTCTTTACCTATAACCTCAAATTAGTAATTCATTCATGTAAGATACATCTTTAAAAAAAGGGAACAAAAAAGATATGCACAGTTGTTAAAGATGGATGAATATTAATATGGGAGGAATAAGCTGTGCTTTTTAGAGGTTTAGAATATTAATGTTCCCCAAATCAACAACCCCTACACCCATATGAATTTTGGGTGGACACAAACATTCATAAACATGTACATTAATCCATCTTTCTTAGTTCTTTGAGGCTTCTATAACAAAATATCATATCTGGGTGATTTGGAAACAACATAAATTTGTTTTTTTCTTTTCCTATTTTATATTTTCCCATCACCATTTATCCCCTCTATGCCCTCTTCAACCTCCACTCACCTACACCCTGCAATCACCACACTGTTGTCCATGTCCATGAGTTCTTTTTTTCTTTTTTTGCTCAATACTGCCACACCCCTCCATCTACCCCACCCCAACTAGAGCTGTCTGCCTGCTCTCTATCCATGAGTCTGTCTCTACTCTGCTTGGTAATTCAGTTTGTTCATTAAATTCCACATTTGAGTGAATTCATATGGTACTTTTTTTTTTTTTCTGGCTTATTTTCCTTAGTATAATGCCCTTCAGTTCCATCCATGCTGTCACAAAGAGTAAAATTTATTTCCTTTTTCCAACAGAGTAGTATTTCATTGTGTAAATGTACCTGTTGGCAAGGATGTAGAGAATCGGTGCACTGGGCCTCTAGTATGCAATATAAGATCTTTGGTTAATCTCCCCGCCCTCCTCCCTCCTCCCTTCCCTCTGAGATTCAACAGTCTGTTCCATGTTTCCATGCCTGTTCATTGAGCATCTGCCCCCCTGGTGGTTAGTGTGTGTCATAGCTACCAGTTGAATAGTCAAACAGTTGCTTAGGCTTTTATATATATAGAATAGCCAAGATTTGGAAGCAGCCCAAGTGTCCATCATTACGTGAGTGAAAAAAAAGCTCTGGTACATAAATTTATTTTTCATAGTTCTGTATGCTGGAAGTCAGAGGGTTAAGTGTGGACCTTCTTCAGGGTCAGAGGCTTATTGTGTTGAAGGCACAAAGCAGCCCAGAAAGGTCTCTTTCATAAAACTTTAATCTCTTTCAGGAGGTCTCTACCCTAATAACCTACTGTCCAAAGGCTCCACTTCCTAATGCCATCACATCAAGCACTAGGATTTCAACATATGAATTTTGGGTGGGCACCAACATTCAGACTCTAGTACTATTTGTATTCAAAAAATTGAAACTTGCAAAAAATAACAGTCTGAAACTGGGAGAGGGGAGAGAAGGGAATAATGGTGTAATGCCTCTAAGAAATGTAATATTCACAAGAGGAAGGGAAATGTGACCCACAGTAATAAGGCTTGCAGCATATTGCCATTTTTCAAGAATAACATTGGCAAGAATTATTAAAGGAGATAGGCAATGAACATAGGATAAAAATTCCATCAGAGTATATAGTTCAGACATATGTTAGCCAGGAGAATTAGGTAAATGTTGCATTTAGAAAGGAGATATGGTGGAGTTAAAAATATACAATCTTTCTGAAATACTGCTATTTGCAAAAACATGAATGGATCTTAAGAATGTCATGCTGCCCTAACCAGTTTGGCTCAGTGGATAGAGCATTGGCCTGTAGACTGAAAGGTCCCAGGTTTGATTCCAATAAAGGGCATGTTCCTTGGTTGAAGTCACATCCCCAGTAGGAGGTGTGTAGGAGGCAGCTGATCAATGTTTCTACTTCTCTATTCCTCTCCCTTCCTCTCTGTAAAAAAATCAATAAAACATATTTTTTTTAAAAAGAATGTCATGCTAAGTGAAATAAGTCAGATGGGAAAAGTCTGAACCATATGATTTCACGCATATGTGGAATATAAAACTGAAATAAACAAAAACTCACAGATAATAGTATGGTGGTTATCAGAGAAAAGAGGAGTGGGAGAAGGTAAAAAAGATTAAAGGGGAGTCAAATATATAGAAGACTTGACTGTTGAGTGGTGAACACATAGTGCGATATACAGATGACACATTACAGATCTGTACACTTGAAACCTATATAATCTTATTAACCAATATCACCTCAACCAATTTAATAAAATTAAAAAGTATATATAACAGCTCACACACACACAAAAAAATCTTTTAATACAGTATAAAACACAGCAAATTTATCTCTCCTCCAATGCTAGGAGACATTTGTTATTTCTTTTAATACACACACACACACACACACACACACACACACACATGCATTTTTTTATTAATAGATTAGGTGGGCAGTAATAATCACAGGATTAAAAAACACATATTTTTACATTGCCACAGACTCAACTTTCAATCTTATTTTTTAAAATAAATCTTTATTGGAACCAAGATGGTGGCACAGGTAAACACCTATATTTGCTGCTTCTCACAACCACATCAAAATTACAACTAAAAGGCAGAACAACTACCACCCAGAACCATGGGAAAGCTGACTGAGTGGAAGTTCCACAACTAGAGAGGTGAAGAAAGTGCACTGAGACTGGTAAGAGGTGCAAAGGCAAGTAAAGTGCTGGCACCTGGATGTGCTGCTCTTTTAATTGGGAGGGAGATACAATCTCCCGCTTGCTCTGAACTCCAGTTCTGGGCGAGACTCTGGGGGACCCAGACATATACAGGGAGAAACTGGACTGTCTGGCATCGGGACAGGAACGTGAAGGCAGCTTTCTCTCAGAGGTGCTCACAGTAATCATTATTCCTACACAGGGGGCGCAGGACTTGAAGACCCAGGGACCTTTCTGGTGCAGGACGCAGGACTGACTGGCAGCCATTGCTGTTTGCTTTGCCCTGGTGATTTCTAGAGACCCCGCCCCACCCAATTTACAACCCCACCCAAGCGCATCGACTTTTGCATATGAATGGCCTGTCCTCTCTCCCATAAAACTTATCAAACTGCAGTTGTGTCAGAGAGCCCCAGAGCTTCCAAAAGACAGCCGAAAGCCTGGCAGTAGCACCTGGCTTTGCTTCACAGCTGGGCCTCATCTGGGCACTTCCAAACCCCATACAAAGAGGAGGAATCTGCAGATATCTCTGTAGCTCCTGCTGGGCGGCCCCAGAAGTGGCTGACCTTGCACCTCCTTGGAGATCCAAGAGCCAATGTACCCAGTGGTCAGTGTGAGAGCATACTGGATTACAACTCTTCACATCAATAAGAGATACACTCAAGGGGCAGACTCAGTGAGCACCAAAGCCCCACTGAAGCAAGTCCTGGCCTATAAGGGTGTCTCCTGCACAACAGATCTTCCAGTGTAGACACAGCTGGTCAATATGACTAATTGGCCTGGAGATCAATTCCTCCCAATGATACCAACAGCAATCAAGGGTTAACTACAACAAGACTGTGGACACAGCCCACAAAGAGGTGCACCAAGAGTGTCCACTTCAGGTGACTGGGGAGGCTGAGCCACTGGGCCCTATAGGACACCTACCACACAAGGCCACTCTATCAACTCAAAGAGACTTAGCAGCTACCCAGTACATAGAAATAAACACAAGGAAGCAGCCAAAATGCGGAGACAAAGAAACAAGTCACAAATAAAAGAAATGGATGAAAGCAAAATACTGGATATAGAGTTCAAAACCACAATTATAAGGTTACTCAAGAATCTTCTAGAAACCTCCAAGAAATTTAGTGAGACCCTCAAGGATATGAAAAGGGACCAATCAGAAATTAAGCATACACTGATTGAAATAAAGAATAATATACAGAGATTCAACAGCAGACTAGAGGATCCCAAGAATCAAGTAAAAGATTTGAAATATGAAGAAGCAAAAAATACCTAACTAGAAAAGCAAAAAGAAAAAAGAATCCAGAAATATGAAGATAGTGTAAGGAGCCTCTGGGACAACTTAAAGCATACTAACATCCAAATTATGAGGGTGCCAGAAGAAGAGAGTGAACAAGATATTGAAAACCTATTTGAAGAAATAATGACTGAAAACTTCCCCTACCTGGCAAAACAAATAAGACTTACAAGTCCAGGAAGCGCAGAAAACCCCAAACAAGAGGAATCCAAAGAGGACCACACCAAGGCACATCATAATTAAATTGCCAAGGGCAAAAGAAAAAGATAGAATCTTAAAAGCATCAAGAGAAAAACAGTTAGTTACCTATAAGGGAGTACTCATACGACTGTCAGCTGATTTCTCAACAGAAACTATGCAGGCCAGAAGGGAGTGGCAAGAAATGTACAAAGTGATGAATAGCAAGAACCTACAACCAAGATTATTCTACCCAGCAAAGCCATCATTTAGAATTGAAGGTCAGATAAAGAGCTTCATAGACAAGAAAAATCTAAAGGAGTTTATCACCACCAAACCAGTATTACATGAAACTAGAGGCCCAATGCACAAATTCTTACATGGGTGGGGTCTGGCTGGCCCACCCAAATGGGGGCCAATTGGACTGGGCTGCCAGGGGCCATGGGCAGTTGGCTTGCTGGCCCCGCCCCCGACCGGGGGTGAAGGGTCCAATCGGGGTGGGGCCAGCCAGAGGGAGGGGCCACAGGCAGTTGGCCAGACAGCCCTGGCCCCTGGTCGAACTCTTGATTGAACTCCCGGTTGAGGGGACAATTTGCATATTAGCCTTGTATTATATAGGATGTTGAAGGGTATTCTTTAAGAAGAGAAAGAAGAAAAAGGTAAAGATAAAAAAAATTATGAACAACAAAGTGACAACCAATACATATCTATCAACAAGTGAATCTAAAAATCAAATGAATAAAAAACCTGATGAACAGAACAAACTGGTGAATGTAACAGAATCAGGGGCATGGAAAGGGAGCAGACTGACAATTCTCAGGGGGGAGGGGCTGTGGGGGTGTGGGAAGAGATTGGACAAAGAGCTTAAACCTATGGACAAGGTCAGTGCAAGGGAGGGAGGCCTGGAGTAGGGTGAGAATCAGGTGAAGGGGAACTATGGGGGGAAAAGAGGAACATCTGTAATAATCTGAACAATAAAGATTTAAATTTAAAAAAATAAATCTTTATTGCTGAAAGCATTATATATGTCCCTTTTCCCCCCCATTTTCCTCTCTAATCTCTCTCCTCCACAAGCCCTCATCACCCACCATCTGTGTCCATGGGTTATGTACATGCACACATGAGTTCATTAGTTGATCTCTCCCCACGCTCCACCCTTCCCTACATTCCTCTGAGGTTTGACAGTCTGATTGATGTCTCCATGTCACTGGGTCTATTTTTGTTCATTAGTTTATGTTGTTCATTAGATTCCACATATGAATGAAATCATGTGATATTTATTTTTCCCTGACTGGCTTACTTTGCTTAGCATTTTGCTCTCTAGTTCCTTCATGCTGTTGCAAATGGTAAGAGTTCTTTCTTTTTTACAGTGGCATAGTATTCCATTGTATAGATATACCAGTTTTTTAACCCATTCATCTGCTGATGGGCACTTAGGCTGTTTCCAAATCTTAGCTATTGTAAATTGTGCTGCTATGAACATAGGGGTGTATATATTCTTTCTGATGGGTATTTCTAGTTTCTTGGGATATATTCTAGAAGTGAATCCCTGGGTCAAATGAGAGTTCCATTTTTAATTTTTTGAGGAAACTCCATACTGTTTTCCACTGTGGCTGCACCACCAGCAGTGTATTCCCACCAGCAGTGTATGAGGGTTCCCTTTTCTCCACATCCTCGCCAACATTTGTTGTTTGTTGATGATAGCCATTCTAACAGGTGTAAGGTGGTATCTCCTTGTCATTTTTGATTTGCATCTCTCAGATGATTAGTGAATTTAAGAATTTTTTCATATGTTTCTTGGCCTTTCGTATGTCCATTTTGGAGAAGTGTCTATTTAGGTCCTTTGCCCATTTTTTAATTGGGTCGTCTGTCTTCCTTTTGTTAAGTTGTATGAGTTCCCTGTAAATTTTGGAAGTTAATCCCTCATCAGATATATCATTGGCAAATATGTTCTCCCATGCAGGGCTTCATTGTTGTTTTGTTGATGGTGTTTTTGTGTGTGGGTGGGTGTGTGTGTGTGCAGAAACATAAAAACTAATAAAATGGGACAGCAAAAATGGGGAGATAAAGAAACAACCTCCAAAGGAAAGAAAAGGAGGAACAGCCAGAAAAGGAACTAAATGAAATGGAGGCAAATAATTTGTCAGGGAAGGAATTCAGAATAATAGAGATAAGAATGCTCAAACATCTGGATGACAACTACACTTAACTCAATGAGAATTATAAGGAACTGAATGAGAATTTCACCAACATTTGTTATTTCTTATAGAGAAGGCCAAAATCAGTAGTTAGCTTGCATTTAAGGGTCATGTGGAACAAAATATCTGTACCTTTAAAATACAATAGTATCAAAATAATGAATAGCATAAGGTACTAGGACATTAAAAATTAACTAAGGGAACAGTATATTCTTCACTCTCATCTCATGCTATCTTCTGGGCATACTCTAAATGCAATGGAAGCATAATGTTATACTACACTGAGTGGCCAGATTATTATGATCTCTGAACGCATAATAATCTGGCCACTCAGTGTACTTCTCTTGAGTACCTCATTTATTTGATATCAAAGATACTATATATCGTGCACCTGATCAGTTTTCCTCTTCACACTGGCTGATAGAAACCTCAGGGCAAAAGGTGGTTGATCTCCACCAAAAATCTATAATACTTTTGGTACTCATTTGAGATACAAATACACTGAGTGGCCAGATTATTATGCATTCAGAGATCATACTAATGTGGCCACTCAGTGTATATAGATATGTTTATTTTTCTGTGTCTCCCCACACCACTCTCTAAAAAGTAGATGGGATGGAATGTTACAAATACAAAACTCAGAACATGATCAGTATCAAAATAACAAACAAAACTTACAAAAGTCACACATCAGGACCACTGGAAAACAGTAAATTTGTCTAGATATTTCCTCATTTGAAAACAAGTAAAGGTTATTAAAAAGGGGGAGTACTTAGAATTAAGGTAAAAAATTTACTGTGCATAATCAAAAGAAATAAATACCTCTGAATAGGAGTTACTGAAGGAATTAGAGAAAAGGTCTAGAAAAAGTATGAAAAAACACACATCGCAGCTCTCTGAGTTATTAATAGAAAACCAAGATGTGAAGATGATCTTAATAAAATCTCTGTGAAGGTAGGGACGTTTTTATTCACTGCTATAAACAGATCACCTAGAACAATTCCATTCTCTTACTAAATATTTGTTGTTGAATTTAGACACATCTATGTGACTTCAGATTCAGCCTCATCTGCCTCCTAGATTCAGTCCTTGGCTCTACCTCAGCTTATTAACTACCACTTCAGCCTATGAAATCCTTATAGTTCATGTGGCTCCATTACTCAAGATCAACCAGTCTAGCACATTCGTACCACTTCCAGATTATGATAAAATGCTAAAACACTGCCATATGAGCAATACACTTAGACCAATGGAAGATAAACACAAGAGAAAACCAGATGGATTTTTTTTTTCTTTTTTCCATCTGAGGGATTGCATTAGGGCATGATTTCTCTTCAGCAAGTCCAAAAACAACCTGGTTGGCTAATTTAGTACACATGCTGCTCTTCATGACTCATCCTGAAGCAGTGCCAGCACAATAATGCATTTCCTTGAATTATTTTTTATGCTTCCCTGCCTCAGATTCTTCTTCCTTCAGTCACTTTGCCCTGGAATTGAATCTCCCAAGTAAGTAATCAGTGTGTAATCCTTCACTCAGCCTCTGTTTTCTGGAATATATGGGATACAACAGTTGTTGAATGGATGAAATAAAAAGGGTAACATGAAGAACTGTTAAAAAGAAAGATGCCATAATAGCATTAAAATTCACAATAAAGGCAGTTATAAGGAAAATCAATGCCATGGAAAATAAACTTAATTGGTAGTTTCAAACTTGAGAATTTGTGGTTTGAGCTGAGAGGATGCTGAGAATGAACAATGCTTCTGCCCATCTCAAGAAGAATTTTAAGTTCTGTTAACAAATATTATATTGCTGAAAGATAAATCAATGATCTATTTACAGTAATGCTATTTAAGGCACTGAGTGGACCATGGGTTACATTAGGGACATCCCTTTAAAGATAAAGTTTGATAACAAAGGCTGACAGAGGGTTCCAGACAGTTTCTCTAGGTTATACCCCAGTTTAAAAAATCTTCATGGTGACAAAAACAAAGTCTTACTGCTTGCTCACATTACATGTGACTTTTCTCTATTCTAAGACTCAAACTGGAGCAATAAGCTATATTAGGAATAAGCCACTCTAATGACAAAGGGTGAAAAGCAAAGGCAAAACAAAGCAATGATTCTTGACATTTACCTGGATGTGGTATATGTCACTTTCACTCTCGTTCCACAGGCCAAAATAAGTCTCAAGGCTAAGTCAATGTGGGAGAAAGCATACTTCTGTCTACCTAATCTTCAATCTATAAATACGAATTAAGAAGAATCTATAGTGATTCTCACAAAATTTTAATGACTATTATTTCTCCAGTGTAATTTTTCCTTCTATCTTTTTTGTACTTTCTGTACTCTAGTAATTTTTTATAATTCACATGTATCATTATACTAAAATAATTGTTTGTCATCATATAAATGTAAAGAAAAATAAAGAATAGTGTCCTGGCTGGTGTTCTTAGCTGGGGCACAGAAGGGTCTTAGGTTTGATTTCCAGTCAAGGGCATGTACCTGGGTTGCAGGTTCAATCCCCAGCTCATGTCTCTCTCACATCGATGTCTCTCCCCTCCCTCCCTCCCTTCTACTCTCTCTAAAAATCAATGGGAAAAATATCCTTCGGTAAGGATTAACAAAGAAAAAAATAAAAGTAGAAACGAAGGAAAGGAGGGAGGGAGAGAGGGGAGAAGGAGAGAAGGAAGGAAATATTAATTTCAGAGGAATTAAAACTCGCCCTAACTGGTTTGGCTCAGTGGATAGAGCATTGGCCTGCGGACTGAAGGGTCTCAGGTTCAATTCCGGTCAAGGGCATGTACCTTGGTTGTGGGCACATCCCCAGTGGGGAGTGTGCAGGAGGCAGATGATCCATGTTTCTCTCTCATCAATGTTTCTAACTCTCTATCCCTCTCCCTTCCTCTCTGTAAAAAATCAATAAAATAACTTAAAAAAATAAAAACTCAAGGCAAAAATTTACACAGGAAAAAAAGTAAAAAGTACAACTCACAATAAGTAAAAACAACAAAACTAAATACTTTACCCACCAAATCATAGCACATCAAAACATGTAGAGCAAAAACGATAAATAAAAGGAAAATCAGTTGGGAACTATATGGGAAAGAAAGATTCCATTTAAAATAGTAACAAAAAAAGTAAAATTGCTAGGAATAAATTTTAACATGAAATGTCAAAACCCATATGAGAAACAACATAAAACATTTTGTAAGGATACCAAGGTACTGAAACAAATGGAATGGCATACCATACTATAAGACATGAAGACTGACATAAAGATGTCAATTCTCCTTAGATTTATTTGTAAATTTGATGCTGTAATGAAATAATGAACAAAAAATAAGCAAGTTTACTACAAAGTTTACACATTAAATAATTAATAAGCATTAATCATAATTAATAAACATTAAATGCCCAGGAAAACTCTGAAAAAGAGCAGTAAAGGAGAATATGTCAAATACTCTTTTTTCCCCCCAAATGATTTTTTTTTTTTTTTAGAGAGAGGGAAAAGGAGATGAGATAAACTTTAATGTAACATTGATCAGCTGCCTCCTGCATGTCCCCTACCGGGGATCAAGCCTACAACCCAGGCATGTCCCCTGACCTGAAATGAAACAGCAACTTTTCGGTGAACAGGACAATGCCCAACCAACTGAACCACACCATCAAAGGCATATGCCACATATTTTCATATCCAATTGTTATCATCTCTATCCTACTCTCTAGTACTCAAGCCTACTCTTGCCTAAGAGGTCAACCTCTATACTGGCTCCTTATCCTCTGGGTCTGACTTTTGATTAGTAAGAAGTGCTAGCCTGTAATAAGAGGTTAAAGAACAAGAGGTCAAAGTATTTCCCTAGCTCCCTTTCAGCTGAGCCAGTTGTCAGAGCCCCTGTTCCTCTAAGGATTATGATCTATTGGTCAATCTCTGCCGAAGGGCTAGGCTTCTCACAGAGACTTGATAACAAGCTTATCTCCTTGCCCCTTCTGGTCTACAGATAGTAATGATTTCCTGTTGTTGGTAATGTGAATCTCAATATTTGAAGAGAATTGATATCTTTAACATATTGAGTCTCCCAAACCATGAACTTTGTACAATGCTTGCACATATTAGACATTTTATTTCTTTCAATGTTTTATAGTTCTCTGTATATAGGTAATATACATTTTTCATTATATTTTTCATATTTTTAGTCATATTGTAAATTATATTATTTTTAAATCCATTTCCTAATGTTTTTGGTGACAAGAAGAGTACAATTGAATTTTATACACTAATTTGTATCTACTAAGTGTAATAAACCCACTTATTAAACAATGTTTCTACCTATTATTTTTAATTTTCTATGACTTAAAAAAATAATTACACCATGAGTGAATAAGTAAACCAAAGTATCATCTATAAAGTCTATACTTCTCCTATGAAGATTAAAAATATGACAAAATGTATTCTTCCTTGTATAACAGATTAATGTATATACATTAACTATTACCCAAGCAAAAATCCTGCCCTCATATTTATAAATCTTGCAATATGCTAATTATATATAAACTAGAGGCCTGGTGCATGAAATTCATGCATGGGTAGGGTCCACAGGCCTGGCCGGCGATCAGGGCCAATCAGAGCCTTCTGGCTGCTGGCCAGGGCCTTCCTTATTTCCACGCCGCCCCCTGTTGGTCAGCACATGTCATAGCGAGTGATAGAACTCCTGGTCTCCTGGTTGAACTCCCAGGGGTAACACTTTTATATTAGTCTTTTATATATAGAGATATATAATATGTATGATAGTAATTACATATGATAGATTATATATATTAATTATAATTATATATGTATACAATAAGTGTGTTATATACATACTATATATAGTGGTAGCACCAGAGATATGATAAACTTTGTATGATTTTATCTTAATTAAGTAAAAATGTACAAATACAGACACATATACATACATGACATATGTGTATACGTGTATATATGTTTATACTTTACGCTAACACTATTTTCTGATAAAATTATGAATTAAATTAATAGGTAGTTTAAAATCTTTCAAAATGCTTAAAAACACAAGTTTTTCAGGTAATCCTACTTTACAGTTAGTATTATAAAATTAACTATTTTTATACAGAATATTTCACAAACTAAAACTATTTAAAATGTAATAAAAATTGGTTTATCATTATTTTTCATTACAAAAATAATTATTATATAATATATGGCTAGAAATTTTTAAAGAAAATAAATGAATGTATTCTCTTTATTTAAAAACTAAAACAAGGCTACTCTTGGCACATGCTTTTGCCAATCTTGTGAAACCACTCATTCTCCCCAGAGAACTATTCCCATTTGGTGTACATAATTTCAGACAGTTTCACTGCACAAACATATGTACCCACAGAAGAAATATTTTTGTAATTTTGTGGTATTAAAAATAAGCAGAAATGCTGCCATTCTGAATAACTAATGACATTCTAAAATGTTAAATTAAAAACTGAATGCACTTGCCTGACCAGGGTAATATCCATATCCTTCTGGATAAGTTCAGTCTGTTTATTAGTCAACTGTAATGAGAGAGCATTGTATTTACTCTGTGAAACTTCAATTTCTTTCCTTGCTTCCATTAAATTGTCTTCAAAGGCCTGAAATTAGAACACATATAAAAGTCTAATGTAATAAATATCAAATAAGAAGAAATAAAATGTCTGGTACAGTTAACTAATTAGTTTACAAAATGACAGTGAAAATAAGTAGTGTTTTAGATGGTTTTTTTTGTTTGTTTTCACTTTAAGAAACTTAATAGAAGCAATCACTTTTATAGTAGTCACAGACACTTCTTTCAGAAACTGAAAAAGTATCCTGGTTTCCTTGTATGAAAGTTAATTATTTGAAACAAATAAACTTGAATTCTATGTAAAAATTTACTTATTAAAATTAAAATAAATAAATTATCATACAAAAAATTAAGTACATAAACAAAAAATGAACTCATTTATTTAAATATTAACTAGGAAAAATGGCAGATATTTCATTATTTACTCTATGTTAACTGCACACACATAAATGCTGCACACACATAAATGCACTCAGAGAAGAAAAGACAGTACTGCAAACAAGGATATCAAAATAATTTTATAATGTTTGAGATTGAGATCATATTGAGTTCTCTTGACTGCAGTGAAATTTCACCTACAGTTCTTCAAAGTTGGCCTTTTCGTGCTGATAGTGCTCTAAATCTTCTCCCATTTTGAAACAATTTAAAACCTAATGTTATCTTTTTAAAAATAATTTTCTCAAAAATATATTATAAAATTTTAATTATTTTCACAAAGTATTAAATGAATTTTATATCTAATAATACAGTATGCCCACATAAACAATATACAATCATTATTTCTAAAGTGAACACCAGGCTTTAGAAATCTACCTGAGCCAAGCTTCCAAATCTCACAGATTCACCCTACAGTAGCTAGAATAAATTTTTTTTAATCCTCACCTAAGAACATGCTTATTGATTTCTTCAAAGAGAGGGGAAGGGAGAGAGGGGGAGAGAGGGAAAAAGAAAGAGAGAAAGGGAGGGAAGGATGGAGGGAAGGGAGAGAGACAGAGAGAGAGAGAGAGAGAGAGAGAGAGATCAGTTGCCTGCTGTACGCACCCCAACCAGGATGGAACCCACAACCTTGGTATGTGCCCTGAATGGAATCAAACTCACATTCTTTTTAGTTTACTGGACAATGCTTCAGCCAACTGAGCAATGCAGCCAGAACTACAGTAATCTTTAAAAATATACATATTGGCAGAGGTCAATGGGGGAAAAGGGAGACATATGTAACGCTTTCAACAATAAAGATTTTTTTTAAAAAAGAATCTACCCCAAAGCTACAGAATATACATTCTTCTCAAGTGAACATGGGACATTTTCAAAGACAGACCCCATATTAGAACACAAGCAAAGTTTCTTCAGATTCAAGAAGATTGAAATCATATCAAGCATCTTCTCAGTTCACATTGGCATAATATTAGAAATCAACCACAATGAAAACAATCAAAAAATTCAAACACTTGGAAGCTAAATAGCATGCTATTAAACAATGACTGGGTTACCAAGGAGATCAAAGAAGAAATTAAAAGCATCATGGAAAAAAATGACAATTAAAATACAACAATCCAAAATCTATGGGACACAGTGAAAGCAGTCCTGAGAGGGAAGTTCATAGTTCTACAGGTCTACCTCAAAAAACAAGAAAAAATGGTAATAAATTATCTAAACTTGCAACTTAAAGAATTAGAAAGAGAACAATAAGAAAAGCTCAGAGAAAGCAGAAGGAAGGAAATAATAAAGACCAGAAAGGAAATAAACAACATGGAGACCAAAACAAACAAACAAAAAACAATACAAAAGATCAACAAAACCAAGAGTTGATTCTTTGAAAGGATAAACAAGAAGCAAAGAGAGAGGACCCAAATAAACAAAATCAGAAATGAAAGAGGTGAAATAACAACCGACCCCACAGAAATACAAAGGATTATAAAAAAAAAAATACTATGAACAACTCTGGTCCAACAAACTGGACAACATAGACGAAATGGACATATTCTTTAAAAATACAAGCTTCCAAAACTCAATCAAGTAGAATAAAAAAACCTGAATAAGCCGATAACCACTGATGAAATTAAAACAATTATCAAAAAATTTTCAGCAAACAAAAGCCTGGTCCAGATGGCTTTACAGGGGAGTGCGACCAAACATTCAAAGAACTAAAACTTATCCTCCTCAGACTACTCCAAAAAATTCAAGAGGAAGGCACACTTCCAAGCTCTTTCTATGAAGACAGCATTACTCTAATTCCAAAACCAGATAAAGACACCACAAAGAAAGAGAACTACAGCCAATATCCCTGATGAACATAGATGCTAAAATCCTCAATAAAATTCTAGCAAATCGGATCCAGCATTACATTAGAAAGATGATACAATATGACCAAGTAGGATTTTTTCTGGGATGCAAGGGTGGTACAATATCCACAAATTAATAAACATGATGTATCACATAAACAAATTGAGAGACAAAACTCACATAATCATATCAATTGATGCACAAAAAGCATTTGAAAAATTCAACACCCTTTTCTAATAAAAACTCTCAGCAAAGTGGAAAGAGAGGATTATATCGCAACATAATAAAAGCCTTATATGACAAATCTACAGTCAACATCATACTCAATGGCTAAAACTAAAACCATTCCCCCTAAGAATAGGAACAAGACAAGGATGCCCACTCTTACCACTCCTGTTAGACACAGTACTGGAAGTGCTAGCCACAGCTATCAGACAAGAAGAAGAAATAAAAGGCATTAAAATTGGAAAAGAAGAAGTAAAACTATCATTATTCACCCATATGATATTGTACATGGAAAACCCTAAAGCAGTGGTTCTCAACCTTTCTAATGCCACGACCTTTAATACAGTTCCTCACGTTGTGGTGACCCCCAACCATAAAATTATTTTCGTTGCTACTTCATAACTGTAATTTTGCTACTGTTATGAATCATAATGTAAATATCTGTGTTTTCTGATGGTCTTAGGTGATCCTGCTAGCAGTTTTCAACCTGTGAGTCGTGACCCACAGGATGAGAGCCACTGCTGTAGAGCCCAAGACCATCGGAAAACACAGATATTTACATTATGATTCATTAACAGTAGCAAAATTACAGTTATGAAGTAGCAACGAAAATAATTTTATGGTTGGGGGTCACCACAACGTGAGGAACTGTATTAAAGGGTCACAGCATTAGGAAAGTTGAGAACCACTGCCCTAAAGACTCAATCAAAAAACTACTAGACTTAATAAATGAATTTGGCAATGTAGCAGGATACAAAATTAACACCCAGAAATCTATGGCTCTTTTATATACCAATAATGAACTCACAGAAAGAGAAACTAAAAAAAGTTCCCATTTATCATTGCAACAAAAAAATTAAGATACTTAGGAATAATTTTTAACCAAGGAGGTAAAGGATCTGTACTCAAAAACTATAGGATGCTGAAAAAAGAGATAGAGGAAGACATAAAGAAATGCAAGAACATACCATGTTCATGGATTAGAAGAATAAACATCATTAAAATGTCCATACTACCCAAAGCAATCTATAGATTCAATACAATTCCCATTAAACTACCAATGGCATATTTCACAGACCTAACACAAACTCTCCAAAATTTTAGCCAGAATAAAAAAAGACCCTGAATAGCCACAGCAATCCTGAGAAAGAAGAACAAAGTTGGAGGGATCACAATACCAGATATCAAGCTATAATACAAAGCCAGGGTTCTCAAAACTGCCTGGTACTGGCATAAGAACAGACATATAAACCAATGGGACAGAACAGAGAACCCAGAAATAGACCCAAACCATTAGGTCCAATTAATATTTGACAAAGGAGGCAAGAGAATACAATGGAGTCAAGACAATCTCTTCAATAAATGGTGTTGGGAAAATTGGACAGATACATGCAAAAAAAAGTTAAACTAGACCATCAAATTACACCATCCACAAAAATAAACTCAAAATGGATAAAGGACTTAAATATAAGATGGGAAACCATAAAAATCTTAGAAGAATCCATAGGCAGCAAAATAGCAGACATATGTTATAACAATATATTTACCAATACAGCTCTAAGACCTTGGAAACAAAAGAGAAAATAAACAAATGGGGCTACATCAAAATAAAAAGCTTCTGTACAGCAAAAGAAACCATCAACAAAACAACAAGAAAGCCCACTGCATGAAAGAACATAATTGCCAATGCTATTTCAGATAAAGGTTTAAACTTCAAAATTTATAGAGAACTCAGACAACTTAACGAAAGTAAGATAAATAATCCAATCAAAAAATGGGCATAGGACCTCAATAGACACTTTTCAAAAGAGGACATAGAGAAAGCCAAGAGACATATGAAAATATGGTCAAAGTCATTAATCATCTGAGAGATGAAAATCAAAATGACAATGAGGTACCATCTCACACCTGTCAGAATGGCTATCATCAACAAGTCAACAAATGACAAGTGCTGGAGTGGATTTGGAGAAAAAGGAACCCTCTTGCACTGCTGGTGGGAATGCAGACTGGTGCAGTCACTGTGGAGAACAGTATGGAGTTTTCTCAAAAAATTAAAAATGGAACTCCCATTTGACCCAATAATCCCACTTCTAGGTATATATACCAAGAAACTAGAAACATCAATAAGAAAGGACATATGCACCTGTATATATAAGGTTTGGAAACAGCCTAAGTGCCCATCAGCAGATGAGTGGATTAGAAAACTGTGGTAAATCTATACCATGCTACTGGGGAGAGGTCAATGGGGGGGAAAAGAGACTTATGTAATACTTTAAGCAATAAATAATTTAAAAAATTGAATCAAATTGTTGTTGTTAAAATGTAAAATAACAAAATGTGAACAATACACCAGAGGGTTCAACAACAAATATAAGCAGACAGAAGAAAGAATCAGTAAAGTAGAAATATGGCGTGTGAAATTATTGATTCTGAGCAGAAGAAAGAAGGAAGAATGAAAAATGAATAGATTCTATGGGGTCAGTGAAGCATCTTTAAGAAAATCAACATACACATTATAGGAGTCCCAAAAGATAAGACAGAAAACAGCAAAAAAAAAAAAAAAGGTTTGAAAAAATGACTAAACACTTTCCAACTTTGAAAAGAGATATGCATCTAAAAACCTAAAGCCCTCAATGAACTCCAAGTATGATCAATAGAAAGAGACCCATATTGCGAAACACTGTAATAAAATTTTGAAATTCAACTAAAAGCAAAGAGAGAATCTTGAAAGCAATAACAGTGTGACTTGTCATATACAAGGGACATTAATGAGATTAATAGCTGATTTATCATAAAAATCCATAGAAGCAGGGAAGCAGTGGAACGGCATATTTAAGGACATAAAAGAAAAGAACTGTTGACATTGAATTTTATACCCAGCAAAAGTGTTTTCAAAATTTAGAGAGTAATTAATGTATTTGTAGATAAGCAAAAGCTGACAGAGCTGGATCTGTCATAGGAAATATGCTAATCATTTAGATTAAAGTAAAAGAATGCAAGACAGTAACTGAAAGCCATATGAAGAAACAGAGACTCCAATAAAGGAAAACATGTGGGGAAATATAAAAGCCAATATTACTGCATATTTGGTAACTACTTTTTATTTCCTACATGATTAAATGACAAGCAAATAAAAATTACTACTCTTTGCTACAGGGCACACAATTTTAAAAAAGCATAACATGATAAAAATAAAAGGGAAAGAGCAATATAGGAGAAAAATTGTGTATGCTACTGAAGATAAACATGTATGTCCACTTTCGTGATCTTGGCTCAGTCAACAGTTTCTCTGATATGACACAAAAGCACAGGCAACAAAATGTTGATAAATTCAGTATCATAGAAAGTTAAAATTTTTGTGCTTGAAATAATGCCATTACAGAAAAAAAAAACTTAAGAGAATTGAAAAAAATTGTTCTAAATTATATAGCTAAAAGGAGACTTGTATCCAGAAATGAACAAAAGAAATGAACACCAATTTTTCCAAAGATATACACATTTCTTCAAAGACATACAATGGTCAATACATATCAAAAGATGCTCAACATCAGGAAATACAATCAAAACCATCGAGAAGCCATTTTGTATCCACAAGGAAAACTATACTTAAAAAGACATTCCCTGCTCTGGCCAGTGTTCTAAGTGGTTAGAGCATCAGATTGCACACCTAAAGGTCCCAGGTTGGATTCCCAGTCAAGGGCATGTGCCTGTGTTGCAGGGTTCAATCCTGGCCCTGGTCAGGGCACATGCAGGAGGCAAGCAATCAGAGTGTCTCTCTCTCTCACCTCTCCTTCTCTCCCTTCCACTTTCTCTAAATATCAATGGAAAAATATCCTCAGGTGAGGATTAAAAAAAATAATAACAGGAGGAGGAATCCAAGATGGCGGCATAGGTAAACACCAAACTGCTGCCTTGACAACAATTTAAACTGCAACTAAAAGATAAAACGTCTATCACCCAGCACCACGGGAAAGCTGGCTGAGTGGAAGTTCTACAACTAGAAGGAAAGAGAAAAGAGCATTGAGACGTGCACGAGCGCTGAAAAGATGAGGTACGGAGGCGCGGGATCCGGGCTGGCGGCGGGCGACTGGGTGCGTTGCTTTTTTCAACCCGAAGGGAGACAAGCCCCCGATTACTCTGAAATCCAGTCTCTGGGGAGACGCGGGGGACTCAAACTCCTACGGGGAGAAGCTGGACTGTCTGCCAGTGAGAGTGGCTTGCTAGCAGAGCTGCGCGCAGGAATAATTGTCTACGGCACTGGGGCACAGGATTCCAGGACACGGTCGGGACACAGAGCGGGCTTACTAGCAGCCATTGCTGTTTGCCACGCCCTAACCTAGTGACGCCCTGAGACCCCGCCCCACACAACCTACAAACCCACCCAAACTCCAAGCAGCTCAATTAGCATAAGAAAGCCTGCCCTGTTGCAGCTTAACCTAGAAAACTTGCAGCCCGGGTCAGACAGCTCCAAAACCTCCAAACCCCAAGCAAAGAGGAGAAAACTGCAGCTCTCACTGTAGCTCCTGCTGAGTGGCCTCAGACAGTAGCTGACCTGCACCCCATTGGAGATCCAGAAGCCAGTGTACCTAGTGGTCAGTGTGAGACACCAGATTTCAACTCCTCACATCCATAAGTGACACATTCAAGAGGCAGACTCAGTGAGCACCAAAGCCCCACTGAAACAAGTCCTGCCCCATAAGCGCAGCACTTCTTCCATTATAGACACAGGGAGTGCTCACAGCTAATTGGCCTGGAGGTCAATTCCTCCCAGCGTACCAACAGCAATTCAGGCTTAACTGCACCAAGACTTTGCACTCAGCCCACAAAGGGGTGTACCAAGAGCATCCACATCAGGTGATTGGGGAGGCTGAGCTACTGCCCCCTATAGGTCACCTACCACACAAAGCCACTCCATCAACACAGGGAAGAAGCCAAAATGCAGAAACAAAGAAACATGTCACGAATGAAAGAAACGGAGGAAAGCAAACTACTGGATGACATAGAGTTCAGAATCACATTTATAAGGTTACTCAAGAATCTTCTAAAAACTGCCGAGAAACTTGATGACACTTCTGAGGAGCTTAGTGAGACCTTCAAGGACCTTAATGAGAATGCCAAAAAAATGGAAAAGGACCAGTCAGAAATGAAGCATACACTGTCTGAAATAAAGAATATACAGAAACTCAACTGTAGATCAACATACCCCAAGAATCAAACCAAAGATCTGAAATATGTGGAAACAAAAAACATCCAACCAGAAAAACAAAAAGAAAAAAGAATCCAAAAATATGAAGATAATGTAAGGAGCCTCTGGGACAACTTTAAGCGAAACAACATCCGAATTTTTGGGGTGCCAGAAGAAGGGAGAAAGCAAAATATTGAAAACCTATTAGAAGAAATAATGACAGAAAACTTTCCCTACCTGGTGAAAGAAATAGACTTACAAGTTCAGGAAGCGCACAGAACCCCATACAAGAGGAACCCAAAGAGGACCACACCAAGACACATCATAATTAAAATGCCAAGGGCAAAAGACAAAGAGAGAATATTAAAAGCAGCAAGACAAAAACAGTTAATTACCTACAAGGGAGTACCCATACGACTGTCAGCTGATTTCTCGGCAGAAACTATGCAGGCCAGAAGGGAGTGGCAAGAAATATTCAAAGTGATGAACAGCAAGAACCTACAACCAAGATTACTCTACCCAGCAAAGCTATCATTCAGAGTTGAAGGTCAGATAAAGAGCTTCACAGACAAGAAAAAGCTAAAGGAGTTCATCGCCACCAAACCAGGATTACATGAAATGCTGAAGGGTATTCTTTAAGAAGAAGAAGAAGAAGAAAAAGGTAAAGATAAAAATTATGAACAACAAAATGACATCAAATACATACCTACCAACAAGTGAATCTAAAAATCAAGTGAATAAAAAATCTGAAGAACAGAATGGACTGGTGAATATAATAGAATCAGGGACATAGAAAGGGAGTGGACTGACGATTCTCAGGGGAAGCAAGTGTGAGGGTTGTGGGAAGAGATTGGACAAAAATCTTACTCCTATGGATGAAGACAGTGGCGGGGGGTAAGGGCATGGGGTGGGGTGGGGAATCAGGTGGAGGGGAGCTATGGGGGGAAAAAAAGTGGAACACCTGTAATAATCTGAACAATAAAGATTTAATTAAGAAAAAAAAAAATAATAATAATAATAAATATATTAGAAAAAACAAAAATACAGACAAGCCACCCTGGCCAGTGAGGCTCAGTTGGTTGGAGCATCGTCCCACACATGGAAGGGTTGTGGGTTCAATTCCCAATCAGAGCACATACCTAGGTTGTGGGTTCAATCCTCAATCTGACTGCAAATGGGAGGCAACCAATCAATGTTCTCTCTCACCTCTCTCTCTCTCTCTTCCTCTCCATTCCCTTTTCTGTACAATCAAAAAGCATATCCTCAGGTGAAGATTAAAAATAATAAAAAATAAATAAAATTTAAAAAGACAAGTCAACAAGTGTTGAGGAGGGCAGAGAAATCATACACTGCTGTTCAGCATGTAAAATAATGCAGCTGCTTTTTTTCAACATCTGTATTTATAAACATTTTAATTAATACCAATTGCCAACAATGTGCAAGATATAAATGACAGGTGGATGCAGGTTGAATAATGAGACTAGAAAGCCACTATTTCCTTTCTACTCCAAGAATTTCAAGAAACAGTCCATATACTACCTCTTTTTAAAGTAAGCTTATAAATTCTCCTGAACCCTAAAATTATCAACAATACACAAATAGTTATCATTGTTCTGATGCAGCTGCTTCTAAAAACAATCTGACATTTCCTCTAACACTTAAGGACAGAGTTACACTAAGACTCAGTAATCTCATTTCTTGTTATGCACCTAAGAAAAATGAAGATATATGTATGTATATACAAAATACTGTATACAAATGTTCAGATCAGCATTATTCATAACTTGTGTCCATATACTAGTGATAAAAATGTAGAATATCTATAAGATGGAATATTAATCAACAATAAAAAAGGATGAAGCACTAATACATGCTACACCATGGGTAAATCCTGAAAACATTATTCTAAGTGGCAGAAGTCAGTCACAAAAGATCATATACTATGATTTCAGTTATATGTTTAGAATAGAAAAATCTATAGAGAAAGAAAGTAGATTAGTGGTTATCTACTAATCCTTTGTGGAGCTAAGGATAAATGAGTAGTGATTGCTTAAGGTTACAGGATTTCTTTTGGGGATGATGAAAATGATTTCAAATTAATTGTGGCGATAGTTGCTCAACTATGCATAAACTAAAACTACTGAACTGTACACTTAAATGGATTAAATACAAGATATGTAAATTACATGTCAATTAATATTTTAGAGTGGAAAGAAGCAGCATATAATTATATGACTTAGAAAATTTCAGAAAATGTACAAATTTTTAGAAATGAGACAGTTGGGGAAAATGCTGAAAAGAAAAAAAATAAATATATGTGTGTTTTTATATATTCTTTTTTATGTGTGTATACATAAAGGTACTATCATATTTGCTAGCACTAAAATATATTCCTGGCCTTTCCAACAAAATCTGTGAAAAAGAAAAAACTAAAATTTGATGGGAAAAAATGAACATAACATTCCCAAGACCAAGAAAGCCACAAAAACATATTATTTTGAAAAATACTGATCAAAAGAGTGTAAGAATGTTATAAAGACTGATTGCATCTATATATTCTATAAAATAAGATTTTATTATTAATAGGCCCTCTTAAGCCAAGGAAAAGACCATCTTCAGAACTCATGAGTATTTTTTTAACTGCCTTGTGCTTTTTAAACTTTTTTAAAGGCCTTGAAAATAGTTTTAAAGCTAAATTCCAATGAATTCTAGCCTTTATCTATAAATTTAAGCCCTAACTGAAAAAAGTAAAACTTCATGATACTATTTTTTCTAAAACTAATGTTTTCTTTCAAAATGCAATATCATTTATTTTTTAGTGATTACATTATAGATAAATATTTGAAGTCAGTTTCCTGCTTTGCAACATTAATTTTTAAAAAGCTGTGGGTCTTAAGTGAAGGAATATAAATTAATACTAGTCCTATTGGTGGATTTGACTATATAACTTGTTATTTAAAGAAAATAACATATAATAAACTTCCTGTGAGAAGTTAGACCCAAAATCACAGGGTGAATTCCATTCTGACTGCATACCTTTATTTTTGCATCAATGCTGTATTTTTCTTTTTTCCAATGGGCTTCCTGCTTCCTCAGTCTCTCCAGCTCATTTAGCAGGTCAACACAGCGGGTACTTAATTTCTCATTTTCCTCTTCCAGGTCTTTTATAACCAGTCTGTTTTGCTCTTCCTTGTTCTGTATACACTCTTTACTGTCCTACAGAACAGTGCCACAGGGCCGATAAACAAACAAAAAAATGGTGAGCACTAATCAGCAAATATAAATTGTGCAGTTTTACCCTCGCAGCAGCTTCTTCTATATTTGATAGCCAAGGTCACCTGTATACTTTTATTGGCCTCTTTTCATGCAGGTGGATGGATCATATTTTTTCACTGGATGACAGCTCTGATGAGTACACATTTGCAAAGAGACCATTAATTGATCAAGCTGCCTTTGATGCTGTCCCCAGCTATTTTTGAGACTCACGCAGACATATACTCCCAGGGTTTTATCAATTAATAATGCCAGTCCCATCAGAATCTAATTACAAGAAGCCACATATTCACACTCCTACTTTCTTAGCTCCAGTTCCATCATTAACTATTTATCTGAAAGTTATCAAGCTTGGAGTCTTAGCTTTAAAGCATCTTTCTCAGTTTTTGAATGTGAGAAAACTGTGGTACATCAGAGCCTCAGGCAATTTTTTCTCCAAGGTTGTCACTTTCTGTGCCACAAAAACTGATAGAGCTTAAAGCAGGACTTCAAAGTAATAGTACTATAAAACTATGTACAAGTCAACACACCTTAACTTCTTGCCTTTTATCTTTAAATTTCTTCTGCAAGTTACTGAATTCTTTCCTTAAGAAAGCATTTTCTTCATCTACTGCAATCTTCCGCTTTACAAGGTCATTTATGTCCTGTTTTAGTCCTGATTCTCTCTTTGAAAAAAAGAAAGCAGTTATTAGTAAGCTGGTTATTTCTAAGAAAAATGTATGTCATCTAAACCAATTTAGATCGTAATTAAAATGTAAGGATTAACTAGCTTTCATAATAACAATGCTCATTTCCTTCCTGTGATATGCCCAAAGGTTTGTTTGTTTTTTAATTTTGTTTTATGAAAGATTCAGCTGCTTTTTTTATTCAAATATATTTTATTGATTTTTTAGAGAGAGGGATAGAGAGTTAGAACCATCGATGAGAGAGAAACATCGATCAGCTGCCTCCTGCACACCTCCTATTGGGGATGTGCCCGCAACCAAGGTACATGCCCTTGACCAGAATCGAACCCGGGACCTTTCAGTCCACAGGCCAACGCTCTATCCACTGAGTCAAACCGGTTAGGGCTGCCCACAGGTTTTTAAGTAAACTGTGCAAGTACAGTACCTATTTATTAGTTTAAAACATAGACCACATAAAAACTAGATACCAAATATTAAGCCACAATCAGAAAGCAAACTTTTGGGATTTAGGTGTGTAAGAAGAGAAAAACAAAATTTCATAAAACAATCTATCTAAGGAAAATGCATATTCACTAAAATAAATATTATACTTTTGAGTATCATTTGAAAGAAAATGTTTTTAAATGAAACAATTACAGTTGCTTTGAAGGCGTAAATAATTTAAAAGAATATAAATGGCATATTTGATTTGGTACCAAAAATATCCTGCTCCATAGAAAGAATATTCAGAATATTTAAGCATTCACAATTTTAACTGAATATTCTTCTTACCTACCAAAGATATCAAAATGACAGTGAATTGAAGGATGTATTCATGACTCAATTCTTATGTTTCCCACTTCTCTCCTTATAGCTTTTCTCTCAGAAAATGTACCCACCCTTGTAGCTTACAGTCTCATCGATGTTTGAAAGGACTACATAATTCATATTCCAGCCCTGACTCTCTCCCAATCACCAACCCACATTTTCAACTTTCTGTACAATACCTCCATTTAGATTATCTGCTGTCACCTCAAACTAACATGATAAAACTGAAATCCATATTCTGATACTATCTCTTTCTTCAACTTCATCAACTTTTGTCAATCCATCCATTTTTTCAACTAATAGTTATTAAATCCTATTAACTGGCTATACACTTTTTTAAAGCCTCCAAGTTACTCTTTAACATCACCCTTCCTTCAAGCCCCATCTGCCTGTCAACCAAGATATCAGCACATTGTTTTCTTATTAAGTAATATATTCAGTAGAAACCTCTAACCTTTATTCCATCACTGATCAATCACTGACGGTCATATGATCCCTAATTCTCAATTTATTTTGCACTTCCATATTTACTGATAATAAACACTCTCTAAAGGACTTGAGAATGAACGTAAAGTGTGATTTAGGGGTAGGATGAAAAATGTGGTGAGTCTAAGGAATAAAACGAGGGCATCTCCTATATTCTAATTTCTTAACACTACTAGTGACCCAGTGCACGAAATTTGTACACATTAAAGGGGATTAATTAGAGGAAATAATTTAATATTGCTATTTGCCCTTTCTCTATAATAGAAGTGTCAGAGATGAAAGAATATTAGTAAAATGTATATGGAAACCTTCCTCCTGTCAGAGTCTGGGGAGCACCACGGGACCCAGAGTCAAGTCCCCGCCCACCCACATGTACCTCAAAATTGAGTGAGACCCAAACCTGGCCGCCCCCCCTGCATTGGGCCAAATCCAGACCCAGCCAGTCCCACCCTTGTCAAGCCCTACTGGGAAAGGGGCGTAGCCTCAGGTTCCCTGGCCCGGTGCCAGGACAGGGGGCGTGACCTGAGGTCCCCCAGCCCAGAATGAGGTAGGGGGTGTGCCTTGAGGTCCTCCATCAAGCCCTGCTATGTGGTCTATGTTTTAAACTAATAAATAGGTACTGCTAGGTGGGGGGCATGGCCTGAGGTCCCATGTCAAGCCCAGCCAGGCGGGGGGGGGGGGGGGCGCAGCCTCAGGTCCCCTGGCCTGGTGCTGGGGCAGGGGGCACAGCCTGAGGTCCCCCATCAAGCCCCACAGGGGCGGGGCAAGGACCTATAGCCTCAGGTCCCTGTTGATTGCTTGTTAAGGCTCCTTATGGGAACTTGGCCTCAGCTGTGGGTGCAGCCATCTTTGTGATGGAGTGATGGTCAATTAGCATATTCCCTCTTTATTAGTTAGGATAATGTTAATTGATTTTATTTCACTTCTATTTAAAAGTATTTTAAACACTAAATGCAGTAATAGACAACTTAACAATAGAAATATGTTCTGAAAAATGCACCATTAGGTGATTTTATTTTTGCGTGAATATCATAGAATACCCTTACACAAACTTAGATGGTATGGCCTACCACTGTAATTGTATTTGCTATATACCCTTATATGAATCTAGTGCAGTAGGTTTGTTAACATGAGCATGACCAGAAACACACAATGCGCTGTGCTACCACATTATCATGTTTATGATAAAATTTCTAGGCAATAGGAATTTTTCAGCTCCATTACAATCATATGGGACCACTGCAATATACACTGAGTGGCCAGATTATTATGATTTCTGAACGCATAATAATCTGGCCACTCAGTGTATATCCTATATAATAAAAGGCTAATAAGCAAACTGTCCCCTAAACCAGGAGTTCAACCAGCAGGCAGGCCGGCCAACCACCCATGTTCCCTTCCCCTGGCCAAGCTGGCTGGACCTCACCCATGCACGAATTCATGCACTGGGCCTCTAAAATATGTGTGTGTGTGTGTGTGTATTAATAATCTGGCCACTCAGTGCATAAATATGTATATTTATGTATATTTATGTACTGAGTGGCCAGATTATTATGCGTTCAGAGATCATAATAATCTGGCCACTCAGTGTAAATGGTCCTCCACTGACCTAAAGGTAATTATGTGATACATAACTGTATGCAGAAAAATAATCTATGGTAAGTGTGTAAGGTATTAAGAAACAATAAAAAGAGCAGCCCTGTACCCATAACAACCAATTGAAAAAAACAACTTTATCATTATCTTTGAAGGCTCATGTACTAGTATGTCCCCTGATCCTCTTACAGGGGCAAGCATTGTCCTAAAACTTCGGTTCTCACTCTTCTCTTGCTTTTCCTTATAGTTTGAAGACATATACACGGTATCCCCCCAAAAATGTAGACACACTTTAACAGCTGATAACTCAATTTTGAAAATTAAATGTATTTTAATAACCACTACCTTTATAAGTATTCAATGTGTGTGTATACATTTCTTTGGGACACCTTATGTACCCCTATTTAATGTATTATACAGTTCAGCTTATTTTTGAATATTAAATAAATTAAACCATACTACACATATTCTGTGGCATGCTATTTTTGCTCAATTTACATTACAGATTGTAATCTAGTAATGGTTCATTAAATCAATTTAGTCATCATAATCAGCATTTTTTAAGTGGAATAGAACACAATAGAAAATATCAAAGTGATATGCTCAAATTCTTACCAAAAAAAACTATGCCCAAAAGAATACACTTATAAAAGAAGCAGACACACTATATTAAATGAAATATCTATTTTTTTTTGCAGTATATAATTTGGAATTTCTATTTTATGCAAATATTATAAAAGTAATATTTAAAACAACTTTGTTATATTTTTACTTGTAATAGACATAAAAGGATAACTATTATTATATAAAACATTTATTTTATGTGTGTATACTGACTCATGAATTAAAATATTTTTTTTTCTGTGTGGGGATCATATTAATAAAAGGTTGAAAAACATTGTTCTAGATTATATATGTTCAGAGGTGAAAGTGCTAGGTCATAAGCTAGATGCACTTCAAGAGTTCTCAACAGCTCCACATTTGCAACAACACTTGACTCAGGTTGTTAATTTTTATAGATCCAGTAAATATAAATGACACCTCAACATGGTTTTCATTTCTATTTCCTATTTATCAAAATGAGTCTGACATCAGTCAAGCAGCATAAAAAGAGATCCATAAATATGACCTACCCACAATTCATAACCCATATATTTATTCTCATCTAAGTCTTATCCTCCATCATCTAAATTAATTTCTATCTCTTCCATAAGTCTTTCCCAACTATCACAGAAAGTTAGCCATTTCTAAATTTCTATATTGCCTACATTATTCATGTGACACTTAACATACTATCTAGTCTTGCTAATTTTTCCTCTATGTATTCATACTGTCTCCCAAATCAAATTATTAAATGTTTATAAGATTGAAACTGAACTATAAATTCAATCATGTTAACTTTTGAATAAAAAAGCATAATACAGTGAGAAATTAACCAAAACTATCACATTCTGGTAATTAGTTTGATAAATTTGATATTATCCTTTATAATAAAGAGGTAATATGCAAATTAACCCTCACACCCTCACAAGATTGCTGCCTACAACCAGGCCAGCAGCGGGGTTAGTGAGGGACGACCAAACACCTGAACAAGCCCTCAGTGATCTACTTTAAATAATGAATGCATAGGTATATACAATTACAGTTCATTTTATAATTTAGTTTTATGAAACTTTTTCAATTAACTTTTCTAGATAGAGTACATTCTTAATGGTCTGGCTTGGGTTAATATTAAAATAGCAAACAGAACTCAGAGGAACCATAAAGTACAAAGGGTGACAAGAGAAAGTATGTCTGGAACAAATAATTTATGATGAATAAGCCATGAAATTAATAATTCACATCATGGTCAAGAGAAGTCTATAGAGTAAGGACAAATGATAGTGAATATGCAGCAGGAAAAGAGGTGGAGCAGCAGCATAAAACTTAAAACTCTATTGGGCAATACTTGAGCAAAGTTAATATATTATTTATATAACCTACTTTTAAATGGACATAAAAAAACCGGATAAGTAATGAAATCACAAGTTAAAAAAAAATGGTGAGTGGAGAAAGAGGGAGGGGTACAAAAACTAATTGTAATTGAGAACCTAAACTTATTTTTGAGTTTCCAAGAAGATAAGGAAAAAGGGACATATAATGTTAAAGAGCAATCATCATCTAATTAAATGCAATATATAGGTTACTAGCAGAGTCATATTATTTAATACAATATTAGGAGAGGGATTTATTATATGATTTATTTTATAACTGACAGTGAAAAGGCTAAAGAATAGTCTGACCAAAAGAAGTTATGTGACAATTTTTACACTATTATCAATTAACTATGTTATATTAGACCGCACTTCTATAAAAGTTTTTGTGCAACCAGCTAAACACATAGTGTGTGTTTTGTGTAACTTTCTAGTAATTTATGTATTTATCCATTTATATTTTATTGGCTAGTATAGATTTAATTTTTTTAAGTTATTAAATTGATTGGGATAAACTTTCTAGTAATTTAAGAGTTATATAAGCTAAAGGAGTTGCCATTCTTAACTTTTACTCTATTCCATGGGCTACAAGTTTTGAAAATTAAGAGCTAGTTAAGGAGGAGACAAAATGGCGGCAGAATAGAAGGATGTGTCCTGAGCCTTGTCCCGGAGCAAATAGAGGAGGCAGCTGAGACGAGCGGAATCCAGGCCGAATTGGCGAGGGAGGCACAGCTGGTGAGACAGTTTGCAGCTGGGAAGAGCAGGGATCCCCCGGATAAAGGTAAAATCAAAGATCTAGGCAGTAGAATCTTCCGGACCTCTGTGCCCAGAAGGTCAGGGAGAAACTACACAGTGCCAGGCCGCGTCCCTGAGGACAGGCAAGGTCTGAAGGATTTTAGACCTTAGGGTCTGGATTTGGGATCTGAGCTCAAAGGCAGCCTTTGGGAGCTGCCGGACCACGGAGTGCCGGCGGGAGAGGAGCTGGCAGAGACATGGTCCTTCCTCGCGCTGGAGCCTGCGCCTTTCCCCACTGAACCTGGTTCCTGGGACCTTTTGGAGACAGGCGCTTACCTGTGACAGAGGTACGGGACAGGGGGTGGAGTTGTGGAATCTGGGCAGAGTGGGCAACAGACGGTCGAGGAGAGGTGGTGGCAAGTCTGGTGCTCAGTCATATCTAAGCCCACAGAATCCATATTCTCCTGAGAGATAGCCCCTCCCCCCAGTCTCCAGGCAACCAATATAGCCACACCCAGATTCCACCCTGATTAATACCATGGAATCTGAATACTCCCTGAGGCCATAGGATCTACTCTAAAGAGAAATCTTTAGAAGCTAAGCACCTCAATTTACTCAGCTACACTGCCAGGGCCCTCCCAGAGTGCTTCAGTGTACCTCCCTGGCAAACTTACCGCCAGTGCTCCTGTGAGCTGCCACCTGGAGAAAGCGCCTACCCACTACAGACACAGCAGGGAAAGTTGAGTCTGCCCACCCCACAACTACAGAACTCTGGGCAACACAGTTACCCCTTTCCAAAGTATAGCCCCCTGAGCCACATCATCCTGACAGACGGTTCCTTGGTGCCACTGTGAGGCCCCACTGGGCACACGTGATTTAAATCAAGGGTGCAAGTCAGCAAAAATTGGGACACTCCCCTCCATAGCAGCTGACTTCTAGGCACTGCAGTTGTGCCTCTCAAGCTTGCAGGCCTACATCTAGAGAACCCAAATACCTCAAGTAGGGAGCTACACTAGATAACCAAGCCCAGAAGAACAAAAAGATTTCACCAGTAGCACCATCACCAAAAGAACCTGGGTAGCAAAGCAATTGGATCTACAATTAAAACATTTCAGGAAAACATGGGGAGACAAAAAAGCAATACCCAAAGGAAAGATAAAGAGGAATCACCAGAAAGGGAGTTAAATGAAACTGAAGCTAGCAGCTTAACTGGGAGAGAATTCAGAGTAATGATGATAAGGATGTTTAAATGGATGGATGACAAATACACACAACTCAATGACAAATACACACAACTCAATGAGAACTATAAGGAGCTGAATGAAAATGTCACCAACATGAAAAGAAACCAAGAGGAGATGAAGAACGACATAGCTGCAATAAAGAACACATTGGAAGGCTTAAACAGTAGACTAGAAGAGGCTGAGGACCGCATCAGCGAATTAGAAGACAAGGTAGGAAAACACTCACAAACACAGCAGCAAATGGAAAGAAGACTTAAAAAGCAAGAGGAGAGCCTAAGGGAGCTTTGGGACAACACAAAGCGAAACAATATTAGAATAATAGGGATACAAGAAGGTGAGGAAGAGAAGCAAGGAATAGAAAACCTGTTTGAAGAAATAATGACAGAAAACTTCCCTGATATTGGCAAGAAAAAAACTATGCAAGTCCAAGAAGTACACAGAGTCCCAAACAAGTTGAACCCCAAAAGACCGACACCAAGACACATCATAATGAAATTGGCGAATACCAATGACAAAGTAAGAATCTTAAAGGCTGCCAGAGAGAGACAGAAAGTTACCTATAAGGGACCTCCTATTAGAATAGCAACTGATTTCTCAACAGAAACACACCACGCCAAAAGGGAATGGAATGAAATATACAAAGTGATGCAAAGCAAGGGACTGAACCCAAGAATACTATACCCAGCAGGGTTATCATTCAAAATTGAAGGTGGAATCAAGAGCTTCACAGACAAAAAAGGGCTAAGAGAGTTTATGACTACCAAGCCAGCAATGCAAGAAATGCTAAAGGGACTGCTGTAAAAAGAAGAAAGAGAAAGGCAAAAAGAAACACAAACACTAAGGGGAAAAATATGTCAACAAACATGTACTTGTCAATAATAACATTAAACGTAAATGGATTAAATGCACCAACCAAAAGACATAGGGTAGCTGAATGGATAAGAAAACATGACCCATATATTTGCTGTCTACAAGAGACCCACCTCAGAGCAAAGGATTCACACAGACTAAGAGTGAAGGGATGGAAAAATATTTTTCAGGCAAATGGAAATGAGAAAAAAGCTGGGGTAGCAATACTTATATCTGATAAAATAGACCTCAAAGTAAAGGCCATAACAAGAGATAAGGAAGGCCACCACATAATACTAAAGGGAGCAATTCAACAAGAAGATATAACTCTGGTAAACATATATGCACCCAACGCAGGAGCACCCAAATACATAAAAAAAACTCCTGGAAGAGATCAAGGGAGAGATTGACAACAATACAATCATAGTAGGAGACTTTAATACACCACTGACATCACTGGATAAATCCTCTAGACAAAAAATCAGCAAAGAAACAGCAATTCTAAATGACACACTAGATCAGATGGACCTAATTGACATCTTCAGAGCATTTCACCCCAAAGCCTCGGAATATACGTTCTTCTCAAGTGCCCATGGGAAATTTACAAAAATAGACCACATATTGGGTCACAAACAAAGCCTCCCTAAATTCAAAAAGATTAAAATCATATCAAGCATTTTCTCAGACCACAATGGCATAATATTAGAAATAAACTATAATAAAAACATTCCAAAAAATTCAAACACATGGAAACTGAATAGCATGCTATTAAACAATGATTGGGTGATCAACAAGATCAAAGAAGAAATTAAAAACATCCTGGAGAATAATGACAATAAAAACATAACAATGCAAATGCTATGGGACACAATGAAAGCAGTCTTGAGAGGGAAGTTTATAGCTCTACAGGCCTACCTCAAAAAACAAGAAAAAATGGTAATAAATCTTCTAACTCAACAACTCAAAGAATTAGAAAGAGAGCAACAAGAAAAGCCCACAGTGAGCAGAAGGAAGGACATAATAAAGATCAGAGCAGAAATGAATGACATAGAGACCAAAAAAACAATACACAGGATCAACAAAACAAAGAGCTGGTTCTTTGAAAGGATAAACAAGATTGATGAACCTCTAGCCAGGCTCACCAAGAAGCAAAGAGAGAGGACCCAAATAAACAAAATCAGAAATGAAAGAGGTGAAATAACAACAGACCCCACAGAAATACAAAGGATTGTTAAAAAATACTATGAACAACTCTATTCTAACAAACTACACAATCTGGAGGAAATGGACACATTCCTAGAAAAATACAACCTTCCAAAACTCACTCAGGAAGATTCTAAGAATCTCAATAGGCTGATAACTATGGAAGAAATTGAAGCAGTCATCAAAAAGCTTCCAGCAAACAAAAGCCCAGGGCCTGATGGCTTCACAGGGGAGATTTACCAAACATTCAAGGAAGAACTAAAACTTATCCTCCTCAGACTATTCCAGAAAATTCAAGAAGAAGGAACACTTCCAAGTTCCTTCTATGAGGCCAGAATCACCCTAATACCAAAACCAGATAAAGACAACACAATGAAAGAGAATTATAGGCCAATATCCCTCATGAACATAGATGCCAAAATCCTCAACAAAATTCTAGCAAATCGAATCCAGCAGTACATCAGAAAGATTATACACCATGACCAAGTAGGATTTATCCCAGGAATGCAAGGATGGTACAATATTTGCAAATCAATAAACATGATACATCACATAAACAAATTGAGAGATAAAAATCACATAGTCATATCAATTGATGCAGAAAAAGCATTTGATAAAATCCAACACCCTTTCTTGATAAAAACTCTCAGCAAGGTGGGAATAGAAGGATCATACCTGAACATAATAAAAGCCATATACGACAAACCCACAGCCAACATCATACTCAATGGGCAAAAACTAAAACCATTTCCCCTAAGAACAGGAACAAGACAGGGATGCCCACTCTCACCACTCCTGTTTAATATAGTACTGGAAGTACTAGTCATTGCGATCAGACAAGAAGAAGAAATAAAAGGCATCCAAATTGGAAAAGAAGAAGTAAAACTGTCCTTATTCGCAGATGACATGATACTGTACATAGAAAACCCTAAAGACTCCATAAAAAAATTATTAGACTTAATAACTGAATTCGGTAATGTAGCAGGATACAAAATTAATGCCAAGAAATCTATGGCATTTCTATACACCAATAATGAACTTACAGAAAGAGAGACTAAAAAAGCAATCCCATTTACCATCGCACCAAAAAAATTAAGATACCTAGGAATAAACTTAACTAAAGAGGTAAAAGACCTATACGTAGAAAACTACACGACACTGAAAAAAGAGATAGAGGAAGACATAAACAGATGGAAGAACATACCATGTTCATGGATTAGTAGAATCAACATCATCAAAATGTCCATACTACCCAAAGCAATCTATAAATTCAATGCACTCCCCATTAAAATACCAACAACATATTTCACAGACCTAGAACGAACTTTCCAAAACTTTACCTGGAATAAAAAAAGAACCCGAATAGCTACAGCAATCCTGAGAAAGAAGAGCAAAGTAGGTGGGATCTCAATACCAGATATCAAGCTGTATTACAAAGCTACTGTTCTCAAAACAGCCTGGTACTGGCACAAGAACAGACATATAGATCAATGGAATAGAATAGAGAACCCAGAAATTGACCCAAATCAATATGCTCAATTAATATTTGACAAAGGAGGCACGAACATTCAATGGAGTCAAGACAGTCTCTTCAATAAATGGTGTTGGGAAAATTGGACAGATACATGCAAAAAAATGAAGCTAGATCACCAACTTACACCATACACAAAAATAAACTCAAAATGGATAAAGGACTTAAACATAAGATGGGAAACCATGAAAATACTAGAGGAATCCACAGGCAGCAGAATCTCGGACATATGCTGGAAGAACTTCTTCAATGATACTACTCCTAGGGCAATGGAAGCTAAAGAGAAAATAAACAAATAGGACTACATCAAAATAAAAAGCTTTTGCACAGCAAAGAAAACCATCAATAAAACAACAAGAAAGCCCACTGCATGGGAGAACATATTTGCCAATGATATCAACGATAAGGGTTTAATCTCCAACATATATAGAGAACTCATACAACTTAACAAAAAGAAGATAAACAACCCAATAAAAAAATGGGCAACTGATCTAAATAGACACTTTTCGAAAGAAGACAGAAGGCAGGCCAAGAGACATATGAAAACCTGCTCACAGTTACTAATCATCAGAGAGATGCAAATCAAAACAACAATGAGGTACCATCTCACACCTGTCAGAATGGCTTTTATCAACAAATCAACAAACAACAAGTGTTGGCGAGGATGCAGAGAAAAAGGAACTCTTTTGCACTGCTGGTGGGAATGCAGACTAGTGCAGCCACTGTGGAGAACAGTATGGAGCTTCCTCAAAAAACTAAAAATGGAATTCCCATTTGACCCAGTGATCCCACTTCTAGGAATATATCCCAAGAATCTAGAAACACGCATCAGAAAGGAAATATGCACTCCTATGTTCATAGCAGCACAATTCACCATAGCCAAGATTTGGAAACAACCTAAATCTTGTTGGTTGATGAATGGATTAAAAAACTGTGGTATATCTATACAATGGAATACTACGCTGCGGTACAAATGAAGGAGTTCCTACCATTTGCAACAATATGGATGGAGATGGAGAATATTATGTTGAGTGAAATAAGTCAGGCAGAGAAAGATAAATATCACATGATCTCACTCATTTGTGGAATATAATGAACGGCATAGACTGATGAACACGAACAGATCCAGAGGCTGAGAAACGTCCATCAGAACATCATACCTCAGGTAAGGTGGGGGGGGTGGGGGTAAGGTGGAGAGATCAACCAAGGGACTTGTGTGCATGCATATGAACCTACTCAATGGACACAGACAACAAGGGGGCGGGGCATAAGTGGGGAGTGGGGGGTTATGGAGAAATAAGGACATATATGTAAAAAATAAAAATTTAAAAAATTAATTAAAAATTATAAAATAAAAATAAAATACTAAATCTAACCAATACTAGTGGTCACCATAGCCTTAAGAGAAATTGTTTCATGTGACAGAAATTTTTAAATGAAACTCTCTGTAGACTGAAAATTATTTTGGAAGGAAACAAAGAGAAGTTTCCTTCAAAAGTCATAAGGATTGTAATTGAAAGTCAAAATATTTGGCCTCTTGAACTAAAGTAAGTAATTTGTGTTTTTGCCTCCCTGACAAAGTTTATATAAAGCTACAAAAAGAAATTGACAGCCAGTTTGAAATGGAATTGCCAGGGCCTAGGGCAAAGAATATCCTTACATGATATTATTCTACAATGTCATTATAATTTTAGATATTTTACAACAGCATATTTTACAATTATCCCAAACAAACTTACAAACTAATTCTTTGAATGGTTGGCAGCAATTAAAAAAAAAATAGGACATGAAAGGATTTAATTCCTTGCAGAAGGAATTAAGGCACTGGGAAGGCACTTGAGCATCCTATATTGGCCCCTCTTGCCCTTTGTGCCAAGAGGGACCCTCTTCTCACAATCCAATTGCCCTCAGCTGTTACCTGAGCTTTCTGTTCATGCTGAGCTTGAAGCCTCGTGGGGGCTGGTACCATGGATCTGTCTCACACCCAATTGTGTGAGCTGGGCCCTCACTGGAGAAGAAACCTGAGTTCCCCAAGATATGTGATCAGCACCAGGACCCTGCCAGCAGGCCAGGGGATCCTAAGGCAGGTGCTGGGTGTGGATGCCACGGGGGCATAGCCTACCAACGAGATAGAACTGAACCTCACACCACCCTGCTTGGCCCCGGAGGATGGCTGGTTAGCCAGAGACGGGTAAGATTCCTCAAGGAAGGAACAACTTAAGACAGGCACAGTCGCAGAGGGGCCATCAGGAGAGAAGTTGGGGGGGCAACAGAAGTGGAGCACAGACCCTCACCCCCCCCCAACATAGCAGGGGATTGAACCCTCACCCCTTCTGAAGGACGTCTCCTGCCCCCATGGCTGCTTCGCGCTTCCCACACCCAGCTCAGATCGGGACCCAGGCAACAGAAAGAGACTTGGCCCAGCTCACATCGAGATACAGGTGACAGACAGAGACTTGGCCCAGCTCAGATCGGGACCCAGGTAACCGACAAGAGACTTGGCCGACTGCAGTTGCCCTATATCTAAATTCAGCCTAGCATCTGGAATACTCAGGGACCACTCAAGAATGCAAATAATCCTTCCCACTAATATTTACAGGGTAAACTAAGATTGTTGGTAGAGTATTAAATTTGACAGTAAAATAGTAATCGAGTTTTCAGATTAATTTAAATAGGCTAATTGAAATAAGTGAATATTCAAGTAAAGTTAATTGTACTGGACAAAAAGCTGTTCTTAAAGTAATAACTAAAATTTCTATTGGTAGTTCATCTCATGGTAAAATTCCTGAATATGCAATGAACCTAAAGCAGTCATATGTGTGGGCAAAAAAAAAAAAAAAAACTTTAAATTTAAAGTTATCAAGACTGCATTATAAAATTTACAAAAACCTCCATTAATAAAAAAAAAAGGGGGGGGGGATAGTAGGGCAATTATCATGTAAGGAAAAATATCCTATAAGTAAATTACATCTAGAATATTTTTACTTTACCAAATTAAGTTTCATTTGCAATGCTAACAGCAAGACGGCCATTAAAAACACACATGCTGTCTAAATAAGACAAAGGAAAATTGTTTGAACAAAAATAAAAATGATCCCAAATCAATTATATAGAACAGATTCCTTTATTAACTTGTGGTCGAGAATATGTTTGTATATTTTCAGAAAACAACCCCAAGACCAGATGGATTCCTGCAACAGAGAGGAATTGACAGGTGTGCTCCAACCACTAAGACAAGAGGAAAAAACAGTCCAGAGATGGAAGACGCTGACAACGCCTTGCCACGCGAGCAGTCAGCAGCTGTGCACCACTGCAGGTTACCTAGGACCAAACCAGAGCGGGTCGGACCTGCATTGCCAACATGTGCCCACCATCCAGATATCAATGCTGACATGTACACATAAGGAACTGTTAGACATTGAAACGGGGACTCAGAACTGTTGGACATTGAAATTGGGACTCAAACTTTTTTTTGTTTTATCTTGTTTTGTTATTATATGTTTATTTCTAGTCTGCAAAGGCAAAACTTTTTAAAGGAAAGAAATGGTGGGAAAAAGATACAGAGGCAAAGGAGCATTGAACAGACTGTCAAACTACATTGGGAAGACAGGGGAGGTTGGGCGAGGGGGGCTGTAAGAGACCAACTGAAGGACTTGTACGCATGCATATAAGCACAACCAATGGATATAAGACACTGGGGCGGGGGGGAGGGCGGGCAGGTGAAGGCATGTACTGGGGGGTAGGGGAGGTCGGGGGGAGATCAATGGGGGAAGAAAAGGAGACATATGTACTACTATTTGTAATACTTAAAACAATAAAAAAAATGGTAAAAATAAAAAAAAAGAGGGAGGGTCATCCTAGTTGGAATATTTATATTACATACGAGAAAAGACATTTCATGTGAAAAAGGAAATTATTACCAAGATGAGTTAGTAAACTGTGAGAGAGAAGAAATTTTTTATTGAACAGGGATATCTGAGTACTAGGACTACAGGTTTATCAAATACCAAAAAACAAGCTATTGTTAATAGTCTCTATATTCTCTTAAGAAATAAAGGAAGTATCTGTTAAATAAGCATGCAAGAGCAGCCTTATAAACAGATTTGAAAAACAAAAAACATAGAAATTCCAGAAATGAAGGTTCTAACTATTAAACAAAATCTTCAATGCAGCACCCACACACCAATTTGGCAAAAATTAAAAAATATTAACCACCAAAGTGTTAGAAAGAAATGTGGAGTACCTGGAACTCTAATAAATTGCTGGTGGAAGTGTAAAATTACTCTCCAAAAGCCTTAGTTTCCAAAACCCTTGAAAGTAGGAAAAGGAACTGTTCTGGGATGACAAAAATGCTGTATCTTAAGCTAGGCAGTGTTTCGATGCGGGCTCGATTTCCAGTAGGGGGCATGCAGGAGGCAGCCAATCAGCGATTCTCATCATTGATGTTTCTCTCTTTCCTTCTCCCTTACTCTCTGAAATCAATAAAAATATATATATATATTTTAAAAAAAAAAAGAGCTAGTTAATATTATTCAGTAAAACAACAAAAAACAATGAAGGGACTTCCTGGTTTCTAACCCAGCATGTAAGGAACTTGGAAGTTATCTCTCCTACTCAACACATTAAAAAGCTGAACACACTGAAAATCAACAACTCTTTTTAGATAACTGAGGTCACAGGGCAAACTACTGTTCCCAAAACTGGAGAGTCAAACACACAGATACAGAGAATCATAAACTACCAGAGCAGAAATCCAGGAGAAGAAAACTTCATGGGAACCAGTACCAGGGTAGGAAAAACCTAATCTATAATTAATGAATTGTTGGAGGATCAGTGTACATATGTTTCTGAGTTAAAAAGTCCAGAAGGACCAGTCCTAGGGGAGCGCCAACCTTTCATGAGTTTTATGTACTTGAGCCTCGTTGTCACAGGGAAGATTGGAGAAAAATCCCTTTCTACTTCCTACAGGGAATAGTGAAAAGTAGCCACCCTATCTAATAAAGAGGGAATATGCTAAGTCACAAAGATGGCTGCACCCACAGCTGAGGCCAAGTTCCCATAAGGAGCCTTAACAAGCAAACAGCCGGAACCTGAGGCTACACCCTCCCCCTCCCCCGTGGGGCTTGATAGGGGACCTCAGGCCGAACCCCCCACCCCAGCACTGGGCCAGGGGACCTGAGGCTGCGCCCCCCTGCCTGGCTGGGCTTGACAGGAGACCTCAGGCTATACACCCACCCAGCGGGGATTGACAGGGGACCTCAAGGTGCACTCCCAGTGCTGGGTCAGGGGAACTTAGGCTGCGCCCCCCTCGTGGTGCTGGGCCAGGGGACCTGAGGCTGCACCCGCCTGCCTGACAGGGCTTGATGAAGGACCTCAGGCCATGCCCCCGACTCAGCAGGGCTTGACAGGGACCTCAAGGCACGCCCCCCGCCCTGGAATGGGCTGGGGGACCTCAGGCCACACACCCCCTCCCCATGCTGGTGCTGGGCCAGGGGACCTGACGCTATGCCCCCAGGCCGGCGGGGCTTAACAAGGGTGGGACTGGCTGGGTCTGGATCTAGCCCAATTCGGGGGGGGGGGGGGGGGCGGAGCGCGGCTGGGTCTGGGTCTCACATGATTTTGAGGTGCATGTGGGTGGGCGGGGACTTGACTCTGGGTCCCATGGTGCTCCCCAGACTCTGACAGGAGGAAGGTTTCCATATACATTTTACTAATTTACTTTCATCTCTGACACTTCCATTATAGAGAAAGGGCAAATAGCAATATTAAATTATTTCCTCTAATTAATCCCCTTTTAATGTACACGAGTTTCATGCACTGTGCCACCAGTCCTACATAATAAAAGCCTAATATGCAAATGGACCAAACAAAGTAGGTGGGATCTCAATTCCAGATATGAAGCTGTATTACAAAGCCACTGTTCTCATCTGCCTGGTACTGGCATAACAACAGACATATAGATCAATGGAATAGAACAGAGAACCCAGAAATCAACCCAAACCACTATGCTCAATTAATATTTTATAAAGGAGGCAAGAACATAAAATGGGAGTCAAGACAGTCTCTGCAATAAATGTTGTTAGGAAAATCGGACAGATACATGCAAAAAACATGTAACTAGACCACCAACTTACACCATTCACAAAAATAAACTCAAAATGGATAAAGGACTTAAACATAGGACGGGAAACCATAAAAAACTAAAGGAATCCACAGGCAGAGAAATCTCAGACATATGTCGAAGCAACTTCTTCACCGATACCGATACCGCTCCTAGGGCAATGGAAACTAAAGAGAAAATAAACAAATGGGACTACATCAAAAAAGCTTTTGCACAGCAAAAGAAACCATCAACAAAACAACAAGAAAACCCACTGCATGGGAGAACATATTTGCCAATGTTATCACTGATAAAGATTTAATCTCCAACATCTACAGGGCACTTATACAACTTAATAAAAGGAAGATAAATGATCCAATAAAAATGGGCAACAGACCTAAATAGATATTTTTCGAAAGAGGACATAAGGAAGGCCAAGAGAAATATGAAAACTAATCATCCGAGAGATGCAAATCAAAATAACAATGCGGTACCATCCCACACCTGTCAGGATGGCAATCATCAACAAATCAACAAACAACGAGTGCTGGCGAGGATACAGAGAAAAAGGAACCCTCCTGCACTGCTGGTGGGAATGCACACTGGTGCAGCCACTGTGGAGAACAGTATGGAGTTTCCTCAAAAAACTAAAAATGAAACTCCCATTTGATCTAGTGATCCCACTTCTAGGAATATATCCCAAGAAACTAGAAACACCAATCAGAAAGGATACATGCACCCCTATGTTCATAGCAGCACAATTCACCATAGCTGAGATATGGAAACAGCCTAAGTGCCCATCAGCAGATGAGGGGATTAAAAAACTTGGACACATCTACACAATGGAACACTATGCTGTTGTAAGAATGAAGGAACTCCTACATTTGCAACAGCATGGATGGAGCTGGAGAACATTATGCTAAGTGAAATAAGCCAGTAGGAGAAAGATAAATATCACATGATCTCACTCATTTGTGGAATATAATGAATAACATAAACTGATGAACAAAAAAAGATCCAGAGACAGAGAAGCATTGATCAGACCATCAAATCTCAGAGGAAAGGTAGGAGAGGAGAGGGGTAACGGGGAGAGATCAACCAAAGGACTTGTATGCATGCATATAAGCCTAACCCAGTGGTCGGCAAACTGCGGCTCACGAGTCACATGCAGCTCTTTGGCCCCTTGAGTGTGGCTCTTCCACAAAATACCACAGCCTGGGTAGGTCTATTTTGAAGAAGTGGCATTAGAAGAAGTTTAAGTTTAAAAAATTTGGCTCTCAAAAGAAATTTCAATCGTTGTACTGTTGATATTTGGCTCTGTTGATTAATGAGTTTGCTGACCACTGGCCTAACCAATGGACACAGACACCAGGGAGGTGAGGGCACGAGTGGGAGGTGGGAGGGTGATGGGGGGATAAGGACACACATGTAATAATTTAATCAATAAGGGAAAAAAAAGTAGAAAAAAAAGAAGTCTCTAGAGAAACCCAAATATTAAAAGATACCAAAGAAGAGTTTAGCCTCTGACATGTACAACTACAAAAAACAATGAAAACAACCTATCCTGATAAAGTTAAAACCTCATGCTCAAGTTCTATTTACCTTGATACTTATTATACATTTGGTTAATTTTATGTACCAACTTGGATAGGCCATGACATCCATTTTTTGATGAAACACCACTCTACATGTTGCTGTGAAGGTACTTTTTAGATGTGATTAACATTTAAATCAGTAGGCTCTGAGTAAAGTAGATAAACCTTCCATAATGTGAGTGGGCCTTATCCAATCAGTAGAAAGCTTTAAGAAAAAGGAATATGGTCCTGAATTTTTTCCTCCAGAGTGCCAACATCAACTCTTCCCTGAGACACCAGCCTGCCAGCCTGCCATAAAGAATTCAGATTTCCAAGCCCATAACTGCATGAACCAATGCTTTAAAATCAATCTACTCAATCTCTCAACCTCTCTCTCACTCTAAATCTCTCTCTCTCCCTCTACCCCCTCCCTCCCTCGCTGCCTTCCTCTTTCCCCCTCTTGCTATCACATATTTTGGTCCTGTTTAGAATTTTGCTCTTAAAATTTCAAGTACACAGGTTCTGCTACCACCCTGAATGAGCCTGGAAGAGGATTCTTTCCAAACTAAGCCTTTAGATGAGAACACAGCCCAATTGAAACCACAATTAAAATAAACTTCTAAGATCCTGAGCAGAGGACCACCTAAGCTATGTCCAGATTCCTGATCTATAACAACTTAATAAATGTATATGTTGTTTTAAGGCACTAGTTTCTGATAATTTATTATAGAGCAAGAGAAAAACAAATATAAGTCAATCTATTCTACTATAGAATTTATACTAGAAAAAAAATGGAACAATGGAACAAAGCATTATAAATCTTGAGAGTATTAAAAAAAAAAAAGCCCACATCTCAAAGGGAAGGCAAGGGTGGGTGGGTGGATGGGTGGGAAGAGATCAACTAATGAACTTATATGCATATATGCATAACCCATAGACACAGACAATAGGGTGGTGAAGGCCTGGAGAGGGGTGGCGGGGTAGGAGATGAGCTAGAAGGGAGTCACAGTGGGGGAAAAAGGGGACATATGTAATGCTTTCAACAGTAAAGATTTCTTTTTAAAAACCCACAACTAAATAATGCTAACAATAGGAAATTAAGTCCTCTAATTACTCTCTGTAAGTTTACTGTAAAATGCAGAAGAAGAAAAAAGGCTAAATGAGTAAAAATAAGATAATTTTCTCATATTTTCCCCTGTGAATTGAGAGATACCCTCTAGATTTTTCCAAACATATTATAGTAGAATCAAGATATATATTGTTCAAATAATATATAAAATAATGACCTTAGTTACAAGAACAATATAGATTCTAAACCTTCCTAAGTATCAACATGAGAGTGCATGTGCACACATACACACACATTCACAAAGAGAAGACAAGACAAATAGCAAACTTAAAAAACAAAAGGAACATGCCCTGGCTGGTTTAGCTCAGTGGATAGAGCGTTGGCCTGCGGACTTAAGGGTCGCAGGTTAGATTCCAGTCAAGGGTTGTGAGCTCGATCCCCAGTTGGGGGCATAGGGGCAACAGCCAATCAATGATTCTCTCTCATACTGATGTTTCTATCACTCTTTTCCTCCCCCTTTCTCTCTGAAATCAATAAAAATATATTTTAAAAAAAAGAAACATTAAAAACAAAAGTATAAAGTCAATCAGAGAACAAAGCCCATATAAGTATGTTGCATCAATAAAAGCAAATTAGATGAACTTACCTTTAAAAAGATAAATACAGATTGAGTCAAAATACAAAATCCAATCAAATATTATATACAGACATTCATCTAAAAATACAAGTTAAAAGGATTAATAATGACATAACAAATTAATAAAAAGAAAGCCAGAAGAAATATAATGGCTTAAGAAAAAATATAGATACAATGTGAATGACTAAAGAGATGAAAAATTAGAGGTGGATGAGGGAAGATGGCTGCTGATGGGAAGGCAGACTGCGAGATAGTGTGTGAGTGAGAAAACAAAGGGAGAGTGTGTGGTCGCACGGGGAGTGTTTGTTGGTGAGTTGAGGGACAGCTATATGATAGGAGACTGTGGGGGACTGTCGGATGGGGCTCCCTTGACAGGGCAGCCTTCACTGCTGCTGGGTCCCCTCCCAGAGCAACGGGCATGGACGCAGACACTGTGCCATCTTGAAGGAAAAGTGGATGTTATCGAGAGCCTGAAAAGCCTGGGGAATCTACAACTACGGCACTCACAGAACAGCTGCAAACCTGAGAACACCGGTTCCCAAGTGGCACAAGCACACGGATTCAGAGGAGCTCTACACTCCACCACGGAAAGGTCAGATTTTGCCAGGGATAAGGAGAGAGAGAAGTACATAACCAGACACGCGGAGAAGAGAGAACATGGGGAGACAAAGAAATAGCCCGCATATGAAAGAAAAACAGGCATCACCAGAAAAGGAGTAAACAAAATGGAGGCAAACAACCTGAGAGAGAGAAAATTCAGAGAAATGGTCATAAGGTGGCTGAAAAGAATGGAAGACACATTCGACAATATGAGTAAGAACCAAGAGGAAATGAAGAAGAATCAAGAAGAAATGAAAAATGATATCGTTGCTGTAAAGAACTAAATAGAAAGCATCAAGAGTAGACGAGAAGAAGCAGAGGACTGCATTAGTGAGCTAGAAGACAAGGTAGGAAAAAAATACCCAAGTAGAGTAGCTTCCAGAAAAAAAAATTAAAAAGCAGGAGGAGAGCCTAAGGCAGTGGTCGGCAAACTGCTGCTTGTGAGCCACATGTGGCTCTTTGGCCCCTTGAGTGTGGCTCTTCCACAAAATACCACAGCCTGGGCAAGTCTATTTTGAAGAAGTGGCATTACAAGAAGTTTAAGTTTAAAAAATTTGGCTCTCAAAAGAAATTTCAATCGTTGTACTGTTGATATTTGGCTCTGTTTACTAATGAGTTTGCCAACCACTGGCCTAAGGGAACTTCGGGACAACATGAAACAAAACAACATCCGCATAATACGGGTACCAGAAGGAGAGGAAACTGAGAAAGGAAGAGAAAATCTGTTTGAAGAAATAATGACAGAAAACTTCCCAGATATAGGGAAGAAAAAACACACACAAATCCAAGAAGTTCAAAGAGTCCAAAGCAAAATGAACCCCAAAAGACTGACACCAAGGCACATTATAATTAAAGTGGCAAACACCAACGACAAAGTAAGAATATTAAAAGTGGCCAGAGAGAGACAGAAAGTTATCTATAAAGGATCCCTCTTCAGACTAACAACTGATTTCTCAACAGAACCACATCAGGCCAGAAGGGAATAGAATGAAATATACAAAGTCATGCAAAGGAAGGGTCTGAATCCAAGAATACTGTACTAACAAGGCTATCAATCAAAATTGAAGGTGAAATCAGGAGCTTCACAGACAAAAAAAGGACTAAGGGAGTTTATTACCACCAAACCAGCAATCCAAGAAATGCTAAAGGGTCTGCTGTAAAAAAAAAAAAAAAGAAGAAGAAGAAGAAGAAGAAGGAAAAGAAATGGGAAGTGAAGAAGGAACACAGGGGTAAAGAATAAAAATGGCAACAAACAAGTACCTATCAATAATAACTTTAAATGTAAATGGATTAAATGCCCCAATCAAAAGACATAGGGTAACGGACTGGATAAGAAAACATGACCCACACATCTGCTGTCTACAAGAAATGCACCTCAGAAAAAAAAGATGCACACAGGCTGAGGGTGAAGGGATGGAAAAAGTTTTTTCAGGCAAATGGAAATGAAAAAAAAAGCTGGGGTAGCAATACTTATATCTGACTAATTAGATCTCAAAGTGAAGGACATAAAAAGAGATAAGGAAGGCCATTTCATAATATTAAAGGGAACAATCCAACAAGAAGAAATAACTCTGGTAAACATATATGCACCCAATACAGGAACACCCAAATACATTTTAAAAAAAAAGGTCCTGGAAGATATCAAGGGAGATAGTAAAAGCAATACAATTGTAGTAGGAGACTTTAATACCCCACTATCACCGTTGGGCAAATCCTCTAAACAAAAAATCAGCAAAGAAACATCAATCCTAAATGACTCACTAGACCAGATGGAATTAATTGACATCTTCAGAACATTTCACCCCCAAAGCCACAGAATATACATTCTTCTCAAGTGCACATGGGTAATTTTCAAAGATAGACCATATATTGGGTCATAGGCAAAGTCCCTTCAAAATCAAGAAGATAGAAATCATATCAAGCATCTACTCAGATCACAGTGGCATAAAACTGGAAATCAACTACAAAAAAAATAGAAAAATATCAAACACATGGAGACTAAACAGCATGCTATTAAACAATGACTGGGTTACCAGAGAGAGCAAAGAAGAAATAAAAAACATCATGGCAACAAATGACAACGAAAACACAACAATCCAAAATCTATTGGACACAGCAAAAGCAGTCTTGAAAGGGAAATTCATAGCTCTACAAGCCTACACCAAAAAACAAGAAACAACAGACCCCACTGAAATACAAAGGATTGTTAAAAAATACTATGAACAACTCTATTCCAACAAACTGGACAACCTGGAGGAAATGGACATATTCCTAGAAAAATACAACCTTCCAAAACTCAATCAGGAAGAATCTGAACATCTCAACAGGACAATAACTATGGAAGAAATTGAAGCAGTCATCAAAAAGCTTCCAGCAAACAAGAGCCCAGGGTCAGACAGCTTCACAAGGGAGTTTTAACAAACATTCCAGGAAGAACTAAAACCTTTCCTCCTCAGACTATTCCAAAAAATTCAAGAGGAAGGAATGCTTCCAAGCTCATTCTATGAAGCCAGCATCACCCTAACACCAAAACCAGAAAGAGACAACACAATGAAAGAGAATTACAGGCCAATATCCTTCATGAACATAGATGCCAAAATCCTCAACAAAATTCTAGCAAATCGGATCCAGCACTACATCAGAAAGATCATACACCATGACCAAGTAGGATTTATCCCAGGGATACAAGGATGGTACAATATCTGCAAATCAATAAACATGATACATCACATAGACAAATTGAGAGATAAAAATCACATAGTCATATCAATTGATGCAGAAAAGCATTTGAAAAAATCCAACACCCTTTCTTGATAAATACTCTCAGCAAGGTGGGAATAGAAGGATCATACCTCAACATAATAAAAGCCATATATGATAAACCCACAGCTAACATCATACTCAATGGGCAAAAATTAAAACCATTTCCCCTAAGAACAGGAACAAGACAGGGATGCCCACTCTCACCACTCCTGTTCGACATAGTACTGGAAATATTAGCCATTGCAATTACACAAGAAGAAGAAATAAAAGGCATCCAAATTGGAAAATAAGAAGCAAAGCTGTCCTTATTTGCAGATGACATGATATTGTACTTAAAAAACCCAAAAGACTCCATCAAAAAACTATTAGACTTAATAAATGAATTCGACAATGTAGCAGGATACAAAATTAACACCAAGCAATCTATGGCATTTCTATACACCAATAGTGAACTTACAGAAAGAGACTAAAAATGCAATCCCATTTACCATAGCACCAAAAAATTAAGATATCTAGGAATAAACTTAACTAAGGAGGCAGAAGATCTATACGTGGAAAACTACAGGACACTGAACAAAGAGATAGAGGAAGATGTAAACAGATGGAAGAACATACCATGTTCATGGATTGGTAGAATCAACATCATTAAAATGTCCATACTACTCAGAGCAATCTATAAATTCAATGCAATTCCCACTAAAATACCAACAGCATATTTCACAGACCTAGAAAGAACTCTCCAAAAATTCATCTGGAATAGAAAAAGACCCCGAATAGTCACAGCAATCCTGAGAAAGAAGAACAAAGTAGGTGGGATCTCAATATCAGATTTCAAGCTGTATTACAAGGCACTGTTCTCAAAACAGTCTGGTACTGGCACAAGAACAGACATATAGATCAATGGAATAGAATAGAGAACCCAGATATCGACCCAAATCACTATGCTCAATTAATATTTGACAAAGTAGGCATGAACATACAATGGAGTGAAGACAGTCTCTTCAATAAATGGTGTTGGGAAAATTGGACATATACATGCAAAAAAATGAAACTAGATCACCAACTTACACCATACACAAAAATAAACTCAAAATGGATAAAGGACTTAAACATAAGATGGGAAACCATAAAAATACTGAAGGAATCCACAGGCATAAATATCTCAGACATATGCCGAAGCAATTTCTTCACTGATACCATTCCTAAGGCAATGGAAACTAAAGAGAAAATAAACAAATGGGGCTACATCAAAATAAAAAGCTTTTGCACAGCCAAAGAAACGATCAACAAAACAACAAGAAAGCCCACTGTATGGGAGAACATATTTGCAAATGTTATGACTCATAAAGGTTTAATCTCCAACATCTACAGGAAACTTATACAACGTAATAAAGGAAGATAAATGATCCAATAAAAAAGAATGGGCAAGGGACCTAAATAGAATCTATTCAAAGGAAGGCATAAGGAAGGCCAAGAGACATATGAAAACATGCTCAAAGTCACTGATTATCCAAGAGATGCAAATCAAAATGACAATGCGGTACCATCTCACACCTATCAGAATGGCAATCATCAAGAAATCAACAAACAAGTGCTGGCGAGGATGCAGAGAAAAAGGAACCCTCGTGCACTGCTGGTGGGAATGCAGACTGGTACAGCTACTGTGGAGAACAGTATGGAGTTTCCTCAAAAAACTAAAAATGGAACTCCCATTTGACCCAGTGATCCCACTTCTAGGAATATTATCCCAAGAAACTAGAAACACCAATCAGAAAGGATACATGCACTCCTATGTTCATACCAGCACAATTCACCATAGCTAAGATTTGGAAACAGCCTAAATGCCCATCAGCAGATGAGTGGATAAGAAAACTATGGTACATCTACACAATGGAATACTACTATAAAAAAGAAGGAACTCTTACCATTTGAAGCAGCATGGATGGACCTGGGGAGCATTATGTTAAGTGAAATAAGCCTGACAATGAAAGAAAAATACCACATGATCTCACTCATTTATGGAAAATAAAGAACATTATAACCTGATGAACAAAAAGATAGACACAGAGGCAGTAAAGCACTGAATAGACTGTCAAATTACAGCGGGAAGGCTGGGGAGTGTTGGGGAGGGGAGGAAAGAGATCAACCAAAGGACTTATGTGCATGCATATAAGCACAACCAATGGACACAAGACACTGGGGGTTGGAGGGGATGAGGACATGCGACAGGGGGTAGGGGAGGCTGGGGGCAGGTCAATGGGGGGGAAAAAGGAGATATATGTACTACTATATAATACTTTAAACAATAAAAAATAAAGTTACAAAAATAAAATTAAATTAAATTAAAAAGATGAAAAATTAGAATGAATGTACTGAATCTTATTATCTTCTTAGTCCCATGGTATCCACCTTTATATAGGTCTGCTAACTCAATCAAATCCTCTTGCATTGTGTATTTTTAATTTCTTTCTCCATTACTTTCAAATATTTTGCCAAATATTTTAAGTGCAGAATCTTCTTTCTCTTTACTGAACAATCCCTCATTCTTTTCCATTTGTTAGAATTCAGTGATCTCTTAAAATGTCATATACCAATTCTCCTTGTATTGCTTTCTAAAACCGCTAAACACATCACTATTGCTAAATTTAATCTTCTTCACAAACCCCATTTTTGCAGCATTTTACAACAATGATAACCTTTGGTTTCTTAAAACTCCTTTTTTTAATTCATATGCTATCGCATTATATATACTTCTCTCCCTCTTCTTCCCTGACAGTCATTTCATCTTTTTTTTTTTACAGGTGTTCCTCTTTTATTTTTCCCCATAGCTCCCCTCCACCTGATTCCCCACCCCATCCTACCTATGCCCTTACCCCCCGCCACTGTCTTCATCCACAGGAGTAAGATTTTTGTCCAATCTCTTCCCGCACCCCTCATACCTGCTTCCCCTGAGAATCGTCAGTCCACTCCCTTTCTATGTCCCTGATTCTATTATATTCACCAGTCCATTCTGTTCTTCAGATTTTTCATTCACTTGATTTTTAGATTCACTTGTTGGTAGGTATGTATGTGATGTCATTTTGTTGGTCATAATTTTTATCTTTACCTTTTTCTTCTTCTTCCTCTTCTTAAAGGATACCCTTCAGCATTTCGTGTAATCCTGGTTTGGTGGCGATGAACTCCTTTAGCTTTTTCTTGTCTGTGAAGCTCTTTATCTGACCTTCAACTCTGAATGATAGCTTTGCTGGGTAGAGTAATCTTGGTTGTAGGTTCTTGCTGTTCATCACTTTGAATATTTCTTGCCACTCCCTTCTGGCCTGCATAGTTTCTGTTGAGAAATCAGCTGACAGTCGTATGGGTACTCCCTTGTAGGTAATTAACTGTTTTTGTCTTGCTGCTTTTAATACTCTCTCTTTGTCTTTTGCCCTTGGCATTTTAATTATGATGTGTCTTGGTGTGGTCCTCTTTGGATTCCTCTTGTATGGGGTTCTGTGCGCTTCCTGAACTTGTAAGTCTATTTCTTTCACCAGGTAGGGAAAGTTTTCTGTCATTATTTCTTCTAATAGGTTTTCAATATTTTGCTCTCTCCCTTCTTCTGGCACCCCAAAAATTCAGATGTTGGTTCGCTTGAGGTTGTCCCAGAGGCTCCTTACACTATCTTCATATTTTTGGATTCTTTTTTCTTTTTGTTTTTCTGGTTGGGTGTTTTTTGTTTCCACATATTTCAGATCTTTGGTTTGATTCTTGGGGTACGTTGATCTACAATTGAGTTTCTGTATATTCTTTATTTTAGACAGTGTATGCTTCATTTCTGACTGGTCCTTTTCCATTTTTTTGGCATTCTCATTAAGGTCCTTGAAGGTCTCACTAAGCTCCTCAGAAGTGTCATCCAGTTTCTCAGCGGTTTTTAGAAGATTCTTGAGTAACCTTATACATGTGGTTCTGAACTCTATGTCATCCAGTAGTTTGCTTTCCTCCGTTTCTTTCATTCGAGACATGTTTCTTTGTTTCTGCATTTTGGCTGCTTCCCTGTGTTGATGGAGTGGCTTTGTGTGGTAGGTGACCTATAGGGGGCAGTAGCTCAGCCTCCCCAATCACCTGATGTGGATGCTCTTGGTACACCCCTTTGTGGGCTGAGTGCAAAGTCTTGGTGTAGTTAAGCCTTAATTTCTGTTGGTACGCTGGGAGGAATTGACCTCCAGGCCAATTAGCTGTGAGCACTCCCTGTGTCTATAATGGAAGAACTGCTGTGCTGAAGACATGCTTATGGGGCAGTGGGGCTTTGGTGCTCACTGAGTCTGCCTCTTGAATGTGTCACTTATGGATGTGAGGAGTTGAAATCTGGTGTCTCACACTGACCACTAGGTACACTGGCTTCTGGATCTCCAATAGGGTGCAGGTCAGCTACTGTCTGAGGCCACTCAGCAGGAGCTACAGTGAGAGCTGCAGTTTTCTCCTCTTTGCTTGGGGTTTGGAGGTTTTGGAGCTGTCTGACCCAGGCTGCAAGTTTGCTAGGTTAAGCTGCGATAGGGCAGGCCTTTCTTATGCTAACTCAGCTGCTTGGAGCTTGGGTGGGTTTGTAGGTTGTGCAGGGCGGGGCCTCAGGGTGTCACTAGGTTAGGGTGTGGCAAACAGCAATGGCTGCTAGTTAGCCGGCTCTGCGTCCCCAAAGGCATCGGCGAGTCCCGTGTCCCAGTGCAGTAAACAATTATTCCTGGGCGCAGCTCTGCAAGCAAGCCACCCTCACTGGCAGACAGTCCAGCTTCTCCTCGTAGGAGTTTGGGTCCCCCGTGTCTCCCCAGAGACTGGATTTCAGAGTAATCGGGGGCTTGTCTCCGTTCGGGTTGAAAAAAGCAACGCACCCAGTCGCCCGCAGCCAGCCCGGATCACGCGCCTCCGTACCTCAGCTTTTCAGCGCTCGTGTACGTCTCAATGCTCTTTTCTCTCTCCTTCTAGTTGTAGAACTTCCACTCAGCCAGCTTTCCCATGGTTCTGGGTGACAGATGTTTTGTCTTTTAGTTGCAGTTTAAATTGTTGTGGGAGGCAGCAGTTTAGGTGTTTACCTATGCCGCCATCTTGGATTCTCCCTCTCTTGAGTCTCATTTCATCTTTTTTTCTGAAATTTGCTCTTCCTCTCACCAATTAACAATATCAGCAAATACCTTGTTCTTAGAATTCTCACTGTTTAAACTCTTCCCTCTAACTATAACATTAAATATCTACATCTTAAAGAGAAAAGTTCCTCCCAAGGGTCAGATCCAGGCTTTCAACAATTTGCTAAAAATCTCTAAATGGAAATCCCACCAACAATTAAAACACAAAATTTTTAAGAAGATCAAAACCTAATCCTTACAGTAAATTGTAACTCCTGATAACAACCCTCTTTCTGATAATATAATAAAATGCCACTGTTCTCTTGTTTCTCCAGGCTAAAAACCTTATGGTCACTTTCAAATCAGGACTTTCAAGTCCTATATTCTAACTTATATACCTTTCATTCCTGCAAATCTATTTCAGGTTCATGTCATTACTTTTAGAGTCTGAAAAAATCTCCTAGTAGATCATTCTACTTTCTGCTTTCCATTTTCTAATTGCTTATACTAATTAGCAGTTTTATTTTCATAAACTGCAGCTCAATTAACTTAAGTCCCTAAAGAAAAATCTAGATAGATTACTTTGGCCTACCAGTAAAATCCAAATTTTTCTTGCAAGCAATCAAGGCCTTTCCTTAATATAGGTGCAACATAACATTAGTCTTAGCCTACACTCCTACATATTATCTATAATTCAAACCATAAGTTTCAATATTACTTAAAAATGCCTTACACGCCACTCCTACCTTCATGTATTTTGTCCAGTGTCCACCCTGGGCTAATCCCTGTACAATCTCTACCTATTAAAACCCACTTTAACACTTCAAGACCTCTCCACAGAACTTAATCACCCCTTCTTTTAAATCTTTACAATACTCTACTTGTAATTCTCCCATGGCACTTATAATACATTGTGGGGTTTTTTTTCAATTTCTATCATATATTCAATAATATTCGATGAGCATCTATTATGAGCTAGCAATATGGTAAATACTAGGTGCCAGGGGAAAAAAGGGTCAATGGGTATACAAAAGTGGCCACTCTTACAGAACCTGTAATCTAGCGTAGCAGAATATGGTTACTTGATCCATGCTTTTATCCCCAACCTGCTCCTCAAAGACATTTAAAAATCATTAAAGTCAAAAACTGTAATTCTGACTTTTCCACAGTACCATCACAGGACAGTACATACATTTAATACAATATTCATTGAACTGAACTGAAAATACACCTTGTAGAAAGTTATAACCAAAATATGCATAATGTAGGCTAAGAAACTAGGGGCCTAAAAAATAAGTTGATATCTGAAAATCAAATAATTTATCTTATGTGAATTTAACATTTTATATATAAGCTAAGTTATTCTGCTCAAAAAGGTAAATAATAAAATAATACTTAACAAAGAAAGAAGTAGGAAAAGAATTTAGCAAAGAAGAGGGTGAAATATATTGTCATTTAAGAATGTCAACATATTTTCAAATGGTATGCTATCACTGTCTAGATGTGGTGGACTGAGCATTCCTTAAACTAAAACATTGCAAACTTAATGACAAAGGATGTCAAACACAGTACAAAAATCCATTATCTTCTGTAGAATCCTATATAATAAAAGGGTAATATGCAAATTGACCAAACGGCAGAATGACCAGTCGCTACAATGTGCACTGACCACCAGGGTGGGGGGAGGGGGGGGCTGACGCTGAACACAGGAGCTGCCCCCTGGTGGTGGTCAGTGTGCTTCCACAGGGGTAGCGCTGCTCAGCCACAAGCTGGACTGACAGCTGGTGAGCATAGCGGCCCGCCTCTGCCGCAGCCCTAAGGATATCCAGCTATGGCTTAGGCCCACTCCCTGCCATTAGTCAGACATCCCCCGAGGGCTCCTGGACTGTGAAAGGGTGCAGGCAGAGCTGAGAGACCCTCCCCCTCCCCAGTGCACAAATGTCATGTACCAGGCCTTTAGTAGAGTTATAACTGAGAAAATAATTGTTTAGCCTGGATCTACATTTTCCAAAACCCCCTGAATCTTGGGTGTCCATATGACTGGCTTTCCCAATAAAATGAATACAGAATATGTTTACCACTTCTAAAGCATAAAGTTGTATCAATTAGAAAGCTTAGCCTAGCCTAAATAACACAGGAGCTGCCCCCTGGTGGTGGTCAGTGTGCTTCCACAGGGGTAGCGCTGCTCAGCCACAAGCTGGACTGACAGCTGGCATATGCATATGCTGATAAATATCTTAGAATGCATTCTGACACTGATATGCACATGGAAAACACAACTGGTTTTTTCAACAACAAACTGACTAAAATGCTATTTCTAAATGTCATCATTATAGTATCAATTATGACATTTACTATAAAGAAAATAAAATGTTGTGGAAGGTAAAAACTTCAACTTTATATGCCAAATAGGAACCTATATTCCATTTTTTAAAATGAGTTTATATGGATGTAGAAAACAGAAAAATAAGTTAACTTCCACTTTTAGTCATTTACTAAAACAACTTTATAATAATAAATAACCTAAGATCAAAGTTCTTACGACTCTTTAATTGGCTAGAAAGGAAAACAGAGTCAAAGTCAGAAGAAAACAGTTGCCCAAAAGAACTTCCATTAAACTCAGAAAAAATTATAGGGATTTTACCCATAATAAGCAATTGGGTACAAAATGAATTTAAATATTCTATCATGATATAGGCCATTCTTACAAAAAATTTATTTCACCTTTATTTTTTTTAATATATTTTATTGATTTTTTACAGAGAGGAAGGGAGAGGGATAGAGTTAGAAACATCGATGAGAGAGAAACATCAATCAGCTGCCTCCTGCACACCCCCTACTGGGGATGTGCCTGCAACCAAGGTACATGCCCTTGACGGGAATCGAACCTGAGACCTTTCAGTCTGCAGGCCAACGCTCTATCCACTGAGCCAAACCGGTCAGGGCAAATTTCTTTCACCTTTGTTTTGAAGATGTTTAAACCTGAAAATGTTCCTAGAAGCACTGGCCACATGGATTTTCGCAGTAATAATATATTGATCATATATTTATTATATGTAACAATCTATGCTAATAAAAGGATAATATGCAAATTAGGGCGAACGTCTTCTGGACATCCATCCATACAAAGCCACAGTGGCTGCGAGGCCCAGGGCTCAGGCCTCACAGCCACTGTGGCCAGCAGTGGCAGCAGCAGCAGAGTGATGGGGGGCAGTGCCTTCCCCTGATCAGCCCGTTTGCCTCCCGCAGAGGGAGGCCAGACTGAAGCTTAGGCCCACTCCCCCTGTCTGACTAATGGCAGGGAGTAGGACATCTCCTGAGAGCTCCCAGACTGTGAGAGGGAGCAGGCCAGGCTGAGGGACCCCCCACCCAGTGCACAAATTTTTGTGCACCATGCCTCTAGTATATTTATAATTAAGTACTCAGGACATTATATATATTTATTACATAAAGTTATATATAATAGTATAATTTCCTGATTATATATAAAAGATAGGACTTTGCTAATTCATAAATACAAGCTTTCAAAAGATCAAAGAGAATCATCCCAGTTCTTGTTGATCTTTTCTACAAACAAAAACGTTTGAAAATTTACAAGTTTCAGAAGTAAATGATAACTGCTAAAAATAAAAGGCAGAATTCAATAAAAACAATAACTGCTAGATACTTCTATAAAACTATAACACCATCTTAAGAGTTTTAATATATAACACAGCCTATTAATTCAGAAAACAAATATGAGGCTATAAGCTAAGTATAACTATAAAGAATAATCCAACTATAGTAGTTTTAAAGTAATAATGGTTTAACATAATGACCCTTATATTCTTAATGAACATTATGGCAAAAAAATATTAATTTAAAATAATGCAAAGATCTACTAAAACAATTATAGTGGTTAGCGTATTTCCTATTGTAACACCAACCTGTTCCAATTCTTGTATTTTAGCGTCCTTGACTTGCAGAATTTCTAAAACTTTTCTGTCTTTAGCTTCAGATTTCTGTTTTTCTCTAGAAGAAAAAAAAAAATATATATATATATATATACACACACACACACACACACACAAACACACACACATTGATAATTTATTAGTCATAACTGGTAACTAATCCTTTAGAATTTCACATCCTGATAATAAGTGTCACTTTGAAATATAGAAAATTAAGTTATCTGGGGTTGACAGCCTAGTCAGAAACCATATGGTAAGTGTCAAAACTTAGAACTGCTCACAACTAAAACAACTTCATATTAAATAATTTAGTTCCAGATTTAGATACATGATAAGAATATTTAAAACATTTGTAATATTTATTGAATTACCCATTGTATTACAAATTTAAAATAATATATAAATATATCTTAACAAACATTTTATATAGGGAATTATATTAAGAATAAAATATTGGACATTTCAAAGATGGCAGTATAGTAGGTGGATCTTTCTTGCACCTCCTTCCAGAACCAAACTGGAAATAAAACTAAAGTGAGGACCATTCACCCTGAATTACCAACTGAAGATTAGCTGAAGAGGAGACTTTTAACAACGAAGGGCACAGACCATCTCAAGATAGGTAGGAGGAATTAGGTACCAAGAAGGGCAGGGCCAGCTCCCACAGGAGGCAAGCAGTAGCCCATAGCACCAGAGCCAAGAACAGCAGCCCATATAACATCCAGCTGTGAAAGGCAGTAGAGCTTCTATCTACCAGGGAGAGTCAGTGCTGTTTGTTTGTTTGTTTGTTTGTTTGTTTTGCTTTGTTTCTTTAAACAAAAAAACAAAGCACAGGGTTTTCGTTTGCAGATACTTACCCAAGGCTTCTGTGGTGGGAAAGAGGTATAGACTGAAATCCCCTGAGAGTCTGAAGTGGATGACATTGGGGGAGAGGTGGAAGAGCAGATCAGTATGCCTGAGCTTGGTCATAACCCCCACACATACCACAGCAGGTGAGTTTTACCAAACATTCAAAGAACTAACACCTATCCTCAAACTAATCCAAAAATTTCAAGAGGAAGGAAGACTTCCAAGCTCTTTTTGCAAGGCCAGCATTATACTAATTCCAAAGCCAGATAAAGACATTACAAAGAAAGAATATTACAAACCAGTATCTCTGATAAACAAAGATGCTAAAATCCTCAACAAAATATTAGCAAATCTATACCTTAAAAAAATCATACATCCTAGACCAAGAGAAACACAGGGAAAAATAAACAATTGGAAGTACACCAAACTAAAAAGCTTCTGCACAGCAAAAGAAACCACCAGCACAATGTAAAGACAGCCGACTGTATGGGAGAACATATTTGCCAATGATACCTCTGATAAGGGGTTAGTTTTCAAAATATACAAGAACTCATACAGCTCAACACTATGAAGACAATCCAATTTAAAAACTAGATAAAGGACTTGAATAGACACCTCTCCAAAATGGATATACAAATGTCCAAAAGACATTTAAAAATATATATGTTTAATGTCATTAGTCATCAGAGAGATGCAAATTAAAACAACAATGTGGTTGCCCTAGCCGGATTAGCTCAATGGATAGAGTATCTGCCTGCGGACTGAAGGGTCTCAGGTTTAATTCCAGTCAAGGGCACATGCCAGGGTTGCAAGCTCGATTCCCAGTAAGGGGCATGCAGGAGGCAGCATATCAATGATTCTCTCTCATCATTGATATTTCTATCTCTCTCTCTACCTCTCCCTTCTGCTCTGAAATCAATAAAGATATATTAAAAAAAACAAAAACAAATAACATGTTTTTAAAAAAACAACAATACCAACAACAATGAGGTCATTTCACAGCAGAATGGCTATGATCAACAAATCAACGAATGACAAGTGCTGGTGATAATGTGGAGAAAAGGGAACCCTAGTTCACTGCTGTTGGGAATGCAAGCTGGTACAGTCACTGTGGAAAACAATATGGAGTTTCCTCAAAAATTTAAAAATGGAACTGCCATTTGACCCAGCAATCCCACTTCTGGGAATATATCCTAAGAATCCTGAAAGACCAATCAGAAAGAAAAATCCCTATGTTCATAGAAGAATTATTTACAACTAGAGGCCTGGTGCATGAATTCGTGCATCGGTGGAGTCCATTATCCTGGCCTTTGGAATAGGGCCGAAACCGGTTCTCTGACATCCCCCAAGGGGTCCCAGATTGCAAGAGAATGCAGGCCAGGCCAAGGGACCACACTGGTGCACAATCGGAGCCGGGGAAGGACATGGGAGGTTGGCCAGCTTGGGAGGGACTGCAGGAGGGCTTCAGGGTGTGTCCAGCCTGTCTTTTTCAGTCCCGATCAGCAGGACCCCAGCAGCAAGCTAACCTATTGGTCAGAGCGTCTGCCCCCTGGTGGTCAGTGTACATCATAGCAACTGGTCAACTGCCCCCTGGTGGTCAGTAGCAAGCGGTTGAGTGGCCTTAGCATATCATTAGCATATTACACTTTGATTGAACAGACGAGTGGATGATAGGACACTTAGCATATTGGGCATTTATTATATAGGACTAAAGGCCCAGTGCATGAAATTCGTGCATGGGGGGTGGGGTTCCCTCAGCCCAGCCTGCACCTCTCCAATCTGGGACCCCTCAGAGGATGTCTGACTGCCAGTTTAGGACCACTGGCTCCTGACCACTCACCTGCCTGCCTGCCTAATGCCCCCAACTGCCCTCCCCTGCCAGCCTAGTCACCCCCAACTGCCTTCCCCTGCTAGGCTGATGTCACTCCCAACTGCCCTCCCCTGCCAGCCTGATCTCGCCCCCAACTGCCCTCCCCTGCTGGCCTAATCACCCCTAATTGCCTATGCCTCAGCCCCCACCACCACGGCTTTGTACGGAAGTAAGACACCCGGAAGATGGCCAGTCTACCCAGTCTAATTAGCATATTACCCTTTCATTAGTTTAGATAGATTATATAGGATAGGACTGCTTAAATGGGGTGGGGGAAATCCTTTTTCAGCAGGAGGAGATGCTCTTGGCAGACAAAAACACATAACCCCTATATCTGGACTGATAGCCAGCCATATGCACTATACTGCCAAACCAGTCATTAAAAAATTGAACCGCTTTCTTACACCTTACACCAAACAGCTGTTGCCCTTATAACCTCTCCTCAGCCCCCACCTTAGGTTCTGCCTTCACAGTTTGCCCAGATTAGATTCTGACTGGTCAGTTTCTATGCCAGTCAGCATCAAAAGCTCCACCTCCTAGGCAGCCACTGGCTCCTCTGAGAAATCCAGAATGGCCTCGCCTTCACATCGGCACCAGCCCTTCAGTTACACACAGTCCACTACTGGGTATATCTCTGGCAGCTCTGAGAAGCGGCACCTAAGGTCTGCGTTGGTGACAATTTTGAATTCTGATCCCTGACCTAACCTTCTTACAGTGTGAGCTCTGTGAAGGCAAGCATTTGTCTTGTTCATTCTTAGTTCACTCAAAGACTTTACCTGTGTCTATGCATCTATGCAAGCACCACATGGTGACCGGTCGAATGGTCATTTTGGTCATCATGGTCACTGCCTTTTTATATACACTGAGTCGCCAGATTATTATGATAACTGAACACATAATAATCTGGCCATTCAGTGTATATCCTATATAATAAAAGGCTAATATGCAAATTGTCCCCTCAACCAGGAGTTCAACCAGCAGTCAGGCCGGCCAACTGCCCATGTCCCCTCCCTCTGGCCAGGCTGGCCAGACTTCACCCATGCACAAATTCATGTACCGGACCTCTAATACACACACACACACACACACACACACACACACACACACACTGAGTGGCCAGATTATTATGCGTTCAGAGATCATAATAATCTGGCCACTCAGTGTATATAGATAGCTAAGATCTGGAAACAGCTCAAAGGCCCATCAGAAGATAAGTGGATAAAAAAGCTATGGTACATTTACACAATGGAATATTACGTAGTTACAAAAAAAGAAGGATTTCTTAACCCTCCTTCCCCTCTCTCTTACAAATCCATAAATTTAAAAAAAATTAAGGAGAAACAGCCACATATCTGAAGATCATAAACTAAACAGAAATATAATGCTATGGATGTAGATGATGCAGTCTAAAGTGGGAAAGAGCTTGGCTCCTGGGAATAGTAAGAAATACTTGTCCTGCTCAACATGTAGAATCATAGCCAAGCTCATTGGTTGAAGCCAGAGAGTGGGGTGGGGCTCCCAACTCCCGAAAGAAGGGAGGAAAAATATCCACCCATCCTTGCCTGAAACTAAATCTCATTTATAAGAAAGTCTAAAATGGCAAAAATTACAGATATAGCATCCTAATCAAGAGCTAAGTCCAAACACCCTTGGCTCAGGTACTAATTATAACAAATCCTCTCACTGTTGTCTAAGAGCCATAAACTACAATAGAAATCCTGTTTCAGGATGGAAGAATGAGGTGAGTGTAACAATTTAGTAGCAAGCATAAATTTTCTTGAGAGAAAAAGACATTAGACAAGAAGGGGTAGTAAGGAAAGAGGAGGAAGAGAACAATAAGAGCAAAAAAAAAAAAAAAATCCAAAATATATGAAGAAAACACACTCTCTACACCCACCCACACACAACAAAAGTAAACAGTGACTCAATAATCTGAAAAAAAATCAATCTCTAGACAAAATGAAAATAACAAAACACAATGAAAAAGACTTTGAAATAAGTAAGGATCTTTAAAGACATAAAAGAGTGACTAAAATTAAAAAAACATAAATAAAACAGTAAGTAGATTTAAAAATCTTGAAAACATATAAATCACTAAATAAATAAAAAACAATTAAATGGGCTGAGTTCAAAACTAGATACAAAAAGGCAATTAGTGAAATGGAGACTATTAATGAGAAATTCACCCAGAACAATGAATATAAAAAAACAATTTTAAGACATGTGGGTTTCACCAGGAAACTCTGACATATATCTAAAGAGTTCCAAAAATAGGTAACAATAGGATAAAATATAAAGCAAAATAAAACAAGAGGCTTCCTTCATGAAATAAACATTCTAGTTCATACATATTGAAACAAATGATAAATAAGTGAACACAAAATATGCCAACTGGATATCCTATATAATAAAAGCCTAATATGCAAATCAACCGAATGGTGGAATGACCAGTGGAATGACCAGTCGCTATGACACACACTGACCACCAGGGGTCAGATGCTCAATGCAGGAGCTTCCCTCAGCCCGCAGGCCCCAGGCCAGCCCAAGTGGGTGCCAGCGGGGGGCCCCCTGATCGCCACACCGATCACACAGCAGAGGGAGGCAAATGGCAGCAGTGGTGGCAGGGCAATCAGGGGGCAGGGCTTGCCAGTGAACAGGCGGTGCCACCCCCTAATCACCTGGCCAATGGCCTCCTGGAGAGTGAGGTGACCAGTGGTGGCGGGGGGCAGGCTGGCAAGCAAGCATGTCAGGAAGGCCAAGGCTGGTGCCAGCAGGGCCCCCCCCCCCCATCACCCCACTTGTCACTCCACAGATCAACCCTGATCACTGGTCAGGCCTACAGATGAATTTCGTACACTGAGCCACTAATAAATATAGTAAGAACAATAAACTAGGAACAAAGAAAAGGATGTCTTAGTCTTTTTTTTATTATTAAAGAGTAACATCTTGATACATAAAAGTTTTAACAGGATTTAAAATTTTTGAAACAGAAAGTGTGTAAAACGTAACTCTTTCAAATATTCAAACAAATAGATAATATGTACAATCCTTACAATACAATGTGTCCTTGCACACATACCCTGAGTAATAGAGGCAGCACTTAAAGGCTTTGTGAATCTTTTCTCAAACAAGCATACTTTCAATAAATCATTTTATCTGAACCTGCCTTTGCATATTTGTTCTTCCTGAAATGGAGAATTTACACTAAAACTAAATTTTGATTTTCATTTTATTTATTTTATTTTTTAATATTTCAAGAAAAACTATCTTAAATATATTACATACAATAAACATTAATATTTCAAGAAAAAAATGTTTTTAAGTATATTAATATTACCAAAACTGTACTAACATAGTATATCACAAAAGTTGTAGGAAATATTAAAAACATGCAAATAACAGGATTACTTCTATTATATTCTCAAATACTTTTTTCCTCTGGCTCTAATTTTATTCATCAGTTTATGTTGTTCATTATATTCCAGAAATGAGTGAGATCATGTGATAATTATCTTTCTCCGACTGGCTTATTTTGCTTAGCGTGATGCTCTCCAGTTCCATCCATGCTGTTGCAAATGGTAAGAGTTCCTTCTTTTTTACAGCAGCGTAGTATTCTATTGTGTAGATGTACCATAATATCTAATCCACTCATCTGCTGATGAGCACTTAAGCTATTCCAAATCTTAGCTATTGTACATTGTGCTGGTATGAACATAGGGGTGCATATATTCTTTCTGATTTGTGTTTCTGATTTTTGGGATATATTCCTAGAAGTGGGATTATTGGGTAAAATGGGAGTTCCATTTTTAATTTTTTGAGGAAACTCCATACTGTTTTCCACAGTGGTTGCACCAGTCTGCATTCCCACTAGCAGTGCACGAGGATTCCTTTTTCTCCACATTCTCCCAAGCACTTGTTTGTTGATTTGTTGATGATAGCCATTCTGACAATTGTGAAATGGTACCTCATTGTTTTGATTTGCATCTTTTGGATGATTAGTAACTTTGAGCATGTTTTCATATGTCTTTCGTCCTTCCTTATGTCCTCTTTCAAAAAGTGTCTATTTAGGTCCTTTGCCCACTTTTTTATTGGATTATCTTCCTTTTGTTAAATTGTGCAAGTTCCCTGTAAATGTTGGAGATTAAATCCGTATCCGTTATAACATTGGCAAATATGTTCTATCATGCATTGGGCTTTCTTGTTGTTTTGTTGATGGTTTCTTTCCCTGTGAAGAAGCTTTTTATTTTGATGTAGTCCCATTTGTTTATTTTCTCCTTAGTGCCCATTGCCCTAGGAGCTGTACCGGTGAAGCTACTGCTAGGACATATGTGTGCTATTTTGCTGCCTATGGATTCTTCGAAGATTTTTATGGTTTACCGTCTTATGCTTAAGTCCTTTACCCATTTTGAGTTTATTTTTATGTATGGTGTAAATTGGTGATGTAGTTTCATTTTTTTTTTTGCATGCATGCATCTGTCCAATTTTCCCAATACCATTTACTGAAGAGACTATCTTGTCTCCATTGTATGCTCTGCCTCCTTTGTCAAATATTAATTGAGCCTAATGGCTTAGCTTGATTTATGAGTTCTCTGTTCTGTTCCATTGGTCTATATGTCTGTTCTTGTGCCAATACCAGGTAGTTTTGAGAACAGTGGCTTTGTAATATAGCTTGATATCTGGTATTGTGATCCTCCAACTTTGTTCTTCTTTCACAAGAATGCTGCAGCTATTTTGTTTTTTTTATTCCAGATGAATTTTTTGAATTTGTTCTAGGTCTGTGAAATAACCCATTGGTATCTAATGGGGATTGCATTGAATCTACAGATTGCTTTGGTTAGTATGGACATTTTATTGATGTGAATTCTACCAATCCATGAACACTGTATATTCTTCCATTTGTTTATGTCTTCCTCTATCTCTTTTTCCAATGTCCTGTAGTTTTCCGAGTATAGGTATTTTACCTCCTTAGTTAAATTTATTCCTAGGAATCTTTTTTTTTTTTTTTTTGGTGCAATGGTAAATGGGATTGTTTTTATTTTTTAATTTCTCTTTCTGTGAGTTCATTATTGGTGTATAAAAAAGCCATAGCTTTCTGGGTGTTAATTTTGTATTCTGTTACATTGCCAAGTTCATTTATTAAGTCTAGTAGCTTTTTTATGGAATCTTTGGGGTTTTCTATATATGATAGTTTTACTTCTTTCTTTTCCAATTTGAATGCATTTTATTTCTTCTTGTCTGATTGCTATGGCTAGCACTTCCAGTACTATGTTGTACAGGAGTGGTGAAAGTGGGCATACCTGTCTTGTTCCTGTTCTTAGGAGAAATAGTTTTAGTTTTTGCCCATTGAATACAATGTTGGCTGTAGGTCTGTTATATATGGCCTTTATCATGTTGAGATTACGCTCCCTCTATTCCAACTTTGCTGAGAGTTTTTATCAAAAATGGGTGTTGGATTTTGTTGAATGGTTTCTCTGCATCTATGATGATGTGTGATTTTTGTCTTTCAATTTGTTCATGTGATGTATCACATTGATTTGCGAATATTGTACCAGCCTTGCATACCTGGAATAAATCCCACTTGATCATGATATATTATTTTTTTTAAATATTTTGCTGGATGTGATTTGCTAATATTTTGTTGAGGATTTTAGCATCTATGTTCATCAGGCATATTGGCCTGTAATTCGCTTTCTTTGTAGTGTCTTTATATGGTTTTGGAATTAGGATAATGCTGACCTCATAAAACTAGTTTGGAAGTGTTCCTTCCTCTTGAATTTTCTGAAATAGTTTGAGGAACATAGGTGTTAGTTCTTCTTTGAATTTTTGGAAAAGCTCCCCTGTGAAGCCATCCGGACCTGGGCTTTTGTTTGGTGGGAGTTCTTTGATTACTGCTTATATTTCATCAGTTGTTATTGGCCTATTCAGATTTTTTTTTATTCTTCCTGATTCAGTTTTGGGAGATTTTATTTTTCTAGTAATTTGTCTATTTCATCCACATTGTCCAGCTTGTTGGCATATACTATTCATCATAGTATTTTCTTATAATCCTTTGTATTTCTGTGGTATCCATGGTTAGTTCTCCACTTTCGTTTCTGGTTTTATTTGGGCCCTCTCTCTTTGTTTCTTGATATGTCTGGCTAATGGTTTATCAATTTTATTTATCCTTTCAAAGATCCAGCTCTTGGTTTCATTGATTTTTTTGTATTGTTGTTTAGTCTCTATATTGTTTTTCCTGCTTTAATATTTATTATTTCCTTCCTTCTACTTACTTTGCGCTTTTCTTATTGTTCTCTTTCTAGCTCTTTAAGTTGTAGAGTTAAATAGTTGATTGCTGATTTTTCTTGTTTTCTTAGGTATGCCTATAGTGCTATGAACTTCCCTCTCAGGACTACTTTTGCTGAGTCCCAGAGACTTGGGGTCGTTTTGTGTTCATTTTCATTTGTTTCCAGGAAATTTTTTTCTTTCTTTCTTGATCTTGTTGATAACCCATTCATTGTTTAATGACATGCTATTTAGCCTCCATGTGTTTGAATGTTTTTGGGTATTTTTACTGTACTTGATTTCTAATTTAATGCCACTATGATCTGAGAAGATGCTTGATATGATTTCAATCTTCTTGAACTTGTAGAGACTTGTTTTGTGTCTTAACATGTCATCTATCTTTGTGAATGGCCCTTGTGCACTTGAGAAGAATGTATATTCTGCCGCATTGGGGTGAAATGTTCTATAAATGTCTATTAATTCCATCTGATCCAGTGTGTCCTTTAGAGTCTCTGTTTCCTTGTTAATTTTTTTTCTGGAAGATCTGTCCAGTGAAGTCAGAGGGATGTCAAAGTCCCCTACTATGACTATTGTTGTCAATCGTTCCGTTAAATTCCTCCAGATATTTTTATACATATATTTATTTATTAAGGTGCACCTAAATTAAGTGAATATATGTTTACCAGGGTTATATCCTCTTGTTGGATTGATTCCTTTAGTATTTTGTTGTGACCTTCGTTATCTCTTGTGATGTCCTTTACTTGAAAATCTATTTTGTTAGATATGAGTATTGCTTCGCCAGCTTTTTTTTCTTTTCCACTTGCATAGAAAAATTTTTCCATCCCTTCACTTCCATCCTGTGTGTGTCTTTTCTTTTGAGGTGGGTCTCTTGTAGACAGCATATAGTTGGGTCATGTTTTTATATCCATTCAGCTACCCTATGCCTTTTGATTAGAGCATTTAATCCATTTACATTTAGGGTTAATATTGAGAGGTACTTATTTATAGCCATTTTAATTCTGTATGGCTAGGTTTCTCTTTCTGTTTCTTCTTCTCAGAAATCCCTTACAGCAATCTCTTTAGCATTTCTTGTAATGCTGGCTTGGTGGTGATGAACTCCTTTAGCCTTTTTGGCTGGGAAGCTCTTTGACCATCTATTTTGAATGATAGCTTTGCTGGATATAGTAATCTTGGTCTCAGATCCTTGCTTTCCATTACTTTGAGTACTTCATACCATTCCCTCCTGACCTGTAGAGTTTTTGATGAGAAATCATGTTTCAGCCTTATGGGAACTCCTTTGTAGGTAACAGTTTTATTTTCTCTTGCTGCCTTTAATATTCTTTGTCTTTAATTTTTGGCATTCAATTATGATGTATCTGGGCATGGGTCTGTTTGGATTCTTCTTGTTTGGCATTCTCTATGTCTCCTGAACTTGTGTGACTTTTTCCCTTTACCAGGTTAGGGAAGTTTTCTGGCATCATTTCTTCAAACACCTTCTCTAGTCCTTTCTCCCTTTCTGCCTCTTCTTGCACACCTGCTATTCTAATATTGTTACATTTCATGTTGTCCCACAGCTCCCTTAAGCTGTTCTCCCGTTTTTTAATTGTTTTTCCTTTTTGGTTCTCTGATTGAGTAGTATTTTCAACTCTGCCTTCTAATTCACTGATTCAATCCTGAGCTTCCCCTAATCTCTTGTGTATTCCTTCCAATGTGTTCTTTGTGTTATGTCATTATCTCAGACTGTTCTTTTTTCATAGTTGCTTTATCTTTTTTCATACTGTTGAGCATTTTCTTATCTCTGCTTCATTTCTCTCTTCTTCTGGGGAATTCTCTAGTTCTTTCATTTGAGGGTTATTTCTTTGTCTCCTCATTTTGGTTGTCTGTTTGGGTTTGTGGTTATGTTTTCAGTAGATCCTCTACACCTCTCCAGGATATCTAGTCTTAAAGAACTGGAAAGTAAATGGAAAGCTGCTATGTTTACAGGATAATTAACAGATGATTGAGCAGAGACTTAAAGGAAGAAAGTGAGAGTCATAGAGCTCTGAAGAAAGCTCTGAAAGTTTTCCAGGCCATAGGACCAGTAACAAATAGGCAAGAACATAATTTATATCTATAATAATAAAAGCATAATATGCTAATTAGACCAGACAGCCGAATGATCTTCCAGATGACCTTCCCAATGAAGCCACAGCTGCGAGGGCTGAGGCAAACCACTGTGCTGCGAGGGCCGAGCCCCTTGCACAAATTTCATGTATCAGGCCTCTATGTTCAAATAATAGCAAAAAATTAAATGTATCTTCCCTTGTATAAACAAGGGAAGGATGTTAGCTGAGTACAGAAAGATCACAGGTAACAAAGTAATACATAGTTTTCTAGCCTTATGAACATTGGATCTGGCTCTCAGTATAATGAGAAGATAGAGTCTAAGTTTTAAGCAGATAAATAACACAATACAAATTATTATCTTATGAATACCATACTGGCTCTTGGGTTGAGAACATGCTCTAGAAGTCAAGGGTAGAAACACAGATACCAGTTAGAAAGCAACTGAAATACCTCAGGTGAGATATAAAGATGAATTGGACAAGATAGGTGGGTATAGTAATATTGAGAAGTAATAAAATTCTTGATATTTTGAAGGTAGAGCTAACAAGTTTTCTTGATACATGAGATATAAGATGTAAAAGAGAGAAATCAAGAATGTTTCCAAAGCTTTTATCTGAGAAACTGAAAGAATAAAGTAGACATTATCTAAAATAAGAGATGAGAGTAAGGAACATTAAAATTTGGGATCTGGACATGTTACATTTGAGATGCCTAATCAACATCCAAGAGTAGTTGGATAAACAAGTCTGGAATCAGTTAAGAAGTCAAGGCTAAAGATAAAACTTTAAGAGTCACCCAAATACATTTACGCCCATAACTAAATGGGATCAACTAGGTAAGTGATTTTGGATAGAAAAGTCTGAGAATTAAATTCTGTGGCACTCCAACATTAATAAGTTAGTAAGATGAGAAAAAAAACAGCAAATGATACTAATATGGATAAGCAATCATATAAGAGGAGAATCAAAAGATAAACTAAGTGAATAAATATTTTTAGAAATATTAGAATCAACTGTGCCAAATCCTACAAACATATTTAAGAAGATAAAGTGAGAACTGACAGCTGGATTTAGCAATATTGAAGTCACTGGTGACTCTGACAAGAGCTATTTAGGAGAATGGTTGGTATGAAAGCCTACTGTAATGAGTTCAAGAGAGAAAGGAAAAAATTGAATAGTAAAAACTACCCTTCAGAGGAATTTTGCAGTAAAGAGAACAGAAAAAATAAACAGAAGATCAAGGGAAATAGGAGATCAAAAAAGATTTAAGGTGGAAGATAAATAGCATGTGTATATGTCATATATGTCAACGGAAATAATTCAGGACAGTAAGAGATACTGATGCCCCAAGAGATAAAATGGAGAATTGCAGGGTTCTTACAGCTTTAGCATACATAGAGAGTCTGTTTGGCCTTAGATGAGAGTATGAACAGTTCTTCCAAAGAAGAAATATGAGTATAGATTCAGATATGTTGATGGATGTGGTATGGTAAGGAGTATAATTTCTTAGAATTCTAAGAGCTTCTATTTTCTCAATGGTATTGTTGAAAATTTAGCTAAGCTATGCAGCAATACAAATACCTTAAACTGACATTAGCCCCTCAATGCAAGTGCATGCCTTAGTCAGCAGCAACAGTCATAGCAATTTCAGTTCCTAATAGGACTTTTCCAACAGCCTCTGTGATCAACAGTATTCCCTGCCTCCCAACACCTTTCTTTTATGCAGCCCTTAGAGAAAAACCCTTGCAGGGCTTACCGAATTCCAGCTCTTATGGTTTCAATTGGCCAATACTGCCTTAGCCCGAAAACCCCAAAGCACTCCACCTACAAATACTAATAAAGGCATATGCCCCAAGCCTTGTCTGTCTGTCTCTGTCTGCACACTGCCATGACCTCCCTATGTGGACCCTTGTGGCAAACCAGCCACTTCCCCTAGGACCTGTGAGTAATAAATTTCTCTATTTCAATTTCTCTTGTGATCTGTTCTTAAACCAGGGCTCATCATCCAGCAACCTGTTCTCTATTTAACACATGTGCATTTGTCAAATTCTATCACCTGAGAGTGAGAATAGAAAACAAAGCCTTAGAAGTTGGCAAGAGAGTAAGCATAAAACAGTCTTCTAGGACTGTGGTCGGCAAACTCATTAGTCAACAGAGTCAAATATCAACAGTACAACGATTGAAATTTCTTTTGAGAGCCAAATTTTTTAAACTTAAACTTCTTCTAATGCCACTTCTTCATAATAGACTCACCCAGGCCGTGGTATTTTGTGGAAGAGCCACACACAAGGGGCCAAAGAGCCACATGTGGCTCGCGAGCCGCAGTTTGCTGACCACGGTTCTAGGATAATGGGATATTACACGAGGCAAAAAAAAAAAAAAGGATCATTACCAGGCAGGACTAAGGACTGTGGAGCTTAGTGGTCATCCTATATAATGAAAAGCTATTATGCAGAAAGACCAAACGGCAGAATAACCAAACAACTGAACAACCGGACAACTGGTTGCTATAACTTGTGCAGACAATCGGGGGCGCTTGCAGACCATGGTGGGCATTGGCTGTGGGGGGATGGTGGAGCAGTAAGTGAGAGCACCAGACCAAGGCGGGGCACTGGTCGCTGTCATCCGAGCGAGCCTCTAGTGGTTACTGAAAATTCTTTGTTCATGTGTACCACGGTCCCGCCCGGCGCTCGCATCTGCTGCTGGTGCCGGTCCCACTCGCACCCCCTGCCAGCACCGGAGCTGCTATTCACACCCACAGCTGGCCGTGGAGCCATGGCTCGCACCCGCTGCTGGCACCCAGTGCCGGTCCCAATCGCCCCTGAGGGCTTCTCCACCTCCCCTTGCTCCTGCAGGGCAATCGGGGCAGCAGCTGCCGTTTGCACCCGCTGATATGGCCAGCCCCAGAAGCACCCGCTGCTGGCGCTAGCCCCAGTCGCTCCACACCGTCAGCGGGTGCGAGTGGGGCCAGCGCCATCAGCACTTTGGAGCAGTGGCAGTGGGAGCGGGGCTGCCGGCAGACAGGAGACTGGGGGCCACAACAGGAATGGCTGGGCAGGGCGCAGAGGATGGACCAAGACCCGCCCCTATGCCCACTGGAGCCTCGCGGCCCACAATTCCTTCTAAGGTGTATGGATTCATGCACTGGGCCCCTAGTAAATTTATATAAGGCCAGTCATCATGGTTCACAGTTTTCCTCTAGCCATCTACATGGGATCTGGCTCTCAGTATAATGAGAAGATAGAGTGTAAGTTTTAAGCAAATAAATAACATAAGTCCTCTGGATGTAGGCAGAAATAGTGGAAAGTTGAAATAAACCACATTTGACATTTTTTCAAACATAGTATGACTACTATTTTTACTGTTTGTACTTTATCCTGCTTTATTATTTTATTTTCTATTCACCAAGCATTACTAGCACATTTAATGCATACTCACAGACCACTGTTTTCAACTATGTTTTCGTTTTTTTTGTTTCTTTTATTAATAATAAAATTAAATGTACTATACTTTCAGAAATTGAAATTCCTTTTTCTTCTAATTTGCCATTGCCTATCAATGTATCTACCATATTTTATCTTTGTTTCTTTTTATATATTAAACATATATATGCCCTTTGCTTATCATTTGTCACTAACATATAACCTCAAATTATTACTTGATTTTTTAAATTTACCATTATAAAATCATGAGAATTGCAAAAAGAATAGTAGATACATGCAAGAAGAAATATGACTTCAAATCCTCAAGAACAAGGCATGATAGGGTTTACCCTGGAACAAAGACCTAATTTGAGACAGCCAAGACATTAATTCCAGTAAGAAACTCCCTCTGTAAGTTTCTTTCTAGATATACTATCAATCTATTTTTAACCTACCAAGAATTAGTATAATTTACAGGGAGAAAGTCTTTCTAATACACCCAGAGTAAAATCCCCACTAATGTCAAAATTCTGGTGGTCCTTTTAAATGAGATTACGTCACAAAATCCAAACAAAAAAATTAACAGCTTCCAAAAGAGCTTGCTACCAAGCTATTCATCTCCTATGACGCAGTATGTGCACAATTCACTCACGGTCTAACCCAGTGGTTCTCATAGTGTGGGTACCCAGAGAAGCAGCATCAGCATCACCTAGGAATTTGTTATTAAGGCACCACCTTCCACCCACCCTGAGAGCAAAATCACTGAGAGTAGGGCTCAGCAATCTGTGTTTAACAATAACAAGGTGCTATGAACTGAATGTTTCTTTCATATTCATATGCTGAAGCCCTAACCCCCAATGTGATCGTATTTGATGGTGGAGCCTTTGGGAGGTCATGAAGGTGCAGTCCTCAAGAAGGAAATTAGTGCCCTTATATGAAGAGACATTAGAAAGATGATTATCTCTATCTCTATCTCTATCTCTATCTCTCCCTCTCTCTGCCATGGGAAGATACAGTAAGAAATCAGCTAAAATGAACTCTCCAAGGGATAAAACTGGCAGGCATCTTGGTATTAGACTTCCTAGCCTCCAGAAAAATAAATGTTTGTTGTTTTAAGCCACCTATTCCATGGTATTCTGTTATAAAAACCCAAACTAAGACACAAAGCCTCAAGTGATTCTGATATGCACTAAAGTCTGTGAGTCACTCAAATAACAATAACTGACACTCACTCTTCTCAATAGATTAAGTTGGGTAATATACTGAAAGTATATGAAAAATGAAATGTAAAACTTCAAATAGAATATAAACTTCAAAATGCACATAAATTATATATTTTATAACCAAAAACATCGAAAATTGGATATTATATTATAGTTTCAATTTTTTTTAAAAATCACAATTCAAAAATGTATTTAGAGATTTGTGCAGCAGCTCCTCCTGGTGGTATAGTAAATCTAATATTTTCACAACTCCCAAGAGTTAACAGAGCTACACTATGAATATAATTTTTTTAATTAAAATTATATGATGAAAAAAAGTTATTTCAAGTTTAAAAAATCACTAAACTATTTGGTCATTTCAATTAATATATATTTATGGATTTACAAGACATGAAAAAGGGTTCCTAAAAAAAGAGATACTGTCAAGAAGTTGATGATGATCAATGACTGAGACAAACTCTTGTTTAGCTAATTAGAACCACTGATGTGCAATAATGATGTGAGCTAAGAATATCTGCAGACTTCTTTAGGATGAAAAATGAAGTGAAGAAAGGCTGTCAGATTTTTACAAGTTTAAAGCACCAATCACTTTTCCCAAGAGTACTACCCATTTAAACATTTAACATTGCTGTATTTATCCACATGATTTACCATGCTAATATTTTGCCATTTTTCTAAATTCAAAAATCTGAGATATTATTCTGAACCATTAAGAATCAAAATTTTATTGTGTGATAGACCATGGCATATATTATACAATATGTCAAGATTTTATTTTCTGGGTTTGGGCCTATTTTTAATGAGATGTCAAAAATGAAATATTAGAGTCTAAAGGAAACATTTAACTATAAATGAGACAATGATATTGGTTTGAACTAGAAAACAAAGAAAATAAAAAGCAAACTTATTGACAATGATTATTCTTAACAAATAGATAATAATGCACAAAATATAGTTGGACTAATGTCTTCTTTCTTTTGAATACAGACTCTATTAAAATGTAGATTTTATCATTAGTAATGGTTTTCCATTTAAATGCATTCTCAATTTCTAGTAAATATCAAAATTCTAAAACAGTAAGATTGATAAAAATGGAAGTTTAGGGAAATGAAAATTATAACATTATCAAATAATTTATCCTTTTATTCACAAACTGTTTTATAATTATTTTCCTATTTTGAATATGCATAATAAATTACTAGAGAACTGTACGTTTGAATAACATAAAAACTTGCAGAGGAGAAAAACTTGAAAACTTTACTCCCCAGTAAAAAGAGCTATTGAAACATATTCTGAATAAAAATAAGTTACTGTATCAAAAGTTCCTAATACATATAAAACTTTAGTATAAAATATTGTAAAAATCCAAGTATAGTTAAAAGATGTTTTGCTTTAAGATCAGCACATAATTGTAATATATAATTCAGAATTTCTAACTATTACATTTATTTTTCAATAATACATTGAAACTATATTCCAATTATATGTGAAAGCCAAAACTTGTGCTGGAAGAATCAACCTGAAATATAAAAATTGATTGATTTTTTTTTCCCCTATTCAATTAGGTAGTTCAAAATCAGAACAAAGAATAGAATTAGGCTACATTTGAATCTGAATTTGTAAATTATGGCACAGAGATTAACTCTTTAAACAAAGAAGTAGTCATTTAATAAAACATAACTCTAGATTTAATAAATCACTGAATAATGTACCTTTGTTTCAGATATCATAATTCATTCAGTGTCATTTCTAGAAATACAATGTTTAAACTCAAAACAAAACCTCTTGTTTTATATTTAGAAATTAAATGGCTTTAGTTGCTGATTTCCTTGTTTTTTCTCTTTTAACTACATAACCAGAAATTTCTGCATATACTCAACATTATCTAAAACATCCATTAAAAAGTTGGGAAAATTGTGTATTATATGTCTTTAATAATTGTGCAAATATTTTTCACCCAGAATCTAGAAGTCTCTTACAGTGTTCAAAAATATCAGCACTTCAGAACAGACTGTTTTAACATCTGCACATCACCAGGGTTGCCCCCAAGGATTTTTAAATGATGCCTGCCTGTGCTGAATAAAGTGCTAACTTGCACCTTGCATTTCAAACTGTGTCCTGCGCAGCCATCCAGTTGGTACAACACCAGCTGAATTCCCACAGGCCACTGTTCACTCAGGCTTGACTGCAATTATCATGTCAATATTTTGTGCTCCAATATGCAGATATGCACACATGCAAGCTGCATAATACTTCTCTATGGAATGTTGACTTATGTTCAATGTTCAGGGAATTTTTAATGAAACAAGAAATAAACTTTCAACAAATGAAGACCATCACAATTATTTTACCTTAAAAACAAAAACTGTATTACTGTGTTAACTTCTGCAATGCATATAAATGCTAATTTTTTAAAACTGCAATTAGCTTCTTGAATCTATATAGTAAGAGTTAAAATGTGTTTCTTCATACTTTATTGCATGATCTTTCACCTTAAACAGTAGAGGGGTTCCAATTAAACACCTATTAGTTTCTTTGACCATATTCCCATTCATCCACATCTCTCGTAGGCATTTATGGCTGTTGCAACAGGAAGAGTGCTCAACTGCAAAATAATATTTATGTCCTGTGTTGAGCTGCCTAGCAGCACTGCTACCAGATGGAAGAATTCTGGCAGCTACACTTCTGGGGTCTCCAACGAGCCATGCTACATCATGCTCCAAAATGCAACCCTTTTTCAGGCTGTGTTGGCTTAATACACATGGGATAGTGTACAGCCATATAGCAGCTGTGCAACCCATGTGTTTAGAAGTTGAATGGAGCAGTAGGGAGGTTTTCTCAGTGACGAGAATATATAATATAACCTTATAACAACAGTCTGCTTATTAAGCATCTAAACTTTAAATATAAACATAAATATGAGATAATCTCTTATCCTTTATGACATTTAATCTTGAACACAAGTATTTCAAGGGTGTAGCATGCATATCCTAAATAAACATGTAATAAATAATAAAAGTCATCTTGTTTTACTTTTATTCCTTTTTATCATATTTTCCAAAATTAAGTTGTCATGTCCAGACTGGAGAGAGAGAGAGAGAGAGAGTTAGAGAAGGAAGGACCACTGAAAACAGGAAAGTAGGCCATGAGAAAAAAAGTATGAAGAATCCTGTCAGATAGTAAGCATAGAATATTAAAAAAGAAAGTAAAACATGTCTTCAAGATTTATACAAAAATAAGGTGTTTAAAAGTAAAAGAAAATAAATAAGGTAATTTATGTGTAGGCTTTATTTAAAAATGTACATATGAAAAAGCAAAAGGTATTACCATTGTTAAAACCCGAACAACTTTAGTTTGAGATTTAGATACTTTTTTTTTTTAATTTACTGCTAACACTAGTACAGATGTCCTCTCAATCCCGGCCCCCCCTCCCCGTTTAACCACCTCCACCCAGCCCCTCACTCTCTCTCTGACCATCACCACACTTGTTTTCTTCTAAATTTAAATAGTCAAACTTAATATAATATACATTGTTTTAAGGATTAGTAAACTGCTAATAAAAATAATATCAAAAAGGCTAAGAACTACTCTTGGAAGTCTATTATTTAGAAGACTAGAGGCCCGATGTAGGAAAATCGTGCAATGGTAGGCCTTCACAGCTCCAGCTGCCTCGCAGCCCCAGCTACCTCTCAGCTCCATCCCCTGCCCACCATCTGGTCTGGTGCTGCCGCCATCCGCCACCACAGCCTCCCCCCCAGTTCCATGAAGCCCCCGATTGATTGCCCTGAAGAGGGTGGTCTGGGCCTCCTTCTTTGGGGGGATCGTGGAGCCCCCCGATTGATCGCCCCACCTGCCAGTGGCCTGGGCCTCCCTCTGAGGGGCAATCATGGGGCAATGGTGGGGCCCCCTGATCTATCGCATTGCACCCGCCTTGACTGGCCTGGCACCAGTGGGTCATAGCATGGCTGTCCAGATGGCTATTTTGCTATTTGACCGTTTGGTCAATTTGCATATTACATTTTTATTATTATAGACTAGTAGCCCGGTGCATGCAATTCAAGGACATTAAAAGGGAATTAATTAGAGGAAATATTTTAATATTGCTATTTGCCCTTTCTCTATAATATAAGTGTCAGAAGTGAAAGAAAATTAGTAAAATGCATATGAAAATCTTCCTCCTGTCAGTCTGGGGTGCACCACAGGACCCAGAGTCAGGTCCCCACCCATCTGTGCACACCTCGAAATCACGCGAGACCCAGACTCGACTGGCCCCACCCCCATTGGGCGAGATCCAGACCTGGCCGGCCCCATCAAGCACAGCAGGGGGCGAGGAGCACACCCTCAGGTCCCCTGTCCCAGCACCAGGCAAGAGGTGCAGCCTCAGGGCCCCATCAAGCCCTGCTGGGCTGAGGGAGCAGTCTCAGGTCCCCTGGCCTGGCGCTGGGGCAGGGGGTGTGGTCTGAGGTCCCCCAGCATGGCACTGGGGCATGACCTAAGATCCCCCAGCCCGGGCTGTGGTAAGGGGGGATACACCTTGAGGTCCCCTGTCAAGCCCCGCCAGGTGGGAGGTGAGTCTCAGTTCCCCTGTCCCGGCCTGGCGCTACACAGCCTCAGGTCTCTGCTGATTGCTCGTTATGGCTCCTTATGGGAACCGTGTCTCTGCTGTAGGCACAGCCATCTTGTGTTATGGGAACCCCGCCTCCAATGTGGGTGTAGCCATCTTGTGATGATGTAAGGGTTAATTTGTATATTACCTCTTTATTATATAGGACTAGAGGCCCAGTGCACAAAATTCATGCATGGGGGGGGGGCGAGTTTCCCAACTGCCAGTTGGACATCCAGGACCTCTGGCTCCTAACCACTCACCTGCCTGCCTGCTCTAATCACTCTGCCTGCCTACCTGATCCCCCTAACTGCCCTCCCCTGATGGCCTGGTGGCCCCTATTAACTTTTTTTTTTTAATTTTATCCCCTTCACACAATTATATTTGACTTCCTCATTGGCTTCTTCCTCTCACACAATTTTTCTCTCTCCTTTATGTAACACTTTTTCCTACTGACTCATCATTTATAAACTTTTCTTTCCTCCTTATTTCCTACTTCCTTTCCATCATCCTTCTTCCCATCTTCCTCTTATCCTCCCTCCCTCCCCACATTCCTTCTTTCCTTTATTTTTACCCCTTCCCTCCCTTCCCTTTTCCTTCCTTTCCACCTTATTTTTTTTCTTCACTTCCTCCCTCGGACCTGCTTTGCTCCCTCCCCCATTTCTCCCTTCTTCCCATCCTCCTTTTAAGCTCTACTAGCTCCCCTTTAAAACTTTTCTTCCCTTCCCTCCCTCTTTCTCTCTCATCCTACCTTTCCCATACATTTTTCTCTACTTATTTCCACTGTTTTAATATCTATCTACCTGCCTAATTATTCACTATCATTTATCTTTTTTCTTTTCTGACTCCTACTTTTAAAATGTCCCCAGTACACAACTATACTTGATTTTCATTATAGCTCCTACAGTTCACTCATACATACACTTTCCTTCTTTAACTCTGCTGTCTACTGACTCCTTCATAAAGTTCTTCCCTCCCTCCTTCCCTTCTTCTCCATTCTCCCACCTCCTTCCTCACTCTTTTACTCTTTTTTCAGGCTAATTAAAAATTCTATGCTTTTCGTCCTTAGTACTGACTTCTTTCCTCTCTGGGACCTGTAGCTGCCTGTTTGGGCACTCGGGCCCCTCTCAAACCGGCTTTGAGGGGCCGAGTTACAATGTAGCTGTGTCTTGCCTACCATGGCCCTCACCTCCCCCCTGAGTCAGGGGAGGGTCCTGCCAGGCCAGGGCTGGCATCCATCATGGGGACCACTGTATTATGTGCACACACGTGTGCATTCATGCGAGCATGAGGCTTTTCTCCCGTTGCATGCTGAAGCGGGGGGGGACAGAGTTCTTTCCCATCTCCTGGCATACCTGCTTCCATGCCATATTCCCGACAAGCATGTTGCGTAGGCACGGTCAGGGCCCAGCGTGTCCTCGGGGGGTGTTCTGCCCAGGATGCGAACCCCCATCTGGGTTGGACCGGGCAGATGAATGGAATGGCTAGCTGGAGAAAGCCACAGCAACTTCCCTGTGGTGTGAGGGTCACCTGTGGTCTCCATGGTGGCAGGACCGGGTCTGCACTGCAGGAGGCGGCTTTGAGGTTGTGCACTTGGATCAACTGGCATCCCAGGCATTGTGGGGGCCTCCCTGTGTGTCCATGGTGGTGGGATCCCTGCATTGTTTACCTGGGGCCCATCCAGGTCCAATGCCTTACTTCGACGTCCCCTCTTTGTCATCACACCTGTGCCCTTCCTTCATGTTGGGTCCACACCCTCTCAATTTGCATGAAAGACCTCTCCCTGGGGTCACTGCAGACACTCGCGCCCCCCCTCCCCCCGTTGGTGTGTGCTGACAGTGCCCCAAGAACCGGCCTTCTGCCATGCAGGTGTTGCCCCTCACCCCCCTCCCACCTCAGGGGGGGGGGGTTGGTCGCATCCCTGGGCAGAGTGCTCTCAGACGGGGCATGGCACCAGAGGCAGGGAAGCGAGACTCACACAAGTCCCCCTGCTGCACGCACAGCCTGTTGAACGGGTGATTTTGTGACATGGTAACGGACAATTTGCATTTTACCTCTTTATTATATAGACACTAATTGACTATTTTTTCTCAAGACTTTACAAACTGGAAAAAACAAAACAAACTGGAAAAAAAAACTTTAACTATAGCATGGGATAATGATGATGAGTCAATATATGCAGAGCATTGAGAACTGTGTATGACCCATAGTAAAAGTTGATAATTATAATAAGCTATTATAATTATGGATGTTCTATGATATATTAAACCATGAACACATGGACTTGCAAATATGTCCTTATCATAACATTACACAAAAATAATATTTCCTATATACTTCCTTTTCAAAATATACATTCTTATAAAATATAAATAAATAAAAATAATTTAAAGTCATAGTACAGTTTAGTATAGTTCAGTAGGCAGATATCTTTAAGGAGCAATCAGAAATATCCTTAGTCCATTACAAGACAAATCTAATAACAGCACAGATTGTCGTAATTATTTTCTCTTTTACATCCCCCTAACAAAATTCATCCTTTTCTTTTCTGTTTATTCACACTACCTTATACAATAATAAAGTACTTCATTCTTATCCCATTTAACATAATTTTTTAATATTTTATTCATTCACAATTTCTGTGTTCTAGATTATTTGTAAACATGGTACACAAACCAATTTATTCAATAATTTCCCATGAAGTCTCTGCTATAAACACTTCTTCATCAAGAAATAGTCAAATATTCCTTTATTTCACCATTGTAAAATCAGTAATTTTGTTAATCAAGAAAAATTTTAAAAGATTATATATCTTGAAGTGCAAAAATTAATTAGGATACTAATCATGTCAGAATTCCCCATAAAATAGCAGTGAACGTTAGAAGAGAATGACTTAATTCAAGTACCCAGAATGTATACCAAGGCTCCCAAAAGTGGTAAAGTGAACATTCAGAGGCACTGTGGGATATTTTAAATGTCTGAAAGAAACACAGCAATAACTGGCATCTGTTTGACACTGCACAGACTACTAGCTAGAGGAAGTTCAGAGTTTCAACATTAGATTGTACTACATTCATTTCATGGCAGCATAGATTTATAAAACTGGTTTTTTTTACTACTGCTGTGAAAAAAGTCAAGTTGAGAGCAAAAAAAGCCACATGGAAAAAAATTTGAGGGTGGCACTGTCCAATCTCACTCCAAACTTTCAGAACTTGTCCAGTACCTAGCAATCTCAAATACCTTATTAGCAAAATTATAGTAATGAAAGAATAAAATAAAGTATTTTCCTTTTAAGTTATATGTATTTTTTAATGGCCATTAAGTTGTTAAAACAAATGCTTAATCAATAAAACACACATGTAATTCTCTTTAATTTGAAGCACCATGGAAAAATATTACTGAGATACTCAGGGTACTACAAATTGAGAACATTTGGGAAGCTATAAGCTAATCTTTAAAGAAAGCAAATCCATTATTTAAATGACTAAAGATTATAATGTGTGACTAGTTATTAATTATAACCATAGAATAACAGAGATCTTTAATAAAAAGTCTCTCAACAACCTGTAGTAGTTCTTAATTGGTGTAATTACAACTCTACTCAGTCTCACTCAACTGTAATCTCACTTCACCTTATACCATCCTCGCATTTCATCATATATTACTCTTCAAGTCTAAAACTGAAGGAGTGTAAGATTTATAACTCGGGTAATGAGAAATAAGTCACATACTCTCAAGGTTTAAATACAGATGTTTTGGCAAAATTTATAACCACTAAGAATTTCCAGATACAAATATCATTACCGATTCCATCGATTTACTTTATTATGAAAGGACTATTTAAAACTCTGAATATAACAACAACAACAAAATATGTTGAATATTTATATCTGGTACTTTAATGAAAAAATAATTGCCATTTAAATAACATAGATTAGAAAAAAATCCTTTCTTGGCATAACTTCAATTTAATATTAAGTTACTACCTGTTCAAAATGCATGATATGGTTTAAACTATCTGAAAGATCTGTGTCATTTCTCAGCATGTAAAGCTGAATTAATTTCCACTTCCAGATACAGAAAGGAAGTAGGGTCAGATTACTCTGCTGCCTTAAACAACTTGAAAACCATACAAAACTTTTTCAGATATTGGATACAAGTAGCAAAGGACCAAGGTCCCTAAAGGAAGAAAACCAATGAGTTAAGCTATATGATTTCTGCAGTTTACTATCTAAAGGCAGTCTTCAAGCTACAGTAAAGGAAGACAAACTACGAAGAGAGTGCAGGATCTTATTAAGTTGAGAAGATACAGACTGAAGTTCAGGAAAGCCATGGTACATAGAATTTGTGAGGCACGGTACTGAAGGATGGAGTACACTGACAGCGAGATCAAGCAGCCTCCAGACTCGCAGGGATCCTCAAACTATGGCCCGCGGGCCTCATGCAGCCCGCCGAGGACATTTATCTGGCCCGCCGCCGGGTGCCGCTGCCTGTCCTGCTTAGCAGCCAACTCCTCCCGGGCCCACATTGCGCATAGGAATTTGTTCATAGTTTGTTTGTTTTTAAACTATAGTCCGGCCCTCCAACAGTCTGAGGGACAGTGAACTGGCCCCCTGTTTAAAAAGTTTGAGGACCCTTGCTCCAGAGGTTCCTCTTTGTTTGAGAATTGATCTGTCCATGCCTGAGAGGAAAGTACTACATGCAAGGAAGAGAAACATTGAAAAGCAGTAAAATGAACAATTTCTAGAGGTCATAGAGGGGTGAAAATAGTTTATATTCTCATCAGTCAAAGTGGAAAAAACACGTAATATACAGACATTAGGTAGAGTCCCCAAAAGGGTTGTGCCTTAATAGTGGGACTAAATTCACTCTATAGAGAAAAAAAGGCTACCCTGGATCTATGCTAACAAAATCTCAGAAACATCAAACCAATCCACAAGTAACTTAACTGCATGCAAGATAATCCCATATTAACCTTATAGGAGTATAACAATAATCAAACACTAAAAAGCATAAAATTCACAATGTTTAGAATCCAATAAAAAAATTATCAGGCATGCAAAGAAGTAGAAACACATGATCCATGACATGGAGAAATATCAATGATTCAGATAATAAAATTAGGGAATTCAAGGACCTTAAATGGCTTTTATAAATATTAAAAATGTACTTAAGAATTTAAAGGAAAACATTAATATAATGTAGAGAAATGGAACACTTTTTCTAAAAAGCAAAAGAATCTCTAAATGTAAAAGAAAATACATTATCTGAAATGAAAAACACACTAGTAGGGATTAAAAGCAGATTAAATAGTGCTTAGGAAAATAACATAAAACTTGAACCATAGGAATAGAAATTACTCAATACTGAAAATACAAAGGTATTTTCTTTTTTTATTGACTAGAGAGAGAGATTAATGTGACAGGAAAACATCAATCAGTTGCCTTCTGCATGCACCCAAAAGGGGATCAACCCTCAACCTGGGTATGTGCGCTGACTGGGTATCAAACCCACCACATTTCGGTGTACAGAACATTCTAACCAACTGAGCCACACCGGAAAGGTCAGAGCGGAAATGTTTTCTTACCATTGTCTAAGATTCTTTAGTTTTGTTTATGAGTATCATAGTATTTTTTCTAAACAATATTGTATTCACCTGGGTAATTAACAATTCTCATCATTGAAAAAAAAGTCATTTAAATGGAATGTCAAATAAAAATGACTGTGCCTTTTCTAGAGAGTACAGATGCATTCTCAGTAAACATATGTCACAATTTTTAAAAATTAATCACTGTTTTCAGTTCAATAGGAAAAATATGCTCTCTAACGCATGCCCTCATGGTAGAACCAAATTAATCGTCAAAACTGTTCAAAGAAAATCAAATAAGAAACAGACGCATGTGATAATTGTCTTGATGTCTTTTTCTTTCTGACAACCACCTATGGGACTTTTGTATTTCAACATAATAATTTTTCAGTACTCCTTTTAAAAAGCAAGCAAATACTTTAAAATTGGCATTAGGTAACATCAGCAGGATGGTGGAATAGGGGATTTCAGCCCTCAAATGCCAATAGAAACAAACACCCAGAGTTGAAAGTATCTTTGTGGGAGGTCAGGAGTCCAACAAAGAGGCCCAACACCCTGTTGAAGCAAAAAAATCTGAGAACAGACACAAAGAAGAGAGTAAGGAGAACATTTTCACTTTATCAGTGTCACTCCTCCCTCAATGTGGTATAGTTAAGTGACAAAAGAGACTTCTTTGGCCTGTGATTTCTCTCAGAGGAGAAAGTGAGAGCATACTGAGTGTCAGGTTTCCCCAATCATGTGGGATGCTGCCTAAGTAGCCCATTTCTTTCTCACCCCACCCAGAACAATATGAAGATAAACATAATTGAATAGTTTGAGGACAGCGAGGAGTAGCCAAAAAGGTGGGAGCTCACATTAACTGGGTGTGAGACTCAATAAAGGACCATAGATTTGACCAATGACCTCATAGACTCCACAAAGAGGCCTATCTATGAACTTTTGCAGGAGATATCACTTGTGAAATCTCTCAACTAGCCTATGAGACTCCAGCACTCTGTGCCCCTGTAAACCCAGAGATAGCACTCTACCAGGTCCTTCCAAATGTCACACACACCTCTGTAGATCATGCATGAGTACACTCAGATAGCCAGCTCGACTCTAGGGTGAATGACCTTGAACACTTCAGGACACTAACCTAGGAAAAATAAAGAGGCTCTCAGCAACTAAACCATCTTTATATGTTCAAAATAAGATATGCAATTCTAATAATTCCCCCTTAAGATGGACTTGAGTGAGGACATCCACAGAAAAGTTCTGTGAGATTCCCAGAATCCCTAACTAGGCTAACTGGAAAAGATTTTTCCCTTGAAGAGCCGATCAATAAAGACTGAAAGAGCTGACTGCTTCTCAAATACAAACACAGTACAAGATTCAAAGGAACATAAAAATTAAGAAAACATGATACAACCAAAAGGACACAATAATTTTCCAGTAACCAACTCCAAAGAAAAAAATGTTAACTTCCTGACAAAGAATTAAAAATAATTATTTTGAAGACACTCAATGTGCTACAAGAGAACAGAGATAGACAACTCAACAAAATCAGTAAAGTAATTCATAAAAAAAATGAGACCTTCAACAAAAGAGATAGAACACATAAAAAGAACCAAATAAAAATTCTGGAGATGAAGAACAAAATTAATGAAATGAAAACTGCAATAGCCAAGAGAAGACTCCATCAAGCTGGAAACAGAATCTCTAAACTTGAAGACACAGCATCAAAATTATCCAAAAGGAGAAAAATAAAAAATAATTTAAAAAGCATATGGAAGATACGGAATCCTATATAATAAAAGGGTAATATGCAAGTAGATTGAACAGCAAAACAATTGAACAACCAATCAAATCATAATATGCTAATGATATGCTAAGACTGCTCAACCGCTTGCTATGATGTGTACTGACCACCAGGGGGCAGTCAACTGACCAACCAATTGCTATGACGTGCAGTGATCACCAGGGGGCAGATGCTCCGACTGGTTGGTTAGCTTGCTGCTGGGTCCATCTGATTGGGACTGAGCAAGATAGGCCAGACATGCCCTGGTGCCCTCCCGTAGTCCCTCCCCAGCCCAAGCATGCACCAGTGGGGTCCCTCAGCCTGGCCTGCATCCTCTCATAATCTGGGACCCCTTGAGGGATGTCAGAGAGCCAGTTTCAGCCCAATCCCACAGGTCACTCCCCTTGGGAGGATGCTAGATGTAGGGCTCACGTCTGGTGAGTGCTGCTGCAGCAGCATGAGCCTCTCCTGATTGGGACTGATTGGGCGGGAGCCTGCGGCAGGCACAGTGGGGCCAGGATGAGCAGGAGCTGCAGGTGGCGTTGGATTGCAGATTTTGGCCTGTTCCCTGCAGGCCACCCAAAGGGACCCCATCCATTCACGAATTCATGCACCAGGCCTCTAGTATCAAAAATAAAAGCCATTTATGCCTTATGAAAGTCCTAGAGGAAAAAGAGTGCAAAATGTTTATTACTTAATAGATGAAAACTTCCCAAATCTTAGGCAGGATATGGAAATTCAGATTCATGAAGCTGATAACACACAAACAGGATCACACAGAGACACATATAATCAAATTCTCAAAATTCTCAAAAATCAAAGATGATAATTTGAAAATACAAAAAACAAAAACAAAACACCCCTGATGTAAAAGAGAAACAACATAACGAACTGTGCATTCTTCAGCAAAATTCTCACAAGAACAGGAATGACATATTCAAAGTACTGAAAAAGAAAAACTGACAACCAAGATACGATAGCCAGCAAAGCTGTCCTGAAGCAATAAAGAACTCAATAAACAAACAAAACACAAACAAACAAAGCAGGGAACTTGTTACCACTAGATCTTCCTTACAAGAAATACTAAAAGTAGTTCTTCAACTTGAAATAAAAGAATGCTAACAAGAAAACATATAAAATTAGGGATTGCAACCATGAGATTTAGCAATCCCACTTCTGGGTACATATACGAAGGCAATGAAATCTGTATCTTGAAGAAATTATCTATCTACACGCCCATGTTCATTGCAGCATTATTCACAACTGCCATGATATAGAAACAATCTTATTGTCCCTCAAAGGATGAATGGAAAAGAAATTTTGATACATATACAGTGATGTGCCACATAAAGACATCATGGTCAAGGAAAGGCCACATATATTACAGTGGTCCTATAAGATTCTAATGAAGCTGAAAAATTCCTGTCACTTAATGACATCCTAGCCATCATCACATCATTACTCACCTGTTTGTGGTGATGTTGGTATAAACAAACCTACTGCACTGCCAGACACATAAAAGTCGTGCATGTAACTTTTATGATACTAGTTTATGTATTTACTCAAGGCCTGGTACACAAAATTTGTGCATGGGGGGAGTGAGGGTCCCTCAGCCCGGCCTACACCCTCTCACAATCCAGGACCCCTCGGGGGATGTCGGACTACCAGTTTAGGCCTGATCCCGCTAAGCCAGCAGTCAGACATCCCTCTCACAATCTGTGACCGCTGGCTCCTAATCACTCAACTGCCTGCCTGATCACCCCTAACCACCTCTGCCTGCCTCCTGATCACCCCAACCACTCCGCCTGACTGCCTGATGCATTTAACCATTCGCCTGCCTGCCTGATCACCCCTAACTGCTCACCTGCCTGTCTGATCGCCCTAACCGCCTCTATCTGCCAGCCTCATCAGTTTGTTCCCCATTCACCATGCTGTGACCAGAGCCTGCAGAACTGGGGGGGTGAGGGGGAAGGAGGAACCGAGAAGTGGTCAATGTACCTCACGGCAACTGGTTGAGTGGTCATTCGTTATTCCGGTTGTTCCGCTTATGGTCGCTGGCCTTTTATTATATGGGATTATATTACTAGAGGCCCGATGCACAAAATCCATGCACTCGAGGGGGGTCCCTCAGCCTGGCCTGCACCCTCCCGCAGTCTGGGAGCCCTTGGGGGATGTCTAACTGACAGCTTAGGCCCGCTCCCTGGACATCCTTAGTGCTGCCATGGAGGCAAGAGAGGCTCCTGCCACTGCTGCTGTGCTCACCAGTCGTGAGCCTGGCTCAGGGCTTCTGGCTGAGCGGCACTACCCCTGTGGGAGCGCATTGACCACCAGGGGGCAGCTTCTGCATTGAGCATCTGCCCCCTAGTGGTCAGTGCACATCATAGCTACCAGCTGTTCCAACGTTCAGTCAATTTGCATATTAGCCTTTTATTTTATAGGATACTTTTATCATTAGAGTGTACTCCCTCTACTCATTAAAGGAAATTTGCTATAAAACAGGAAGCCAGCCCTAGCCAGTTTTGATCAGTGGATAGAGTGTCTTGCCTGAGAACTCAAGTGTCCCGGGTTCGACTTGGGTCAAGGGCACATACGTGGGTTGTGGGCTCGATCCCCATTGTGGGGCATGCAGGAGGCAGCCGATCAATGATTCTCTCCCATCACTAATGTTTCTATCTCTCTCTCTCTCCCTCTCCCTTCCTCTCTGAAATCAATAAAAATATATTAAAAAAACAAAACAGTAAACCATGTTATGTCAGCAGTATATGTTTTGTGTTTATCACATCTCTTAAATGTACACTGCTTAATATCAAGTTGTTTTATAAATTTAGTGTAGCCTAAGTGTACAGTGTTTATAAAGTTTACAGTCATATACAGTAATGTCCTAGGCCAGTGGTTGGCAAACTCATTAGTCAACAGAGCCAAATATCAATAGTACGATTGAAATTTCTTTTGAGAGCCAAATTTTTTTAACTTAAACTTCTTCTAACACCACTTATTCAAAATAGACTCGCCCAGGCCATGGTATTTTGTGGAAGAGCCACACTCAAGGGGCCAAAGAGCCACATGTGGCTCACGAGCCGCAGTTTGCCGACCACTGTCCTAGGCCTTCATAATCATTCACCACCCACCCACTGATTCACCCAGAACAACTTCCAGTCCCATAAGCTCCATTTATCATAAGTGTCCTATATAGATATATCATTTTTTATCTTTATACCATATTTTTAGTGTTCCTTCTATGTTTCAGTATGTTTAGATACACAAATATAACTGGGTTGCAATGATCTACAGTAACTGTTGTACTGGCCTATAGCCTAGAAGCAAAAGACTATAACATAAAGTCTAGGTGTAATAGGTTATACCATCTAGATTTATGTAATTACACTATATAATGTTTGCACAATGGTAAAATTTCCTAATGACACATTTCTCATACGTATCCTCATTGTTAAGAGAACTTGACCATATAGATAATTAAATATTATTCAGCCTTAAAATAGAAGGGAAACCTTGTATTTGTAACAATGTGGGTCTCGGCCCATCCTCTGCGCCCCTCCCACTGTGGCCCTGGTCCTGTCTGCCAGCAGCCCTGCTCCTGACACCACTGCTCCCATGCACTGACAGCACTGGCCCGCCCACTGACTGCACAGAGCAATTGAGGCCAGTGCCAGCAGTGGGTGTGAGCAGGGCCAGGGCCAGTGCTGTCAGTGGATGGGAGTGGTGGCTGCTGCCCCGATCACCCCTCAGGAGCAGGGGGAGGTGCAGGAGCCCTCAGGGGTGATTGGGGCCAGCAGCAGCAGCTTGCACCTGCTGATGGTGCTGAGCGATCAGGACCAGGCGCCAGGCACCAGCAGTGGGTGTGAGAGGCAGCTGCCCTGGCCCAGATCATCCCTCAGGAGCAGGGAGAGGTGGAGAAGCCCTGAGGGGCGATTGGAGCCAGTGCCTGGCACCAGCAGTGGGTGGGAGTGGCAGCTCTGGCACTGGCAGCAGAGGCAAGCGCCTAGCGGGACCATGGTGTGCGGGAGCAAAGAATTTTTAATAACCACCAGAGGCTTGCCCCGATGACGGCAACCGGCATCCCGCCTTGGTCTGGAGCCCCCACTCAAATGCTCCACCATCCCTGTATGGCCAACGCCCACCATGTTCCATGCTCTGCATGACATCTGCCTTATTTCTAAAGAGATGAGTTGTAATCAACTCTCTTAAGAGAATCACTGACAGATGCTATCCTATATAATAAAAAGCCAATATGCAAATTGTCCCCTCGACCTGGAATTCAGCCAGGAGTTCGACCAGAGGGTAGGGCCAGCCCACCAACCACCTGTGACCCCTTCCCCCATCCAGCCATGGCCTCTCCCCACAGCCATCCCCACCTCCGATCAGCCCTCTGACCCTGATTGGCAGTGGGGCTGGCCGGCCAACCTCCCATGTTTCTTCCCCCTGGCCGGCTCAGCCCAATCTGGGTGGGCCTGCCAGACCCCACCTATGCACAAATTCATGCACCAGGCCTCTAGTGTATTATAAATGATTTATTATGTATAATCATTAATTCATAGGTTAAGACCCTTCTCAAGGAGTTTATAGTCTACACAAAGGGCATGTACACATAGCAGAATATGGTAAATCCTATAAGAAAATTATAAACAGGGTCCAAGATGAAAGAAATTATTCTCAGTTGGTGGCCATAAAGAAGTTTCACTTACTCTGAGAACAAAATAAATAATTTTCAAAAAGCAAAGATAAAATACGTAAAAGGCTCTCTAGGTTGGTGAAAGATGCAAGACTTAGGAAAGATCTTCCTATGTGTTTTGCATCTTCTTCTACCTCCTTTATTGCTAAAACCTCTCCATTGATCTTGCATATCATCCACACCTGAAGCAAATCCCACAAACCTGGGGATCTTACTTATCTGGGAAAAGTCAACGGAAAGAAAATAAAACAAAACACTGAGCACATATTCAAAAGCAATTTTACTAGGAAGACCTGAGCCAGATGACAATTAAAAAGGAAACATCATTTGCTCTGGCAATCATGAATCTTAGAAACAATGATGTGCCAACAATGTTAGTTAATAATTAAATATTTTAAGTAACCTTTGAAGGCAAAAATCATATTTTGTTTGTAAACATCTGGTTTCTAATATAAGAGTGAACAAGTAACAGAAGTTAATTGACTTCTGATTTCCTTTTGATGTGTCCATGTCCTGACTACTGCAATAAAATTTGATAAACTCCTTGGATAATTAAATAATTTATACTTTACCTTGGAATATAAATGGTAAATATTTTTTAACTTCTTGCAAGAAGACAAATCTTAACAGGAAATTCTACCAGAATGGCAACACTCACATCCACTTACTTTAAGGATCCCTAAAAAAAAAATTTGGCTAGAATATTTGACTTGGACTTCAAGAGCAAATAAATTTAACGTATTTTAGACAAAGCTTTCATAAAATTCTCAGATTTAACTAGAGAATATAAAAAATATTAACACTGTGAGTTGAGTTTTAATATCAGATATTTATATTTCACTCAAATCTATAATTCTTCGAAAAGGATTATGGACACTTTCCCACTTCAAATTTTTGTCTAAGAGATTCTCTTAGATCCTACCATGTTCTGAATAAAGATGTGCTTATTTGGGGAAGGTGGCTGTATTATGAATATAGTTATTGATATACTAGAGGCCCAGTGCACAAAAATTCGTGCACTCGGGGGTTGGGGTTCCTAAGTCCAGCCTGTGCCCTCTCACAGTCCGGGAGCCCTGGGGGATGTCCAACTGATGGTTTAGGCCCACTCCCTGCAGGGAACGGGCCTAAGCCACAGTCTGGCCTCCCTTTACGCGAAGCAAATGGCAGGGCCATCGGGGGATGGTGCCAGGCAGTGAGCGGCTAGCCCTGCCCCATTGCCCCACCACCACCGCTGGTGGCCTCCCTCTGTGGGAGGCAACCAGAAGGGTGATCGGGGATGGCACCAGCCAGCGAGTGGCCAGCCCCACCCCCTGATCGCCCCTCTGAAACCGCAAGTCGCCACTGGCCCCCCTCGATCATTGTCCCCTCCCTGTGCCTGCTGGCACCTGCCTTGGATGGCCTGGTGCTGCTGGCTCGCCAGCCCCACCCCCGCCAACTGTCATTCTGCCGTTCCATCAATTTGCATATTAGGCATTTATTATATAGGATTGCTATATTTTAATAAACTAATCTTGCAGGTAGGAATTCTACTGAAACAACTGTACTGAATCATAAATGAAGCCAATCCATAAAACTAATGACAACTGTGTTCAGGATCATAGTAATAACACTGAACTTCTCCTCAAAAACAATTCACAATTCCAAATGCCACTCCCTACCTCATAACTCTCCATTCCACAAGTAAAAAATTATCTGGTTTTAGCTTTTTTTATTTCTTCCCTCCATTAATGTTGAAAAGCAACTTATACATAAAGTCAAATTTAAAAGTCACCAGTTATAAGTTTTGCATTTAACTGCTTCTGTGGGTTTTTTAAAGATATTTTTATTGATTTTTAAAGAGAGGGAGAGGGAAAAGGAGAGGGAGAGGGAGGGAGGGAGGGAGGGAGGTAGGGAGGGAGGGAGGGAGGGAGAAAGAGATATCAATGTGAGCAAAACTCTATTGGCTGTCTCATGCATACCCCACCCTGGGAATCATGTCCACAACTGAGCATGTGCCCCAACTAGAATCCAACCAGCAACCTTTTAGTGCATGGGATGATGCCCAACTAACTGAGCCACACTGGCCAGGGCATAACTGCTTCTGTATTTTAACTACTAAAGTGAAAATATTTTAAATTAGTTGAAATATTACAAAAATGTTGTATATATTATAATAAATATAATTATATAATTTTAAAAAATTCTAAAATACCAAGAGTTTTATTTATACATATAGATGTTTGATAATTTGCTATAATATTAATGTCCATGGAAACTCAGTTTAATCTAAATTATCAGATGTTCATTTGGGATTACTGTCTTTCATATGTAATCATAAATCAGATTACCTCATTCCCTCAAAGTGAAACTTCAAAAAGTTCACTATTTTTCTTTTTTTGTTAATCCTCACTAAGGATATTTTCCCACTGATTTTTAGGGAGAGAGGGAAAGATAGAAACATTGATATGAGAGAAACACATGGATTGGTTGCCTCCTGGGACAGGGGCCCAGGTTGGGGAGGAACCTGCAATCAAAGTATGTGCCCTTAACAGGAATGAAACCCGGATCCTTTGGTCCACAGATGGACGCTCTATCCACTGAACTAAACCAGCTAGAGACAAAAAGTTCACTATTTTTCAACTTCAACCAGAAGTTATTTACTTTATACCTGATTGATTCTTAAGTACAGATTTAGATACTAGCTTTCACATTTCTTATCTGGTGAATATAACCATATCTGAGTATTAAAGGAAAATATAAATAATATTATCTTTGCTCTGTAAATTAGAAATGCCTTTGGGATAAAGCAAGGCCTCCAGGTATTTTCAAATAAGCAGATGCAGAGTATATTTCTTGTTCAGTTTACTTTTCAACTACTTTAAATACTGTTGCTCTCAGCATTGTTCATATACAATTATGTCTAGTTCATTTTCCTTTGAAACATTTATTTTAATGAGAATGTGTAAATTTATCAAAGGAATTACTGAAAAGAATAAGTAAAGCTTTATCAATGTTACTGAATGGCTGAAGATTATTGGTGGTGCTGCATGTGAACATGTTAAAGTGACCTTACTATTTTTTATTGCTTGGGATTCTATTTAAACATTTACATGCCTTTCCTTATTTTTCTTTAAAAACAAACATTTGTTCCTAAGGTAGTTTTTAATGCTATAAGATAGTTTAATATGTAGTAAAACACTACAGTCTTACTCAATGAGTTTTTATGGTCACCTTTTTCTTTATGGTTTATATTCTCATAAATAATCTTATAAAATGAAAATTTATTTTTAAAAAAATGAGGGCTGCTCCATGATGCTTCCATATGACAGAATGAATGTGCTTGCCATTCACAAGTATAATGTAATTTATATTTACCAGGAATTTTTAAAACTCTTTGGTTGGTTTATTAATTATACATTCATTACTACCCCCACGCCCAAAACAGTAAATAATAATTCCCAATGGCAGGATTTGAAGGCCTACACTTAACTTCTAGAATTCTGGGATATTACTGTCCACATATATGATACTTTGAAGACAAAGACTCTCCAGTAACAACTAATAACCTTTCACTTTACTTTATGAGTAACCATAGATTTTATAGATGTCAGACCTAACCTAACTGGGACCCTCCCATTGTAATTCACATAATTACATTCAAATGAATAAGGCTCTAGGTCAGATATGACAGATAGGATTTCTCAGCTGCACAAAATCCTATCAGACGGCTGACTGGAAAGCTGTTTTAATCTAGGACTCAACAGGAAAGAGCATTGTGAATAATCAGTAAAAATTACTATGGCACGGAAGAGGAAGAATGTTCACAGAACAGCCAGGTTTTACCAAATTGTTTAAACCGTACTCTGAATAATGGATTCCAAAAATGTTACATTACTCAATTCAATTAACTCTCAAATACAGTGTGAAAATAAAGTTGTTATTTAAACAAAGATCATCTTCCACTCTTAGGAAAAAAGACTACTTTTCTCTCTCTATCTCCCTCAAACCACAACTAAAAACCATGGGCATTGTATATAAAACAAACTCAAGAAAACTCTGAAGGTGAAGAAAAAAGGCTGACTGGCTAGGAGTCTTAGAACCCAAGAAATAAGTGATGAGTTGTCGGGATTTTCTTTTTGCCTCATATATCCCAGACTTAAAGCAGGAAAGTCGGTAAGTGTAATAAGTGCAATAAGAAAAAAATATCAGGAAAAGACTATTCTCTAGCCAAAGGACCCTAACAAGAAAAAAAAAAAAAATGTGGACCCATTCCACCCACACCAGAAAGGCTATAATAAGGCTCCCCACCTCCCCTTCACTGGGGCAGTGTTGAAGAGACAGGTGGAGAGACAGAACTTTCACTACTATCCCTTAGTAATGAGATTCTCCTCTCTCTCCATGCTGTCAGTGGAGGTCACTTGAAGAGGCACTCCTTCCTACCAACCAGGGTGTATCAATGGAGGCCTAGTAGAAATTAATAACGCAATATCTGAAATTAAGAATACAGTAGGAGGAATCAACAGCAGGTTAGATGTAGAGCAGTGAGGTCCGAAAGGTTGGCGAATGCTTAAGTAGAGGATTTAATTAGAGATTTGGAAGAAAGGTAACAATCACAGTAAAAAAGAAAAAAGAATTTTTAAAAATGAGGCTAGTGTAAGGGACCTGCAGGACACATGAAGCATAACAACATCCTCATCATAAAAGTAACAGAAGGAAAAGAGAGAGAGAGCAAGGGATCGAGAACCTATCCGAGGAAATAATGACTTGAAATTTCCCTAACATGGTGAAGAAAACAGACAAGTCCAGGAAGTGCAGAGAGTCCCAAACAAGAAGATCCCAAAGAGGCCCACACCAAGACATATCACAATGAAAAGGGCAAAGATTAAAAACAAAGATAGGATCTTAAAAGTAGCAAGAAAAAAGACATTTAGTTTTACCTACAAGGGAGCTCCCATAAGACTGTCAGCTGATTTCTCAACAGAAACATTTCAGATCAGAGGGATTGGCATGAAATATTCAAAGAAATAAAAAGCAAGAACCTACCCCCAAGACTACTTTACCCACAAGGCTATCATTCTTCACAAACAAGAAAAAGCTAAGCAGTTCACTATCATCAAACTAGTATTACAAGAAATGTTAAATACCTTGCAACATTTGGTATTCTTTTATAGTTATAAAGAATAAAATGGTAGCAAATACATACCTATGAATAATCACTTTAAATGTAAATGGTAAATGCTTCAATCAAAAGACATAGAGTAGCCGCATGGATAGTAAAATACCCATATATATGTTGTCTATAAGAAACCCACCTCAGAACAAAAAGATATACAAAGACTCCAAATGTGCTTTTGGCAGCAGCAATTCAAAATAAACTCATAATGACAGTTAAACCCAAATATCTATAAATGATAGAAAATCATTTTCTATTAACAAATTCTTAAGGAAAATACATACAAACAATGTTTCTATTTGTATGGTATTCTTCTATTAGAGAAATAAAATTTTTTTAATATATTTTTATTGATTTCATAGAGGAAGGGAGAGGGAGAAAGAGAAACATCAACCCTGAGAGAGAATCATAGATCAGCTGCCTCCTGCACACCCCACAATAGAGATCGATCCCACAAACCGAGCATGTGCCCTGACCAGGAATTGAACCATGACCTCCTGGTTCATACGTTGAGACTCAACCACTAAGCAACACTGGCCGGGCTCAAAATCTTATTTTTAATAACATAAACTTCTACTTAGAATTATTGGAAACTCTTTTTACATCCTTTTTCAGAAATCAAGAAAATAATTAATTACATTAATATGAATATACTTATCAAAATACTTAGCAAACTCCATTATAAATTGTCTCTTTCTGCAAATGTTTTCTGGCCAGACAATATTCTTTAATAGCTAAGCACAGAACTATCTTTCGCTAACTTTTAGCAATGTCAGAGACTCAAATGATACTCAATTGAGATTTTTAAATGAGCAAATGTTATAGGGTATCTGTTTTAATAATGGCCATGCATTTCTAATCTCACACTCTAGTTTCCTTGCAACATTTGGTATCTCCTAGGCATCCACTCCAAAAGGTAATAACTTTCCCCTCAATATCCATTTAAAAGGTCTTAACAATTTCCATTGGTTGCCTTTAACCTAAATTTTATAAATTATTTTCTTTGGTCCCTTATGTCTTGTTTTACCTTAAAGTGAAGATGTAAAACAGAACTGATGTTTGAAAAATAAATCAGTAAGATGTTCAGAGCTAAGATGCTAAGAGCCTTGATAGAGGGTATGGAAGTTAAGGACACAGAGGAATTACTTTAAGTGACACTAAGAAAGAGACAGTAACTGAACTTGGGAATTGATTTTCTGTTCAAAAATAGACCAAAAGGTATCAAAGATTACCCACAAGATGTGAAATTTAACGAAAAGTAAGAAAATGTCAAGCTTGTGGAAGTGAAAAAGTTATGTAGTGAAAAAACTCAAAGAAGCCAGTAATTTCTAAAAATGAAATACTTAACTTGTAGGGCACCATATGATATGAAATACAAATGCCATAGGCAATGGATAAAGTATTTTTAAAAAAGGATATAAAATGGCTCTTAGACTTTATTTATACATAAAAATGAAATGAAAACTATTTCAAAATGTCATTTTTTTCCTCTCAGATAAGGAAAGATCAGAACATCTGAAAACAATGTGATGGCTAGAATGTAGGGAAAAGAAGCACCTTTTTACATTCCTATTAAAAATATAAACTGGCACAATAATTTGGCACTACATATCACAATTACAATTGTATATCTTTTGATCCAGTGCAGAAGTAATCTATTGCTAGGTAACAAATTATAAAAAAAATCCAGATGCTTAAAACAACAAATATTGGGAGATCGACTTCTGGTATGACTATGTGGGGAGCTCTGCTGACCCCTCTCAGGTGAAACTGGTGAACACTATAGCCTGTGCAAATGGTCCTAAAGGCAAACAGCAAATGAAGAAATTTATTCAGCAAAAACCATTAAAAAAATCAGTAAGAAAGCCAAGTGTTTATATGGTAGGCAGTAAGATAGACATAAGCAGAGCAACATCTAAGTCTCAGTTATACTTCAGCAGCAGGCCCAGAAAAACAGCAAAACCGGACAAGCAATGCCATGGCTGACCTCAGGATAATGACCCCGCCCCTACCCAGGCACCAATCAATCAGTGAAGACCACAACCCTGAAAGAACACAGCTGGAAAACTGCTGAATATTCTATTGAGATCTTCCTCTGTGACCTCCCCTAAAATCTCCATCTTTAAAACCCTTAGGACAGAGGACCCAGCCTGCTTTCCCTCTAGGGAGCATGCCCATGTCTTTCCCTTTCCCTTCCTCCTCCCCTGAGGCACATCACCTTGACCTTTCTTACTTCACTTTGACCTTCCTCACTTCTAAACTCCAAAGGCCCTTCCTTTGCCTCTATAACTTATTTCCTAAGCCCATTTCTTCTACAGATTACTTCTACCTCTGTGATTTTTCTAAATAAATGTTTTCTTACAGTTTGAGTCTTGGCTCTGAATTCTTTCCTGGTCAGAACTCAAGTACCAAGGTTGCTGAACTCAGGTATGGTCTGACCCCACCAGTCTAACACTGCCACCATTCTCATTGCCACCAACACTCTCTTAAGGTATCTGAACCAAGACAATTTCCCTTCCTCAGCAAGGTGAAGAGTCTAACCCAGAATGCTGCAGAAAGAGCCAAAGGGCTCTTCCATCTCCCACAAGTTCCAAGTAGGAGAGCTTCTTTCTCCCAGGAGCAAGTCATCAGCATTTTCCATCCTGCCCCCAGCTAATTGTTTCTGAGGCCTAGTCAAATGCAACTGAGAGATGAGTCCATTTTTCTGCCCAATCATCATTTGTAAAATAAAAGGTTCTACCTTGGGCACTGAGCAATGAAGACCCAAACTCCCTTGCCCAGCTTATGAAAGCAGTGGTTTCACAACAACTGAGGCAAGCCAAGAGAAACTAAGGCTGCTGTCTCTCCTCCACCAAGCAATCAGCTCCTAGAGTGGTGGTGTCACTCAGAGAGAAACATGGTATTGTCTATACTCCCAGCTCCTGAGCCCTGGCTCACATTTTGCCTGGTATGGAGAAGAGGGTAGAGAAGCAAAGTAAAACATACAGGTCTTAATCTCTTGCCAAAGGGATTTGACTTCATTTACAACACATTGTGGAGAAGTTCAAGCCTAGAGGCATTCTCATGAACAGTGTAGTTTGGTAGGAAAAGTAAAGATATATGCTAAAGTTACTGAAAACAATTGAACAATCAGCCACCAATTAGTGACATTTAACAGCTGGGTGTGGAAAGATAACAAGAAAGCCCTACCAAAATCTCTGTCATCTGGACATAGACTTTAATTAATCGAGCCAGTCACCAATCAAAAAAACCTGGAGGAAATGGGTAGGAAAGATCAACAACCAGATTCGCTACAATATAATATCTCAAATGTTCACTTTCTAACAAAAATATTATAAGTCATGCAAAGAAATGGAAAACTATAATATATAAATCGGGGGGGGGGGGGGAGCAACAGAAACTGCCTGGGAATATAACAACATGTTGGATTTATCAAAAAAACTTCCAAATAACCTTATAAATATGTTCACAAAAATAAAGGAAGCCATAGTTTTAAAATTAAAGAAAGGTATAATGAAAATGTTGCAACAAAGACCAAAAGAGATAGAAATTATAAGAAGCACCAAGTGGTCACAGACAGTAATTTGATTTCACACAAAAAAGCAAAGAACACTAGTAAATTATAATAAAATATACTTCAAAAGCATGTTTTTCTACTTTCTTCTCTTCACCAATTTGAAAAGCAACTACTTAAAATAATATATACATAAAGTATTGATGGGCTTAAATTACATGACAAATATGTGCATAACATAATTATCAGTAACAGCACAAATGAGGTGGATGATAGCAAAGTTTTATTGGGCTAAGGAAATTACAACATATCATAAAGCAGTAATTATAAAAATGCATTGTTCAGTTTGTAACATTAATATATTTAATATGTATAACAGCAATACCAAAGGAAGAGATATAAGGGAATATAGCTGTACTTCAGTCATGTTTCCATATGTCCCTGGAATTAAGTTTAGGAAAATAGGAAGCTGATTCTGTTAAAATACCTTAGAGAGCAGACACACACACAAGCATGCACACACACAAACACACACAAAACCACTAAAAAATTAGTGAAAAAAAAATTATTAAAGAAATTTTAATACTACAGCAGAAAATATTCACTGAATGCAAAAGATAGTAGTAAAGAAGGGACTATAGGAACAAAAAAGACATGATATATAGAAGACAAAAAATGATATGGCCGAGATGAATCCAACCATATCAATAACATTAGAGGTAAATAGATTAAACAATCCAACCAAAAGGCAGAGATTGTCAGACTGAATTAAAAAAACAACATGATCCAAAAACACACTGTCTACATAAGAAATACTTTAGATTCAAGAATTCAAATACATTGAAAGTATAGAAAAAGACATATAATGGTAATAGAGTCAATCCATCAGGAATATATCCTATCTAATAATCTAATAAAAGAGTAGTATGCAAATTGACCATCACTCCAAGACACAAGATGGCCACCCCCATGTGGTCAAAGATGGCTGCCCAATACAAGGTGGCCTGCAGATACAAGGTGGCCTGCAGGAGAGGGCAGTTGTAGGCAGTTAGGGGTGACCAGGCCAGAAGAGGAAGGCAGTTGGGGGTGACCAGGCCAGCAGAGGAGGACAGTTGGGGGTGACCAGGCCAGCAGAGGAGGGCAGTTGGGGGAGGCCCAGGCCTGCAGGGAAGAGCAGTTGGGGGGCACCAGGCCTGCAGGGGAGGGCAGTTGGGGAGCGCCAGGCCTGCAGGGGAGGGTAGTTGGGGGGGAACCCAGGCCAGCAAGGGAGGGCAGTTAGGGGTAACCAGGCCAGCAGGGGAGGGCAGTTGGGGGCGACCAGACTGGCAGGGGAGGGCAGTTAGGGGTGACCAGTACGTCAGGGGAGGGCAATTAGGGGCAATCAGGGTGGCCGGGGAGCAGTTAGGCGTCGATCAGGCTGGCAGGGGAGTGGTTAGGGGGTGATCAGGCTAGCAGGCAGAAGCGGTTAGGGGCAATCAGGCAGAGGCAGGCAAGCCGTTGGGAGCCAGCAGTCCTGGATTGTGAGAGGGATGTCCAAACGCCCGTTTAGGCCTGATCCCACCGGGGTCCCAACTGGAGAGGGTGCAGGCTGGGCTGAGGGACACCCCCCCTCCAGGCATGAATTTAGTGCACTGGGCCTCTAGTCTGTGTGTGTGTGTGTGTGTGTGTGTGTGTGTGTGTACACACACACACACACACACATATATATATATATATATATATATATATATATATATATATATATATATGCCCAGCAACCAGAACAACAGAATGACCAGAACGACCTGTGGCTATGATGCACACTGCAGCAGCCAACCTGCCTGATCTGGTCCCTGGTCAGCACCCACCCCCTCCAACTGACTAGGCCCCTTATCGGCCTCCAACACCCTGATCGGGGGCGAGACCAGCTGGCCAACCTCCCATGTCCCCTCCTCCCAGTCAACCTGACTTGATCGGCCCCAATTTGGTCAGGCCAGCCAGACCCCACACATGCACAAATTTGTGCACCAGGCCTCTAGTAATAATTATAAACATATATGTACCTAATAAACCGAGGACCAAAATACATGAAGCAAAAATGAGAGAAATGGACAATTCAATTACAATAGTTGAAGACTCCAATAGCCCACACTGATGATTAATTTTATGTGGAAACCTGGAGGGGGTTTTTGGATAAGATGAACATTTAAATTGGTGAATCTGAGTAAGCAGAATGTCCTCCATTAAATAAGTGGGCCCATCCAATGAGTTGAAGGCCTGAATAGAACAAAAAGACCAGCCTCCATGAACAAGAAATTTTCCTTCAGTCTTTATCTACATCATTAACTCTCCAGAGTCTCAAATGTGCCAGTCTACACTGCAGGTACAAACTTAACAGTCACCATAATTAAATAATAAAATGTTTTTTAAATAATTACTTTTTTTTTAAGAGTTCAGGTGGAGGAGAACTTTTTTATTTATATTTTTAATCCTTACCTGAGGCTATGTTTTTATTGGTTGGGAGGGGGTGGGGGTGGGAGAGACAGAAACAGAGAGAGAGAGACATTGACTGGTTGTCTCCCATAGGCAACCCAACCAGGGTTTAAACCCGAAACTTGGGTATGTGCCCTGACTTGGAATTGAACCCACACCTTTCAGTGCACAGGATGACACTCTAGTCAACTGAGTCACACCAGCTAGGGCAAAATAATTCTCCTTCTATATATGTGCTCATACACATCCTTTTGGTTCTGTTTCTCTTTAGAATCCTGACTAATATACTCACTTTCAATAATGGATAGAACAACTAGACAGAAGATCAACAAGGAAACAGAAGACCTGAACAACACTATTAAGCAATTAGAACTAATAAAAAACATAATACTCTCCTCCAAACATATACTAGTTTATATAAACTAGAGGCCTGGAGCACGAAATTCATGCATGGGGGAGGGGCATCCCTCAGACCGATCTGCACCCTCTCCAATCTGGGAGCCCTCTCACAATCCAGGACTTCTGGCTCCTAACCGCTCACCTGCCTGCTTGCCTGGTCACCCCTAACTGCCCTCCCCTGCTGGCCTGGTGGCCCCTATTAACTTTTTTTCTTAAAATCTTATCCCCTTCACATACAATTATATTTGACTTCCTTATTGGCCTCTCTCTCTCACACAATTTTTCTCTCTCCTTTATGTAACACTTTTCCCTACTGACTCATTATTTATAAACTTTTCTTTCCTCCTAATTTCCTACTCTGTTCCATCATCCTTCTTCCCATCTTTCTCCAACCCTCCCTCCCTCCCTCCCCACATTCCTTCTTTCCTTTATCATAACCCCTTCCCTCCCTCCCCTTTTCCTTTCTTCCCACCTTAATTTTTTTCTTCACTTCCTCCCTCGGACCTGCTTTGCTCCCTCCCCCATTTCTTCCTTCTTCCCATTCTTTTAAGCTCTACTAGCTCCCCTTTAAAACTTTTCTTCCCTTCCCTCCCTCTTTCTCTCTCATCCTACCTTTCCCATACATTCTTCTCTACTTACTTCCACTGTTTTAATATCTATCTATCTACCTGCCTAATTATTCACTATCATTTATCTTTTTTCTTTTCTGACTCCTACTTTTAAAATCTGGCCCTAGCCGGTTTGGCTCAGTAGATAGAGCATCAGCCTGTGGACTGAAGGGTCCTAGGTTCAATTCCAGCCAAGTGCCTGAATTGTGGGCTTTATCCCCAGTGGGGGGGGGCGTGCAGGAGGCAGCCGGTCAATGATTCTCTCTCTCTCTCATCATTGATGTTTCTATCTCTCTCCCCCTCTTCCTTCCTCTCTGAAATCAATGAAGAAATATATTTTAAAAATATGTCCCCAGTACACAACTATACTTGATTTTCATTATAGCTCCTACAGTTCGCTCCACATCCTCTTTCCTTCTTTTACTCTGCTCTCTACTGAATCCTTTATAAAGTTCTTCCCCCGCTTCTCCCTACTTAAAGCTTCTGTTGGCGGGGGTGGGGGTGGGAGGGTGGAGGGGGCCTTAATCCCCAGCCCAGGGCTCAGCCCCCACTTCCCCGGCCTCCCCGCAGCTGTCCTGCTCCCATTCCCTGCCCTGGACACCCGGCCCAGCGAGGATGGCCAAGACCGGCGCAGCCTAGGCGCTGCTGCTGCTGCTGCTGCTGCTGCTGCTGCCAGGAGCCTCTGCTCCGACCTGTGGGAGCCTCCCCGCCAACGGCCGGCACTGGAGACCACCACCCTCCTCCCACATCTAGGCAGGGCTCCCACCTGGCTCCTCACCATCGCACCTGTCCCCCCTCCCCTCCGTTGTCACCCCCTCCCGTGTGCAGCCTTGCGTTTCCTTCATTTTTCCATTCCTGCATGTTTTTCTTGTTCCCTTTCCATGTTTCTTTTTCTCCTCTCTCGGCCTGTCTGCATGCAGGCCTGCCTTCCTCTCCTTTCCTTTCTTATCCTCTCCTATTGTATCCTATCCTACCCTGGGCCTTGTAGCTGCCTGAGCAGAGGGTGGGGACATAGCCTGCTGATCCGGTGGTGATGTGACACTGTAACAGATAATTTGAATATTTCTCTATTATTAGTATAGATACTTTTTAAGTGCACATGGAATATTCCAAGGATAGACCATATGCTAGGTCATTAAAAAAAAGAAACCTCAATAAATGTAAAAAGATAGAAATAACACAAAGGATATTCTCTGAACAAAATGGAATAAAACCGGAAATCAAATGGAAAGTTGGAAAACTCACAAATATTAAGCATCCTTCTAAATAAACTATGGGTCAAAAAGGAAATCAAAAGAAAAAATCAGAAAATATTTTGAAATAAGGGAAAATAAAGACAGAATATTAAAACATGGGATTCAACTAAACAGTGCTTAGATGAAAATATATAGCTCTAAATACCTATATATTAAGGAAGAAGAAAGGACTGAAGTCAATAACCTAATGTTCCACCATAAGACAGAACAAAAGAACTGAGCCTAAAGCAAGCAAAAAGAAGGAATTAAAAAATTAGAGAAGTTGATGAAATAGAGAATAGAAAAATAATAGATAAAATTAATGAAACCAAAAGCTGGTTCTTTGAAAGACCCCCCAAAAAAAAAACAACGAACAAATATTTAGCTAAATTGACATGGTACAAAAGAAAGAAGCCTCGTATCAACAGAACTGGAAATTTAAAAGTGACCTGACTGGTATGGCTCAGTTGATTGGTGTCATCTCCAAACTAAGGAATTGGTGGTTTGATTCCTAGTAGGAGCACATACTCAGGTTGCAGGCTTGGTCCCAGGTGGGGGTCATGCAGGAGGCATCTGATCAATGTTCTGCTCTCATTTTGATGTGTCTCTCTCCCTCTCCCTCTCCCTCTCCCTTCTTTTCTTTCTTTCTAAAAATCAATGGAGGATTAAAAAAAATTTTTTTAGAGGTAATTGCTGTTACCATTCTTTTAAAAAAGAAATTTAGGCTGTCTGGCATGGCTCAGTGGTTGAGCCTTGACCTATGAACCAGGAGATCATGGTTCAATTCCTAGTCAGGGCACTTGCCCGGGTTGAGGGCTTGATCCCCAGTGTGGGATGTGCAGGAGGTAGCCGATCAATGATTCTCTGTCATAATTGATGTTTCTACCTCTCTTTCCCTTCATCTCTGACATCAATAAAAATATATTTTTAAAAAAGAAATTTTAAAGTGTATATTACTAACAACTTAATAGAAGCCAAAAGGATTACAAAGAAATATATAAAAAACTCTACATTAGCAAATTAGGTAACCTAGAATAAATGGACAAATTCCTAGAAAAAACATAATTGACTCAAGGAAAAATAGAAAACCTGAATCAACAAGTAACTTCAATTAGTAATAAGAAAACAATTATCCACAAAGGAAGCCCAGGCCTGGCTAGGATCATCACTGAATTCTACCAAATACTTAAAGAATAATTAATACCAATACTTCAGACATTTTCCCTCTTCCAAAATATAGAACAAAAGGAATACATCTCAATCCATTTTATAAAGCTAATATAAACTCTGATCGAGAAGAAAAAAATAAAAACAGACAAGGACATCACAAGGAAAAGAACTACAAACTAATTTCTCTTATAAATACAGAGTTAAATATTGATCAGTTCACAAATATTTTGTGTCCACAAGCTCACAGGAACATAACAGTTAATTTACCATAGGAGCAATAGTTCAGTGTGTGCTAATTCAGTGTTTGCATTGACTTTACAGAAAACAACTGCTGTTAATAACAATAATTGACTGTAAACATTAATGTTACTGGATAAAATAACATGTCTGGAATTTGCTTCAAAATAATCCATTGGTCATAGAGAGAGCAGAGTAGCAGAAGGGAATAGAAGTTTATAGATGAAACAATATTGGTCATGTGTTGATAACTGTTCAAGCTGGGTGATGAGTAAACATGGGAGTTAATTAATGTATTCTCTCTGCCTTTGCAACTAATTAAAATTTTCCACAATAAAAAGTAAAACATTTACTACAAATGAACATATAAAGACATCTCACCAAAAACCTAAGGACATATAATAAAGTACTAAAAGACTAAAAAATAAAGAATAAATAAGACCAGCATTTTTCCAAAATGATACTAATGGCATTTGGAGTAGTATAATTCTTTAATTGAGTAGGATTATCCTATTCATTTAGGATGTTTGGCAATCCCAGCCTTCTTCCACTATGTCAGTAGCACCACTGATTGAAACCAAGGATGCAGGCAAAGCTTTGTCCACAAGGCCATTGTTCACTATAAAACTTTTTAAAAATAAATTAACCTTAATGTACAATAGGAAGACACTGGTTAAATATAAATATGGTTTGTCAAAATAATGGAATACATTATAACACCTAAGAATATTATACTTCCTTTTAAAGAAAAGCCTCCCCAGAAAGACATTTTTCAAAAGCCTTCCTTCCCCTGGCTGCCGGCAGCTGGCCCCGCTCCCTGCCCACACCCACCTTGGCCTGGCACCACCCATATGCACCGCCACCCATCCCCCGGTTCCCCATTCCCCATCGGGCAATCAGCACCTGCCAGCTGCGGGGGAGGGACCAGGAGGTTGGCCAGCAGGCCCCTATCAGGTGATCAGGGTGGTCAGTGTGCATCATAGTGACTGATTGTTCTGGTCGTTCTGCCGTAAGCATCGCTGGGCTTTTATATCGGTAAGATGAAAAATAGAAATATTAAATGATGAGAACAATGACCTAAAAATATTTTAATATTTGCTTCTGTCACAACCAACAGTAAAGTGAAAATTAAAGAATAGCTTTGGAAAGTTAAAAAATATAACACAGTAGCAAGTTTAAAAATATATAAAAATAAAAGAAGAGGAGGATAAAGAAAGAATAACAGAAATGACAACTGAAGTCCCAAGAACATATCTTCTCAAAGGTTTATTCTGCTAAAAAACAGAGTGGGCAGAGTGATCACATTTTATCTCAGGGATGATTGAGGAAGTTACAAGGGCATGTTAACAAAAGACTTTATTCTGATTATCGTAAGGGAAATCTGATTGATGAATTAGACATACAAGCAACATGAGGAGAAACTGATTACACTATTTTAAGAGCTCACAATAACCAAGGACAGTGAAATTAAACATAGATATATATCATAGATTTTAAAAAGTTGAATGCCAGCAATAGCCGAATGATCCCAGGGCAAGAGACTCCAAATGTAAATGCAGTTTAGAGTATCAAAAATAATATTCAGGTTACATAATCATGACTCCAATAAAGAAAAAGAAAAATGCATCCATATGCTTAGCTTCTCATTTAGGAAATGTAATGGAATTCATTTAATAGGAAAGCAAGTTTTTAATTGCTCTGCTAAGTGTCATGGGAGTAATGTATAACAAATGTTTGATAAGGAGTACCTAACATCATTCCACTGTTTCTAATGACCAAGTAAAGGCCTAATAATCTACAGTTGAATAATGGCATCTCACATTGGATAATACAGTGTTAAGTGAAATCCCTCAACCTATTCCAGAATACTTACTATACTCTGGCAAGGTCATCCCAGGCTTTAAAGTAAATACTGCAATTATCTTAGGGGAAAATGGAGCATGTCTAGGAAGGTGCCAACAAGAGCAATCTAAGAGTAAGAAACCAAACAACAGGGACTTCTCCAATTTTTAATGTTGAGCTGTAACAGCTAACACGCCTCTCTCTCTCTCTCTCTCTCTCTCTCTCTCTCTCTCTCCCCCCGTTACAGTTTACCACTTTCTTGCAAACTTCCCAAATATGTCAGAATATGAGCAAGAGATATGGCTTACTTATCTGTACTACCTGGTGAACTGGCATCCCTTGAAATAAATCCAATACTTTTATCATTTGGAAATCAAATACATCTCTTTCAGTTAGCGATTTTCAACTGGTGTGCTATAAGAATTTTGAAAACATGCAATACCTGATTAGTCAGAGGCATTGACCTCTTTTCCCTTAGGTTTTTAAATAAAAAATGACAACAACCAACACAATGATAGCCACACTTCTGTAAGTGTGAGTGAATCAAAATCATACATATTTTTTGACAAATGGGCAAAAGATATATTTTTTGGTGTGCCGCAGAAGTTTAGTAATTAGTTGATGTGTGCCATGAGATGAAAAAGGTTGAAAATTGCCACTTTAGGGGATTAACACCAAGTCCTAATTTTCATAATGAAAAACAAATTCAACAAGCAAAATACTCATGAAAAAATAACTCGGGCACTTACCTTTCCACAATCAAACTCACTGTTTGTGTGATATCTGGGTTTGTCACCTGGAGACGTTTCCACAAAGACCATACAAATTCTTTATCAGCCTTAAAAAAAAAAAAAAAAGACATTTTAAATGAATTGCTTTGTAGCTATAACGGAGAAGACAATACACTATATAAAGTTAAAAATGAAAACACCAAATTACTTGATTACTAGTATTATAACTATAAAACCGATTCTTAAAAAATATAGTGGGAAGTTTTATTTTAAAAAGTTCTTGTACTTATAGCCCATATACACTTTCACTATTTCTACCCTTCACATTTTAGAGTATAAACATTGAAATGCTGAATAACAAGGTAAATTTGCTCTAAAAGGAAATGGCCCTCTAGCTATTGCTCCCTTTTCAGCAAAATTCCTTGAAAGAACCCCTTCTGTCTCCATTTCTTTACTTCTCATTTACCCTATAACCTCCTCCAGTAATATTCCCCATGTCACTATTATGCTAAAATCATTTTTAAAAGTCATCTATATACCCAAATCCAAATGGACAATAAATACTTTCAGTCCATAAGGCCTTGATCAGTTGTTATCAACTACTGACTGTTAGGAATCACTTTTGAGGAGTTTGTGTTTTCTTTAAATAGTGATGCTCTAGAGATTCTGATTTGTTTCAAGTGAAGTTCAAGTATTTTTTAAAAGCTCCTGAGGTAATTGTGTGCACACAATTTTGGGAACCACTGCTCTAGGTGAACTCATTTAATCCCATGGTTTTACATATCAACTCTACACTGATGACTCCCACATTTCTCTTTCTAGCTGTCTCCTCTACCCAAATCTTGAATCTCCAACTGCCTAACATTCTACTTGAATGCCTAATAGGTATCCCAAATTTAACTTACCCAAAATAAAATGTTTGATTTCCTACCCTTTCCAAAACCTACACCTCTGTGTCTCAGAAAATGACACCATCTACTCATTTGTTCAAAGCCTAGGATTCCATCTGAGTTGCTCTCTTTTTCCCACATTTCATATCCAAACCATCAGTGAATCCTATTGGCCTTAGCTACAAAATATATCCCAATTCTAAGCAATTCTCAACTCTTCCATAACTATCACCCTTGTCCAAGTCAAGTCCATCTCTTGCCCAGCTCTCTACAATGGTCCCCGCCTAGCCTTTTAACAAGTCAATATCCTCCAATTGATTCCTGTCAATTAGGAAAAGAATCCAAGACTACAAGACCCCCCTCCCCATTATCTGGCCCCATATACACCTGTCCAACCTCATCTATCACTCTTTCCCTTGTTCACACTGCCTTTTTTGCTTCACCTGTACCAGAGCCTTTGTACATATACTATCCACCAGATCTTCATGTAAATTATTCCTTCACTTCATTCAGGTCTTGGCTTAAATGTCACCTCTTCAGAAAGACTTCCCTAATTATATTTATAGCCCAAACTGGTAAGTCTCTGGTTAACCCCTTGACCTGTTTAATTTTTTTCACAGCACATTTTAAAATACTGTTTTTGATTGTTTGTTTGTTCATGTTTACTTGTGTGGCAGATATCACTTATCTGTAGCTCTTTCCATCATCCATTATCCCCTTACTATTAGTTACAGAAAACATTTTAGCTCTTTGCTGCCCAATTAAAAGACAGGCCTCTCTTGCCTGTAAGCTATGTAACTATGCTCTGCCAATAAAATATAAGAAGTGTTGTTGGAGCCCTAACCGGTTTGGCTCGGTGGATAGAGCATCAGCCTGCGGACTGAGGGGTCCCAGGTTCGATTCCAGTCAAGGGCATGTACCTTGGTTGCGGGCTCATCCCCAGTAGGGAATGTGCAGGAGGCAGCTGATCGATGTTTCTCTCTCATCGATGTTTCTCTCTATCCCTTCCTCTCCGTGAAAAATCAATAAAATATATATTTTTAAAAATCCTTATTAAAAAAAAAGAAGTGTTGGAAATCTTAAAATTAGTTTTATGTCTACCAATTGTGTTACAAATATCTTTTCTAGCATGTTGTTGTTTAACTACCTTTGGGGAGAAAAGGTAGTTATTAATTTCAGATATTCAAATTTACCCATCAATTACATTATAGCTTATGGATTTTATGTACCAATTAGAAGCCCTTCTCTACTCCAATATTAGAAATATATTTACCTATATTTACTTCTAAAATTTTATGTTTTCATTTTTTAATGCTCTAATGTTTTATCTATTTTGGGGTGTGTTTTTTTGTTAAAGACTTTTGACAGCCTGAATACTAGAGAGTACTATAACAATCCTTATACATCATGCACTGTTTTACCCATTTAAAAGCAAGAATTCAACTTTTGAGCTAAAGACAAGAAATGTCAATAAAGGGTGTGCAAAACTAGGTTTGCAGTTTTAAGTATGCAAAAATAGTTTATTCTTGTATTATTTATTAACTAGAGGCCCAATGCACAAAATTCATGCAAGGGGCTCGGCCCATTGCAGCCTCTGTGGCCTCTCGGCCCCACCCACTGGTCCTTCCAGGAGGTTGTCTGGAAGGTCATTCCAAAAGGTCATTCCACTGTCATATTAGCTAATTAGGTCTAATTAGCATATTAACTCTTTATTATATAGGATTATTGTATTATTTGCCATACAAACTGTAAGCCTACTTTTGCCCATTCCATATATGAACGTCATAACCTACTCAAAAAGCAATGAAGATAAGGAAAAAGACAACATTATGTGCTCTAATATCCCTATTTTTAAAAGATATGTTAATGACATTACAAAATCTCTTGAAACCAATGTTAGCTATAAATATATCTTCTAGCTTGCTCCCAAATTAGCAATGATTGACATGTATTTTAATCTCAACTTTTCTACCTAAAGTACTAAGTAAGAAATAAAAATAAAAATGTAAAAAAAAAATGTTTTCAACATTTATAAAATAACTGGGTTACTTCAGCTTAAAAAAGTATGACTTACTAATAAAGGACTTCACTCTAGCAGTGAAAGTGACATAAGAAATCTATAAATATCTGTTGAGAAAATGTTTACACCTTAATTTATACTTTTTTCTTTTTGTTGTTATTATGGTTAATGGTTATTTTACATATCCTCTTCAATTCCCAACGAAGAGAAAGTAACAATAAATTCTCCTTAAGCTGTTTATATCATAGAGTCCAGAGGAAAAAAAACCTGCTTATGAGGAAAAGAATCCTCTAAAATCACTCTATTGTTTACAGTTTATACCCAGAAGTCATTTTGGGAAGTACTTGCTAATTTCAAAACTTCTTTATTTTAAAATTTCATTATTAATTTCTTTCTTTTATTTATGGTCAGTAATAGTATGCAGATTTTCTTTTTTAACTAAAAATACTCAAGTGTATAAGAGATACCTAGTTTGAAAAAAAATTATTTTATAAGCAATAAAATGCTATGAATGGATGCGGGACTAGTCTATGTATTAGTTTTTATGAGTTTCTCAGTTATTTAAATGTTATATCATCTTCAATGTGGATTATATTTCTAGTTGCTAAAAAGGCTTCCTTTCATATACGAAAAGAAATAAAGGCTCCAGAAAACACAAAACTAGTTTTCAAACTGTTTCAGACATTATTAAAACAAGAAAACTAATCACTGCCAATAACATTGTCTTTATGTTTTCCTATATTTTACTTCCTTTGAATACTTAAGTATATTCTTTAAAAAAATAAACCTTTAAAAATTATAAATAAAATTATTATTACTACAGAACTTCTACACAGAATCAAATAATTAAATTTTAAAATCCTACTCCTTCTCACAGTTTATTAAACTCAGCCTATGAATGAGTTGACTAAATGCTAGGAGACTTGAGTCTAAATTATCTTATCAGTGGATTAGCTTTGACTTTCACTTACCAGCCAGCATGGAAATACATATCCACTTTACAGATACAGACACCCAAAATTGTCTTTTTCACTGGGTTCCTAATCTACCAGGCCCCAGTTTAGCATCTAACAAAATAATAGGTGGGATAGGAAGATGGCTGCCAACAGGAAGGCAGGCTACAAGATAGTGTGCGAGTGAGAGAATGAAAGGAGAGTGTGTGGACATATGGGGAATGTCTATTTGTGAGTGAAGGACAGCTATATTCCAAGGGACTGTGGGGGACTGCTGGACCGGGCAGCCTCCACTGCTGCTGAAATCTCTCCCGGAGTGACTGGCTCTGCCGCAGAGACCGCGACATCTTGAAGGGGAGAGTGGCTGTGATTGGAAACCTAGCCTTACCTTCAATCGGGAAGAACCGGATACCTCACGGGACCCTACAACCTCAACACCCACGGACCAGCAGCGAATGCATGAACACTGGGTCTCAAGCAGCGTGAATACGCAGACTCGAACAAGCTCTGCACCTTCTCGCGGAAAGGTCAGATTTCGCCCAGAGAAAGGTGAGGTCTCTGATCCAGGCTGAAGGGAGAAACACACACAGTGGGATCTAGAGGTTCAGAGGAAGTATGCACCCCACAAAATCCGTGGACACTGGGGCCAGCGTAGTCCGCGAATGTGGAAGGGGGTCTACACGGCTGCTGACAGAAGGGAACTTTAGAAATCAATCCATAGCTGGGCTGGGCACAAAAAGGCAACCTGAAGCTTTACCAGTAAACCGGCTGTGCTGTGCCAGGGGAAAAAGACGTGCACAGAGATGTAAGCAGAGTCGCGCGCAGTGCTGGGGCAAAAAAGTGGCGAGGTCGCACACTAATTCTGGCTCTTTTTACTCTTTAAATCCTTAATTTTGATTACTAAGCCCAATAAATAGGATCACCCAATTAAAAATACTCTGAGACTGCAGGAGAAAGTTGTTTTTGTGGAACCTGGGGATCAGAGTGGGGACAAACAATCAGAAAACCAGCTCTGGGGCAGTCCATACCCCCAAACCAATATTAAGTGCAGCAGGGAAAACAAATTCTAAATACTGGGTAGAGAGGACTTATATCCCTGGGTGTCAATACAGAAATACTGCCACCCAGGGGTTGAATCACAAACTGACTCTTGTGTAAATACAACCACGGGCAGGCTGGGTAACAAAGAAATACTGCCTGCTTGAAAACAATATTGTGGCTTATGACACAGAGAAGCTGTAGAACACAGGGAACTTCAATACTGTCCTGACTACCTGACGGGAAAGAGGTGTGCAACAGAACAGCCGAGGAAGTGAATGACTTTCACTACTGCACATTTTTATTTTTTATCTTTTATTTAAGAAACTACATTTTTTTCTCACTTGATTTTATCTTTTTAATTATATTTTTATTTTTAATCAGTATTATTACTACTACTATTTTACCTTTTTTTAAGTTTCATTTTATTTTCTCTTGATTTTATTTTATTTTGGGATTAGTGTTCTACATTCTATTTTCATTTTTCCTTTAGCATCATTTTACTCTATCTCAACTTTACCTTTATGCCAACACTCTTTCCCACTTTTCCCCTTTTGTTGTCCTGTTTCTCTTACCCTATTCCTGCTTTAGATTTTCCTTATTCCTTCTTTTTAAACTTGTTAAAAATTCATCCTACTTATATATCTAATTTCCGATTCCCTGTTCCAAGTACATACACACTTCTCTCTTCTTTCTTCACTATCCAATTTTTTCTCTCTTCCCTTTTTTTAATGTTTTTTTGTTTTATTTTCTTTTGTTTTGCCCTTCTTTCTCTGTCCTATTGTTGTTAGTTTGTTGATTAGATTGGTTTTTTGTTTGTTTGCTTGTTTGTGTGATTCTCTTTTTTTCTCTTTTTGCTTCTGTTTTTCCTCTCCTTGCTTGTTATTAGTTGTTGCTTGTAGTCTGCATTTTTTTTATTAGTTGCTGCTCTATTGGAGTGTTCTCCCCATATAAATAGCTTTTCCCCCTTCTTTTTTATTCTCTTTCTTTTCTCTCTTCCTTTTTTCCTTTTCTCAATATCATCTTTGCACTTTTTTTTTATCCCCCAATTCTCTTTTTTCTGGTGGTCACCTTTCTTTGGGATTATTAGTATCATGAATACATTTGTGTTCAGTGCCTGTGCATTGTGCCTTGTTGTGTTGTATTTTGTGCCTTTCAGTCATCGCAGGAGAGAGAGAGAACTACATAATCAGACACGCGGAGAGGAGAGATCATGGGGAGACAAAGAAACAGCCCATATACGAAAGAAAAGGAGGCATCATCAGAAAAGAAAGTAAACAAAATGGAGGCAAGCAACATGTCAGAGAAAGATATCAAAGAAATGCTCATAAGGTCGCTGAAAAGGGTGGAAGACAAATTCAACAATATGTGTAAGAACCAAGAATAAATGAAGAAAAAACAAGAAGAAATGAAAAATGACATCACTGCAACAAAGAATTCAATAGAAAGCATCAACAGTAGACTAGAAGCAGAGGACTGCATCAGTGAGCTAGAAGACAAGGCAAGAAAAAATACCCAAGCAGAGCGGCATCTAGAAAAAAACCTTAAAAAACAAGAGGAGAGCCTAAAGGAACTTTGGGACAAAACGAAACGAAACAACATGCACAAAGTAGGGGTGCCAGAAGGAGAGGAAACTGAGCAAGGAACAGAAAACCTATTTGACAAAATAATGACAGAAAACTTCCCTGATATAGGGGAGAAAAAACTCACACAAATCCAAGAAGCTCGCAGAGTCCCAAACAAAATGAACCCCAAAAGACCAATGCCAAGGCACATTATAGTTAAACTGGCAAATACCAACAACAAAGTAAGTGAAAGAAGAAAGCAGAACTGACTATCTCCCATCTTGCAGAGCTAGATCCTCAGCTGACCCTCCCCACTGGGGGTCACCACAGGAATGTCAGAATTGTCCTAACTCCCCCAACCGCTGCCTGAGTAGACCAGTGAAGCTCCAGGAATGTAGCTAAGGTCCTAATAAGGCTATCAAGAAGCAAAGGTAGGGGGATGGCTCAGACCTTGGAATGTATTGGCCACCTCCTGACCTTTGTGCCATAAAACCCTGCAGAAAAACCCTGACCAAAGTGACCACTCTCTGTAACCCACGTCACTCACCTAAGCCCACCCAAATGACTAGCCCTATATAACCTTTGTTCCCCTGGGGCTCACTCTCTCGTCTCGCCGCTGCGTCGGTAAAGAGGCTGGGAGCCAAGCCCGGGCTTGAATAAACTCTTTTGTTTTTTTACATCGGAAGTGGCTCCCTGGTGGTTGAATTTGGGGACCCCGAAATCTGGGCATAACAGTAAGAATCTTAAAAGCAGTCAGAGAGAGACAGAAAGTTACCTACAAAGGATCTCCCATCAGATTAGCAACTAATTTCTCAACAAAAACACATCAGGCCAGAAGGGAATGGAATGAAATATACAAAGTCATGCAAAGGAAGGGTCTGAATCTAAGAATACTGTACCCAGCGAGGCTATCAATAAAAATTGAGGGTGAAATCAGGAGCTTCACAGACAAAAAAAGACTAAAGGAGTTCATCACCACCAAACCAGCAATGCAAGAAATGCTAAAGAGTCTGCTATAAAAAGAAGAAATAGGAAATAAAGAAGGAACACAGGCATAAAAAATAAAAATGGCAACAAACAAGTACCTATCAAAAATAACTTTAAATGTAAATGGATTAAATGACCCAATCAAAAGACATAGGGTACCTGAGTGGATAAAAAAATATGAACCATTTATCTGCTGTCTATAGGAAACCCACCTCAGAAAAAAGGACTCACAAAGACTGATGGTGAAGGGATGGAAAAAGGTATTTCAGGTGAATGGAAATGAAAAAAAAGCTGGGTAGCAATACTTATATCTGACAAATTAGATCTCAAAGTGAAGGACATTAACAAGAGATAAGGAAGGCCACTTCATAATACTAAAGGGAGCAATCCAACAAAAAGAAATAACTCTGGTAAACATATACGCACCCAGCCCTAACTGGTTTGGCTCAATGGATAGAGTGTCAGCCTGCGGACTGAAAGGTCCCAGGTTTGATTCTGGTCAAGGGCATGTACCTTGGTTGCGGGCACATTCCCAGTAGGAGGTGTACAGGAGGCAGCTGATGGATGTTTCTCTCTCATTGATATTTCTAACTCTCTATACCTCTCCCTTCCTCTCTGTAAAAAAATCAATAAAATATATTTTTAAAAAACCAAACATATACGCACCCAATACAGGAGTACCCAAATACATTAAAAAAAAAAAAAAAAAGCCACAACATAATAGGCTACCAATTGACCTGTACTGGAGGAACAAATTCAACAAACATATGAAATATATTTCCCATATTTAAACAAAAAATGAAAGGAGTTTAATTACAAAGTATAGTACAAAGTAGCCACTCAATAAATTATGAAAATTAACTGCATGAAAATATTCACCTCCTAGACTAAATATACTATCAATGATAAGGATTCTAATGATTTAATACAGTATGTTCTTGGGGTTTTTTTGCTTTTGAGTGACTGAACAGCACAGCTAAATGCATAACAAAAAAATAATAACTAGCTGAATTCCCTGGTCATATACTCTTAATTCCAATATTGCATGCTTCATGAAAGTTAGTTTCATCATTAAAGTTGAAATAGTGAATATATATTTCATTTCAATGCCCTAAATAATTTTTACCTGAAACTGGTTTACAGCTTTTTGACTGCTACTAAAAAAGGAACTGAGCTTTGAGATACACATACACATACATATTACACATACTTTTTTCTCATCTGATGTTGCAAAAGGAGTAATAAATGTGCACATACATGTACCCACATCATCCTTTGTCACAAATAGAACATATTCTTGAGTAATCAAAATATGGTGACATTAGGTTCTACACAATGGACAAAGCATCAATGTCATAGACTTAAATTTACCATTTGGAACATCATTGAACATCCATAGGAAAAAGCTACATTTGGAAGCTCATGTCCTATCCTTAATAAACCCAAGACAGACAGCTTTTCTCTCATCTTGTAATTAATCATGTTTTCTTAAACTAAGCATTATGAGTATGTTGCTTGCTAATCTGAGACCATATGAAAAAATTTAATTAAATATACCATCACATAGAGTAGGATAAGATGTTCGTATTCAACGAAACACTTGGAACTGAGATTGTTTTCTATTACATGCTTATTCTGAGTCATTCCCATAGAGAGGAGATATGGAATCACTCAAACTTCATATTTCTCCAAGTACATATAATTAAATTCCTGTAAGTTAAATGTGGGGGGGGAAAACAACTAACCTAGATGAAGCTACCACTTATGACCAGAGACTAATTATCAGATTTTTCTTCCAAACTGTACATTTGACCCATTACTAGGTTGTGAAATGAATTTAAATCTGAGCTGCATTTTCTTAAATACCAGTTAATAACATAGTAAATATTCTTTCTGAAATTATATGTGTATGTATGATGTGTATACATACTAGATTGAGATGTAAAATTAATTTCCTATTTTGGAAATTGCAATTTTGTAAATATTTGGAAAATATAGGGTTAATACTATGTATCCTTGGGTAGTGTGATTTCTAGCTGAATAAGTAGAATAAGTAAAAAAATATATATATAAAAGTGAATGTTTAATTCCTTAAATACTTGTTTACAAAATAAGTGGGAGTTCATTATCACTTCCCATGTTTCCCCAAGAGCAGGAGTATGGTTTGACTGAAGTTTTATGATATTCGGGAAACTATCAATCTTGTCTGACATTACTAGAATGCCTATGATCATCTAAGTGTCAATATTACAAAAACCTCAGGTACCACTGCTCTAAGCTAATTATGACCATCTCTATTCTTACATCTGCATAGAATACGTCATTCATCTTCCTCGTCCCTTATATGTCCAAGATCACAAAGGCCAACATCCTGTTTGAAGCCAATTTTTTAAAGAATTTAACAGTGGATGGATTTAGGGGAAGAGGTCGGTCACTGGGCTGTTTCCAACAGATTTTCTTAATCAAATCAAAATCATAAAAATATCTTAGCTCCTTAGCCACTGAAGGCTTAACTATGGGAAATATAGAATGAGGGAGGGGTCTGGAGAAAAGTGTAGAAGATATGGGCAAATAGGACCGTAGGACCCCAACGGTTACAATGAAACAATGGTTTCATATATTTAAACTACCCAAGGGTGAGGTATGCCGATGACACCATGCTTTACTTCTCTAGTATCTTTTCTTTATCTCTTCGGTCCTTATCCACTGAAGAACAGAAAATGGGAAAATAAAAAGGAGGCAGCCACCTAATACCTACCCACTTGTTTAACCAAAGGCATATTCAGTTTCAACATGAGTTTCCCGTTTTTTACAGCCTTGACTCAATCAGCAAGGACCTACAAAAGGGGCAAAATAATCTGATAGAACAAACTGAGAGAATTAATTTCATGAATTTTTATTCAACTAAACTGATTGTACTTATAAAGATACCTTGGTGTTTTGCAGCTCCGAACTGGTTCTATCTCGAAGACAGTGACTCAAAGACCTACTATGAACCCCCAACATTTAATTACCCAACCCTGTCTAAAGGTTCTGGTAACAGCCAAGAATTGTGGTAAGGATGAAAAATGAAAAGGCAATCAAATCTCTCTGAACATGATCAAGCCATCTCTGGTATACACAAACTCTACAAATCACAGGAAAGTAATGTTAACACAACCGATCTAGTAAATACCTTAGTGTGAAATTTCAGACTCGGGGACCATGGGATTCCTATGGGGGGTTAATAAGCATCAAGTATCATCTATTGTGTGTTCAAGTACCCGCCCCAAGACTCCCTAAAAATTATTGGTCTGTGTTTACAACTTAAGTTTGACTAACAAGGGAAGGTGTGGGTCTGAAAATTAAAAACAGGCTCCTCCCTCGGTGGATTTTACTTGAACAAGTGTTTAAACTTTGCTGTTCAACATTTCAGTTCGTGCCCTGCACGCCACGCCTGCGGCACCCAGTACCTCTGCAGTTAGACGGAGAGACTGGGCTTGGGGAAGAGGTGCGGGGAGGATGCGACTGCCCATCCAGGAGGTATCTAAGTGAAGAAAACCAAACCCCGGGAACTGAGAACTCAGTTCGGCGGATGTCCAGGGAGGGGCGGGAGCCCACGGTCGGGCAGCGGGGAGCCAGCCGGGCTGCGGGTGGGAGCCGGGAGGGAGCGCCGCGGGCGGGGCTGGGTGGGTCCCCAACCCGCGCGGCCACGCAGTCCAAGGGGGAGGCAGAGGGTCGCGCCTCCCCACAGGACCCGGCCCGCAAGGGAGGCCTCGATACCTGACACAGGGCCAGCTCCTCCTTTAGGCTGCTCAGCTCTTCCTCCAGGAGCTGCATCCGGGTCACCATGACCTGCTCTACCGAGATGCCCTCTAGCCGCTCAGACCCCGTGGGCGCACTGAAGAGGGGAGCCTGAGCCGGAGCTGACCCCCCCGGCCCTCGCTGGCCTCCCGACCCCTCTCCACCCGGCCAGGATATGTCTCCTCGGTCCACAACGCCCTCCCGCGCCGCGCCGCCGAGGCCCAAGGCCTCGCTCCTCACTGCGTGGACCGCAGCTCCCCGCCCAACACGTGAGGACAGGGTCCCCGAAAGCCGCGCAGGGGGCGGAGAGGGCGGCGAGCGCGCCGCCATGGCCTCGGCTGCTAACGGGTCAAGTTCCTTCTTGGAGACTCCACCTCCCTTTCCCCATCCTGGAGAGCCTGGAGCGCCGATCTACGCATGCGCCAGCCTTTTCCCGCCTGGGCGCGCGGGGTCTCGCGCTCGCGGGTCCGGGAGGGCTTCCCGCGGGCCGCGCGCCCGGCGCCGGCGTTGGACTACGCACGCGCCACGGCCCACCCTGCGCGCAGCCACGGCCAGCCCTGCTAGAGGCTTCAGCCCTGCACACCTCGGCTTGCCACTCATCTAACCCCTACCCGGCACGCCAGTCTAGCTGGCATCTCCCCTCTTAAAGCCTTTCTTGCGAGCCCCCTGCCCCTAATGACCCTAACTGTGATTCCTGGCCCTCAAGGCCCCTGCCAACTCGTTTGTCACGTTTCACTGACCGCCCTGGAGTGTTAGTTACACGGCTAACCTCTCCTGCGCTGGTGCAAGCGCCTGGAGGATGGGGAGTAAGTTTCACGCTGGCGCTTTCTTCACGCCCCTTCGCAAAACTGCTTCACGTACATTTGTCATCCAGCTGACGGATGCCCAGGAGAGGTGCAAAGCCTTGTGCTGAGCTGGGACTCTCAGGCAGGTTTCCCATTTGAATTATGATCTTCTCATACCCTTTGTCTTTTGTTCTGCAAGAGTCATGATTTCCTTTGCATTTTTGTCAACCGCTTCATGTGCTGGCTGAATATCAGAGCGAGTGTGACCCACGCTGCCTGACAGTTTGGGTCCTTGGAATAATTTGAAGTCAATAATTCAGAGTGCAGTTAAAGAAACAAGACCGGCAACCCCGCATTGGTCAAGGGTCAACTGTACATGGAAAATTCCAGAAATTACCCTAAAAAATCATGTTTAAAAAAGACGAGCTTTATTGTTTTAAAAAGAATTCCTTTTCTTCCTCCCTGTTATTTCTTTCTTTATAAACTTCGAGTAGGCAACATTCTCTTTGTCATCATAACACGTCCTACTGGTGATACGTTTAGTAAAGAGATGCACATTGAACTAGCAGCAGAATTCCACCTAAAGCTCCATCTGCTCTCCCCGGAAGAAAGGGCGCCAGAATATTGCAGAGCTAGGTGGGGAGGAGAGGACTGGGAGTAGGGGGATGTCTGCTGTAACTGATGACCTCTTCAGGTAATCAAAACTATGGCTCTGTGGCCGAATCTAGTCCACACTCAAAAGACAGCCCCCTCCCCAAATTAGAAGCCGGTTAAGGCAAGATGAGTGAGTTTCCTTTCCACTGAAGGTGAATGAACACCTCTCATTTAGAAAAGGATGACATTAGAAAAAGCACGTATAAGCCTGTGTTACAAATCACTGCCACATTGAACGTTCAGTATAGGCTGAGTCACTTTTCATATAAGTACTTATTCCATTCTTGCAACATCACAGTAAAATAGACACTCCCATTTTACTAGTGAGACTCAAGAGATTGTTGTTCCTTGCCTGAAGTCCCACATCTGGTATAAGAAAAGCTAGGATAGGAATCCACTTAACTCTAAAACCTGGGCCTTTCATCTCTACCCTTACTCTAGACTAGTCACTTGAAATACAGCATTAGGTCTGATAGCATGTAAGATTTCACTGGGCTTCAGATTCACATGTTTGACACAAAATCAATATGAATACATTTTTAATAGCTAATTGTTATTCACTCAAAAAGTGCATCATTTCATCTGATTATAGAAAGATTCTTTTGGAAAGCAGTGAAAACTCTTAAGTACAATGGATAAATATGCATATTTGACTCAAGGATAAAATCCTGAATCTATACCTTGATAGACAATTTTTTAACTTTCTTTTTATTATGGTAAAATACACATACCATAAAATTTACCATTTATTTTAAAGTGGGTGAAAATAAAGAAAAAATTCAGTGTCATTAAGTACATTCACAATGTTAGGCGACCATTACCACTAGTTCCAGAACATTTTCACCATCCAAAGCCAAACCCTATACCCATTAAACAGTCACTCCCCATTTAAACTGCCCACTCTCCCAAGCTCAAGATAACCACGAACCGGCTTTCTGTCTCTATGGATTAGACTATTCCATTTAATGTAAATGAAACCATACAGTACATAGCGTAATGTTTCCAAGCTCCTTTCACTAGGCATAATGTTTCCAGGCTTCATCCAATTTGAGGATGTATTAATACTTCATTTTTTTTTTTTTAGCTGAATAGTATTCCACTATATGGATATATTACAATTTGTTTTTCCATTCATCCATTGATGGGCATTTGGCTTGATTCCACCTTCTGCCTATTGTGAAAAGAGCTGCTATGAACATTCACATAGAGGTTATTTTTTGAACAGCTATTTTCAATTATTTTGTGTATATACCTAGGAGTGTAACTGCTGGGTCATGTGGTAATTTTATGTTTAACTTACTGAGGAATCTCCAAACTGTTTTCCACAGTCCATGGTGATTTCACGACTTTACATTCCTACCAACCATGTTATAAAATCCCAATTTCTCCTCATTCTCACCAATATTTGTTTTCCTTTTTTTAAAAAACATTTTCTCTTTATGGCCATACTTTGGGAGTAAAGTGATACCTCATTGTAGTTTTGGTTTGCATTTCTCTAATGACTAATGAACTTAATCATCTTTTCATGTACTTGTTAGACATTTGTATATCTTCTTTGGAGAAATGTCTAAGTTCTTTGTCTATTTTTTATTTGGGTTATTGTCTTTTTGTTGTTGAGTTCTAAGTATTCTTTACTGGCAGATAATTTTTAAGACTAGAAACTTGCACTTTTTCAGAAATGTACATAGGGAGTTATTTCACATATTAGTTATTTTCTGAAATGACAGAAATGTGTGAAACATTGAATAATAACATATATAACTCAGGAAGATAAGTTAAAAATCTATACTACTACTTGAATAAAAATGTACAAAACAATCAAAAGTGTTTCTCCTGTGCAATTCTTTGTTCAAACATTTAAAAGTGATGATGTCTGTTCTGCAGATATATGTAATAAAGTCTGCTGAGGATGAAGTAAATTAAAATATAGAAACACATAATTATATCCATATCATCATTGTATAGTTGAAATACTGGGAGAAATGTACAAGTTAATAAGGTATTGAAATCACATCTATCACCTTAATTTTAAAAATGTATTTCTAACATCTGTTTAAAAGAGAAAAAATGTGTTAAGAATTTTTTAGCTCTTATGCTTCTTTGTCTCCAGAAAGAATGCCAATTTTTTTAAAAATACACTTTATTGATTTTTTACAGAGAGAAAGGGAGAGGAGGTTAGAGAATTAGAAACATTGATGAGAGAGAAACATCAGCTGCCTCCTGCACTCCCCCTACTGGGGATGTGCCCACAACCAAGGTACATGCCCTTGACCGGAATCAAACCTGGGTCCCTTCAGTCCACAGGCTGACGCTCTATCCACTGAGCCAAACCAGTTAGGGCAAGAATACCAAATTTTAAGACATGTCTATGTCTTTACCAATTTGGTATAAGTTTTATTTAGTCAGCAGAATATACTTATTACATTTGAAACCGGTTAGGTATCATAATTTCTTTTATATCATTTGAAATGTATCTTATGTTTAAGGTTTTGCCATATACTAAGAATTTAAAAATAGCCTGCTGCCTACACCTTTAACACTGAAAAGTATCCCACAAGCTAGAATATGACAAGGTGACACTTGAATCAGCAGCAGACATATCATGTCAGTCTAGCGTGGACAAATTGTGCTATAGGAATTAGTCTGTTGGTTAGCAAATCTGGCTGGGAGTTTCCCTTATGTAATCTTGAACTGCCCCATCTGCTGAAGGCAGGGAAAGACCAAGAAAAAAACAGACTACTCCATATTGGTAGGTGGCAGGTTTAATAAATAAAGGAATTTACTGACGAGTCTTGTCTTGGGCAGAAGAAGGATCAGTAATTTTCTCACCCAAAAGCCAAATCTTAAAAGTTTGTATAGAAGCCTTAACAGAGTTCAATCAGGTCCCCAGCCCAGATGATCTCAAGACCACAATACTATCTAAAGGCTGTGTTCTTGGGCAGCTTCTAGCTCAGCAAAGGCAAGCTGAGGGCATACTCCAACCACGGGCGGAGCGTGGAGCCTTCAATAGCCAGGGTTCCGCTCATGGGTAAAACAAGTGATCATGTCTTATTAATGACCTTCCCAACATAGTCAAAGTAAACCAAGAAAATTGTGCTAACAATTACCGCAATTTTGTTTGAGTAATTCTTGGCAACTATTGATCCCCTGATCAGTCCTGGGAGTGCTTTAGGTCAAGATCATAGGCATCCAAGGATGACATCATCCACTTCAGCTGTCCCATGTGGTTTTCACACAGTTTAAAAAATGATGACCTTACAAGTGCTATGACAACAGAATTTCATTTTCTATTTTCATCTTCAACAGTTATATTAAAGTCCAAAACTTTAAATAACGGATTTTTTTCTAATTATTGGGCTTTTCTAAAATTATCTCCATTGACTCTAACTCCCAGTGTTAGTCTCATTCTGAAAAAAATAACCTGTGTACTTTAAGTTGGAGTAACTTTTTTCAGCTTACTTGGTTCAGCAAAGTTTTGTCAGCTGATGTTCATTGGTGCCAATTCAACACAAACACTACACTACATTTTGGTGTGTAGTGAAGAAGGAAGCTTAATTCAGTGCAAAACAGCTCAATTGTGACACAACATGTGTGTGAAAACAGCACAGCTATGAGGAAACCCTAGGACCAGGCCCCTCTCTGCTCTAACTAGACAGCTCTGCACTGTCATGTCATCTTCCTCAGCCAGGGAGAGGCAGTCTTCAATAGAAAGGCAAAGTATGCTCCCTGAGCCAGGGGGGAGCTAGCTGACTTATATGGACAGGAGTGTCTGCCCCTTGTCCCTGATTGGCCTGTCCTCATGCAAATTAGGACTCCAAATCTTTGCAGTTTGGTACAAAAGGCACTGTCCTGATTGATCAAAATAGATCCACTCTGATTGGCTGGAGCTGTGCAGCTCCATTAGGATGGGGAAACCTCAGTCCTATTGGTTGAAATAGAATTCCAGGAACTCCTTTATAAGGGCAGGCTCAGCTGGCTCAAACACAGTGCAGGCAGGTAGTTCAGTGCAGAGGCAGGCAATTCAGCACAAACTTCTCCTGAAGCACAGTTTGCGTGAGAGGTTCCTGTGCAAAAATGGCTGCTGAGCTCTATTTTTTAAAAATGTGAGCCCTTCTTAGTAGGTGTCTTTTTTTTCTCAAGGGTCACAGTTTGAAATGCAAATCCCAGATTTTCTAAGGAGTTCAGGTCGTTCAATACACAAGGGTTGCCTAGTTTCAAGCTCTTTGTTTTGACATATGACCGGAGTGAGCAAAAAACTCTACTTTTTCATCCTTCTTTGTATTTTAGTTTCCTCTTTCTAATAGATGGAATGGTAGACCCATGGTCCTGGGTATTTCATCTAAATATTTTTTTACCCTAAGGCAATATTGCAAAAGTACTCAAACTCTTCCATCTATATTACTCCTGTGGTTTTATCCCAAACATGAAGGCCTTCTTCCTCTATTGCCAGGAATCTTACTTTAACATCTCTGTCTTGATGATGCTTACCTAGTCTCTGTTACAGCTGTCATACACTATTACAGTGAATACACACACACACAAGCGTGGATGCGTGTGCCACTGGCATTTTGCCTTTTGAAATCCCAGAATGGCATATCCACAGTAACCACCACTCCTTTGCCTAGTAAGGGAACTTCCATAATCGGATAATAGCACCATTTCCCAAACTAAGAAATATCCTGATGTGTCACATACCCACTTACCACATGAATCAGACTTACAATATCAGCTATCATTCCAAGACTTTTTTTTGATACCTAGTCCCTGTCAGTGGTTGACTGTTTTATCATCACCTTCCATGTTAGCAATAGGGGGGGTTTTATCAAATAGCCAAGAAGATTGTAACTCTTCAATGGCAGAGTCTCACTTTTTCTGAAACTGTTTAGGTAACATATATAAAAGAACTAGTTCCAGACTCAACAATGAGGGAGGCACATGTCACTTCACCATCAGAGGTTTAGACTTTGATTGCCTTCCTGCTTGGCAAGGTAACCAATCAGAGTGGCAGTAGGTTGATAGCAACTCATATTGAGTACTCTGAGGAACAGTTAAAACAGAGAGCAATTACAAAGGGAAGGGTAGAATTGAAGCAAAGCACAAGGGATAGGGCAGTACGCTAAGGCTATTCAAAAAGTGGGAGATGTTATTACCTGCCTCATCCAGCCAGAGTCCCCCAGTCCCCTCAACCCCACAGGGGAAGGCAGTTGGAGGTGATTGGGCCAGCAGGGTAGGGCAGTTGGGGAGGATCATGCCAGCAGGGGAGTAGTTAGACATCAATCAGGCCAGCAGGGGAGCAGTTAGGGGGCAATCAGGCAGGCAGGCAGGCAGGCGAGTGATTAGGAATCAGCAGTCCCAGATTGTGAGAGGGAGGTCTGACTGCCGGTTTAGGCCCAAACCCTGCAACTGTTGGGTGCTGCCATCTTTGAGGGTGTGGCACTCAATTAGCATATTCCCTCCTTATTGGCTGTCGCCTCCCACCCCTGAGGGCTCCCAGACTGTGAGAGAAGAGCAGGCCAGGCTGAGAGACCCCCCCCTCAAGTGCATGAATTTGCATGCACCAGGCCTCTAGTTAGCATATAAATTAGAAAAACGGAATGCCTTAGAATTTACATATTCTCTTCAAATCTTGAAAAAGGCATACTCTAAAAACCACAGAGAACACACACACACATTTTAATAACTTTCAGGAACCATGATCCAATAATATATTCAAAAAGTAAGATCTCATTCATCAATATTAAAAAACCCTAAACTTTGATTAAAGTGTGTGCACTTAGGAAGGCACATCGGTAGCACTTTGTTAGGCTTATGGGTAGCACTTTGAAGTAGCATATTTTACAAACTAACAGAAGTCATAGAACTGCTATGCAATTTTTCCTGGATGCAAGAAACAGGCCATCCGTGTGAATTTGCATGTACTCATTACCAAAGTCAGCCTGAACTTACTTGCTGTGACCATCCCTCCACTAAACTTCTTGCATTGTGGGTTTAGGACAAGGTAAAGGCATTTTGATGCTTCTTTACTCTTTGTAAGGCAATGTCCTAGGCCAGGAGCCAGCCTCCTTTTGCCACATGCAATCCTTACAGCCTGAGATGTATGCACCCATAGAAGGGAAATAGGGAGCCATGGCAACATTTTTTTTAAAAAATGGCTCTAACAATTAATAAGCCTGGCTCCTGTGCCATGCCAGCACAGCCAAGGGTTCCGTGAGCCTGAGTGGGGATGGTGAAGGATTGAAGAAAAGACAGACAAAGAGAATAAGCTGGGTCTAGGTGGATCTCCTGTGCCTGGCTAAGGCCACAGAAAAAGATCTAGAGGGCAAGCTGAGCCTTTATTTTGTAGTCAGAGGTAAACAAGGTAGTGGTCACCACAGTTACAATGTTCTTGTTGAGTTTCACTTGTTTTGGCAGCACTTGCTGCATCTCCCACAGCCCATTAGCTACCCAGGAAGGATCTAGGGGGCGTAATAAGGTCAAGCTTAATTATGCTAAGAGGGCACAGCCCTCTAAGCTGGGACTTATTTGTGGCTTTGCCAACAGGTCAGTCCCAGGCTTAACCCTATAGCCACTCCCTACAGGCTCCTCTAAGACTGTAAAGATGTTCATTTCTGAATGTCCCCTCCACGATTTGGTTCTTAAAAGGCTCTCCCCTTTTCCTTTCCCTGAGTACAACATTGGGGTATCATTAGGTTTTCTGCAATTTTCTTGACAGAATGGTGAGAAGAAAAGCTATTAAAAAACTAAACACAAAAACAACAACAAAAAACAGGGGCAGGAGCTACTTTAAGAACAAACTTCCTTTGTGCAAGTTAAAATGATTTGAGTTTACAATTCCGGAAAACAGCCTGTTTCTTAAAAATAAATAAATAAATAACCACCCAGAAGTTGAGACCTTTGTCCTAATACTATTAGGCACATAAAGTTTTGCCTTCAGCAATTACCAGACATTCCTGATGGTCATTAATTATATTTCATGTCAAAGGACTTTTTTGTTGTTGCTATAAACATGGAATATTTTTAGGAATTTTAGGTTATTAGTTATTATCTGAGATAAATGAATCGCATGAATGCTCGCTACTATTGGGAAAAATAAGTGTGTTAAAGCCTGGATAAAGTGGTTCTTGATGCCACCAATATTTCTTTTGTCCCAAATGGTGCTTCCTGATGTAGCAAAATTCCATGGGAATAAAAAAAGAAAAAAAGGGAGGAAATATGATCAATATTGGGATCACTTTTTAGAACATTGTTCATTTGTTCCTTTATATTTTCAACAAATATTTATTGAACACTGCTACAGACACAGCAAAGAAGAGCTTTTACAAAAAAACAGCACACACACAATAAAAAACCACATCATAAACAAATAACTATACTTGTTAATTAGTGAGAAGTTAGTAGTGAGTGATGACTATGGTTTGAATGTCATTTCAGGTAGAATAGTGGGGAAAGTATTTCTAATAAAGAACATTTAACCAAATGATAGCTACTTCATTTCAGTGGGAAATACACCAAACACATATCTGAGAGACTATCTCTCAGACAGCAAGGAAAGGAAAAACGTAACAAAAATGAAAAGCTGTTGAGTGAAATCTGAATACGTACTATTGTGCTTCATAGGCTCTGCGGAATGACATAGCCACACAGACTATTCTCAGGGAATGTCTGTAATCCAGGAACCCCAGTGAAGCCCACCCCCAAGTGGACAAAAATATCCATGTGATCAGGGAACAAGTTTTGTGATCCAAAGATAAATTCCAAATTTGAAGTGTAGTGTTTGGTAAGAGTCACCAAGGTCCCTGGTCTCTCCAGAAACATTTCTTGGAGAAATCATTTGAAATTGAATCATACTAAAAGATAATAATGAAATAACAAAGGAGCTGATCTGGAGTTTAAGGAAAAGGGGATGGTAGTTGTATATTAGAATCAACTAAAGGAACTTTAGATGATACTAATGGTACCATCTCCAGAGATTCTTATTTAATGGAGGTAGTGTGAGATTCTAGTGTTACTACTTTTTAAAAAGTTCCCCAAGTGAGTCTAACATGCAAACAGGATTGACAATCACTTAATTAAGCTGTTTAAAAAAAGTAAAATAAAAACACTACAGGCATTGCTTCTGGAATGCAAAAGCCATCTTACAATTATTCACTTAGTGAGCTATTAACTCATGTATTGGGTACCTACTACATTCTAGAAACTTAGCACTGGAGACAAAGACAGTTAAAGGCAAACCAGGACTTACCTTCATGGAACTCAAATGAGGAAAGACAACTGACAAAGAAGTAAACAAGTTTAAAAAAAAGATAAAGAGTATAATAAGAAATGAAAGAAAGTGTGATGAGATGGAAAGTATCTAGGTAGGAACTGCTTTTGTTAGGTTGCTTAAGAAAGACCTCTCTGAAGAGGTGAAAGAGGAGAGGGAACCAAGTATTCACAAAGTCTGAAGGGTGAATGGCAAATGCAAAAGCCCTAGTTACTGGGTGTGCCTAAAAACAGAGAGGATGCAAGTATGATTGGAGTTAGAGAGAGTGAAAGAATTTGTGTAAGATGAAGGGAAAAGTTTGGATTTTATTCTGAGAAACTATGGAAAGATTTTAAACAGAGGAGAGATAAAGGATTTCAGTAGATTGTTGAAAGACCACTCTGCTGTGGGAAGAATGGATTGTGTGGTTAGGGAACGGAAAATAGAAGCAGAAATACCAGTCCAAGCAAGAACTGATGGAAGCCTGACCTACCATGTCTGCAGGGGGGAAGAGGGATATGGTGGTACTCAGAATGTATTACAAAGATTGAGTCAACAGGATGTGCTAATGTATTAGCTGTGGAAGAAGAGGGAAAGAGAGGGATCCAGTCTAACTCTTGGGTTTTTGGCTTACATAACTGAATATTTGGAGGTACTAATATAGCAATCCTGTTGGATAAACAGGTTTAGAAATGGAGAACCAAATGTTCTATTTGGAATCTACTACACTTAAATATCTAATAGGTGTCCAGTTACAAATGTTGAGTAGGCAAATGAACATGCAAACTTGAAGCTCCTGGAAGATGTTCTGGGGTCAAAATATACACTTAGAAGTCATAGAGAGGACTCATTGGTATACAGGAGTTAAGTAAATATGCGTGAGACTCACAGTGTCTGAAAGAATGGCATCAAGGCCACTTCTTGGAGAGGTAACATTATTTTAGATTTCATGGGTTGAGATGTTCTTGACTGAGGTCCAGTGGTGAGAAAGGGCCCATGAGGGAAGGACGCGTCTGGGCTGGTGACCCCAGGCCCAGCACCAGAACAAAAGTGCTTGTAGCGCAAGGGCCAGTTCAGACACAGTACATGGCTGAGACTATGTATTCAACCTGACTCCTGTTGAAGGTGGGTTTGGGACAGTAACTAAGCAGTTGAATGTAAACCAACTTAGAAGTGCAAGTGTGATCTTGGTCCAGCGCGCAGCTAGAGAGCATGGGCTCATTCCCTGTAAAGAGGATGGCTGTGGCCTGCGCAGGGTTCTATACCAGTAAAAGTGCCATTTCTACTTCAGATCGGAGAGCTGCATCAAACCGCACAGGGTCAGTGTTCAGCCACAGATAAGACTGCAGGAACAGCAATGACTGCTGCGAACTGGAACTTTTAAAATCCCGAGGAGAGTCTCTCGTCGTCTCCTTCTCTTGCCGTTGGAATCGGAGCCTCTTTTGTAAGTGTTAGACTCTGGTAACTTAAGGGGAAACTCCAAAGCAGAGACTGGACATCTTGTTAATTGATTTGGTGGGGTCTTACATATATAAGTTGCTTATTATAAGGATAAATGATCTTATTTTTACCCCAAACTCGTGAGGCACTTCATACTAACTATATATAGAAGTTTATGTTTATTTTTGTAAAACTATGAGGCAATGTGATTTAATAGTAGGTAAGAGTTTAGATCTGAATTTGAAGCATGGAGGCATCATGTAGGATTTGTTTGATCCTGGGAACGTTAACCTTAAAATGATAATTAAAATAATCTCTGTGGCATAACATGAAGATCAAATGACATAATGAAGGTAAAGCACTAAATAGTGCCTGTTTCATAGTAAATTCTCAATAAATATTAGTTATAATTAACTTTTTATTAAGCTACTATTTAAATTCACTTTGTTAGACTCACTCCATTGTTTTGAATTCATTTTGAATTCCACTCTGCTCAGCTTCATTCCAGCTGATAATTTGATTAATGGCATCATTTATGTTCTCATATAAAAATTTTAAAACTGTTTACCGAATAGGGCCTCTAGGTCACATTAATCTCCTCCTTCCCTAAACTCATATATGCAATCCCAAACAATTATAGTTCTTGATTACACTCTAAATATTTCATATGCCTTAATCTTATCTCCCTAACTAATCTTCATCTTTTCTTAGGATAAGGATCAGGTCTTAGTTTTCTTTTTACATTTTTTACCACATTTTGAATAGTTTTAGGCCTATAAGAGCCAATAAATGCACACATTTTTATTTAAGATCATCTTAAGCACAATTTTCTGCTTAAGAAAATTCTCACCACTGGACCTCAGTCAAGAACATCTCAACCCATGAAATCTAAAATAATAATCTAAAGTAAGATTAGTTTTACTTTTTGTTTTATTGGTCCCTAGAAATATAACACTCATACATATACAAAATCACAATATCTGTGCATCGTAAGTTCAGATTCCTTCTCTTTAAAATGAGCAGACTAGATCAGGCAATCTTTGAAGTCCTTTTCAGGTCTAAAAATATCTGATACAAATTTTTAAAAACTGTGTTTCTAAAAGTTACCGAAGATAATGACTTTTCATCTCTAAAGAAACAACAACAGCAAGGATAGTCCTGACTGCAAAGGCATGGCTTACATGTGATCCTAGCCAGGGCCTTGCTTTCCTGCTGCTCCATTCTTCCTACTCTTCCCACGTCACAGTTGGGAATAGTGCTTCTTCCTGCAGCGTTAGTGATGTCGGGATTGAGCAGAGGGCGATGGGAAAGGAGACTGGAGGGCTGGGCTGGGGCATGACTGTGAATGACATTCTTTTTTTTTTAATTTCCTTTATTGATTAAGGTATTACATATGTGTCTTTATTCTCCCCTTTGCACACACACACCACACCCCCACCACAAATGCCATTCTTATAAAGTATGGACTCTAGTTCTGTTGTGGCCCATTATTACATTTTATCAAACATACAGAATTAGAAAATATGAAAAATTTCTATTTTACAGCAAACCCTACTGTCACCCCAGTTGCTGGGCCCATCTCTGCTCTTTCCCTGTCCTGCATTTGAGAAGCAAGGCTCCTGATTTGAGATGGAGCTCAAGAATGAACTCAATTTGTAGAAACTGTATTTTTTATTGTAACAAAACTCACATAATATAAAATTTACCATTGTAGCCATCTTTAGGTATATAACTCAGTGGAGTTAAGTACATTCATAATGTGCAACCATCACCACTATGCTTTTTCAGAACTTTTTCACCATCCCAAATAGAAACTCTGTACCCTCTAAACAATAATCCCCTCTGCTCCTTCTTCCAGGCTCTCTTTCTACTTTGTCTCTGTGAATTTGTCCATTCTGCATACCTAATATAAGTGGAACCATACAGTATTCATCATTTTGAATCTGGCTTATTTTACTTACCATAATAATTTCAAAGTTCATTCATGCTGTAGCATGCATCAGCATTTCAGTTCTTTATAAGACTGAAAAATATCCCATTGAATGTGTACACTACATTACGTCTGTCCATTCACCTGTTGATGGACATTTGGGCTGTTTTCACCTTTTGACTGTTGTGATAATGCTGCTATGAATGTTGGTGTAAAATTAGACGTTTGAATCTCTGCTTTTTAACTATTTCGGGGAGAAACTATATTTTAAACAATGTTGAAATTGTGGTTAAAGTAAACCAGGTATATAACATATATCTGAGACTTTTGTGGACTAATCTCAAAAACTACCAATCATTTGTAACGTGTTTCTTGGTAAAAATGAATTCCAAGTATTAGATAACTAACATAAAAGGAGCATCTGGTGACATATTGTAAGGTGGCAACAACATGGTATGTATCCCCTATCTGAGAATTTTAAATTTACCTACAAACTTACATAGAGCTCACTTTCATGTTTCCTGAGCTTAGCCCTGTCATGGGGAACTGAGTTGCTCTTAAGCAGCCCCAGTAACAAAAATGGAATGGGGTTAGGAGCAGGCGTTGAGAGCTGTGTTTCACAAAACTTCACCTACCTGCTATCTTCCTGGAAATAGGTGTTGTAGATTCTTGCAATCAGATTCTTATAGCAATATATGAATATAAAATAATATCAGTGCAATAGACAGGGTGAGCAGAGATGTTGGAAGGGCTTGAAGGCTCTGAGCATTTTTATTCTGGGAGGCCTTATTCTAAATCACATCAAACATAAAATGCATCTATACCCCATATTAAATATGTTTGATATAGCTAGAAAGGAGTTGAGTTGAGGTAAAATTTAATTAGAACTTAATTATATATACCTTACTTTCCATTCTCCCATTTTCTATTTTTATTTTGAAGACACTAAATTATTTGTCAGTTCTCAAATATTTTATTGGTCCTTAAAATGCATATGCATAATTATATAGATAACTTGCTTTGTTGTGAGTCTTGGTCTCAAAATAATTTTATTTGTACCCTCTGAGGACACTTACTTCTGACAATATAACTGAAACCATACTAACTTTTTTTACTATAATGTAGTGTCCAGAAGAACAACCAAACAGAATATACACATAGTTTTACAGTTTCTGGATATGAAATAAAATGGTGCTAGTAATCAGAAATTTCTAGAATTGAGAGTAACAGCCTTTTAGAAATAAGCTACAAAACCCTGACTACTATCAGCTTCTTGAAATAGGCAAGTGCCATAAGAAAAAGCAAGCACCGAAACAAATAACCTCTCCCTTTTCCAGCATACCCAAAATTAAAGATTCTCTTCCATTGACAAACTCTTTTGTTAAAATTTGAAGCTAACTCCCCTCTTAAATTTCTTATGCATCCACTGCAAATTAATTTAATAGCATAATAAAATCATTTTCTCCCTAATACAGAACTGTGGCTTCCAATTGCATATTCCCTTGAATGCTGCAGATATATTTATTTTGTGATTAGCCTTTCATGCCCCCAAGCACCGGCATGAGCAGCTCCTGTCTTCCTAGAAGATTGTTCCACCACTTCTTTAACTAATAAATGCCTACCCATCCTCCACAGCCCAATTTAAGTGTTATTGTCTCTGCAGCCCTCTCCTGCCTCCCAGAGGCTCCTTTTCCATCGTCCCACAGGATTTACCACATGTTATTTAATTTATATGTCAAAATGTCTGCTGCCTGCCACTGGAGTTTCGGCTGCTGGAAAACAGTCCCACGTCTATCACAGTTAAATTCACAAAGCAAGTGATTGTCTTCTGCTTTGCTAAGGGTAGCAGTTATCCTATGAATTTATCTAGAAAATGAAGACCACAAAACTGACCACCTGTTCTCCCTCGTTGTGATGAAACAACATATTTGAGTGTGACTTCAGTTAACTTTCTTATTCTTTCATAACAGCTCACTGTTGGTCTTTCCAATGCATCACCTTGCAGAGATCATTATGATCAGACAACGTTCCAACTCTATTGTAAAAAGCTGCCCACCTAGCCAAAAGTTACTCCATTTGTAGATCCCTGGGACTGTGTTTTGGGAGAAGATGTAGTTAGGGGAGGGTAGCTAAGTGAGAGCAAAAGGAAGTGAGGGTAAGGTTGATAGAAGTGGTATTGTTCTTCTGAGGAAGCTGGTTTATGATGTTTAAACATCACTCGTTGTGTTGTTTATTTCTTGGGGAATAATCAACATTAACTTTCTATTATTATGGCCTTTTAGCTATAAAAATTAAGTAAATTTCATGCAAAGAAATTTAGAAAGGAGGAAACTATTCATTGATGAAGATGAGAAAGACTTTCTAGTTTACTACTTCTGATGAATCAATCCCACAAGCACAGATGATTATGCCCATCAGTTCCAACTACTGTAATCATATTAATGCCCTCTGCTGGACATGTGCAGAATTACAGAAAGCTAGGTGCTATGTCAAGATTTGTCTAGTAGGAATGGCTGGAGGAGTGGGGGTCAATTGGGGAAAAAGGAGACATATGTAAAACTTTAGACAATAAAAAATATTAAAAAAAGAAATAGAAAAAAATAAAAATAGATTCCAGTCTATATGAGAATGTAACATAAAAAAAAAGATTTGTCTAGATATTCTTGGCTTTGGCATTTTCCAAAAGCAGGTCTTTAATAGCATTCTTATTTAATTTTAGCTGGACAACTTTAACAGATTGGTTAAAATTTTGCCTCCTGTATTTATTGGCTAATGCAAACAGAATAATAGTGTGTAAGAGGTAGTCATTACAGGCTTATTGTTATGCTAGGGGAAATATTAATTACATGTTTGTAAAATGATTTAAATTACTTTAAATTTAAATTATTGATATGGCAATTATTTAAAAAACTGGCCTTTTATAATCATAGTGCTCTGATCATTTTCTCCTTGGCCTTCCTTTTGTATATCCTCCTGTGTTTTTTATTTAAGTCAAAGTCAATTCTGAGACCCATAAACCTTTATGCTTGCTTATGGCACTCAGTAATTGTTTTATATGATGCTTGTTCTGTGCCATTGATTTGTTTCTATGCCCTAAATTAAAAATTTCTGCTTCTGTCTGAATTTTATTAAGTGAAAATAATATTAGTAGGCTGAAGCATTGGCTGTAAGTGGTCCTCCGTCAACCACTTACCTTTTTGTTTAGCTTTCATTCCAGGTTATGAAATTTTAAGCATCACACTCGCCTTTAAATAATCATTCCACATCTTCAGAGCAGTGTACTCCATTCAGATTTAGATGCTATACCTTAATTTTGTAAATTTTCTCTCTATGAATGAAGAAATATTTAAAATGGTATAGTTTAAAATGGAAACAAGGATTTGTGTGTATACACTGATTTGGGTAATAATCAGAGAGTCTGAGGAAACAGGGTTTTGAATTTATTTTTTGCCATCAGATAGAAAATTTTTCTGCCTCTAAATCCACATACTTAGTTCATATTTATTTATAAGTTTATTTGGTACAGATTTAGGTAATGTGTAGATCTGTGTTATTAACCATATATTTGTCTTTACTGTTAAGAACTATATTTATAATATATGAAAGTATCTTAGGAAATAATATTTTGATATGTGCTAGTTTTGTAAGAATGAGTATAAAAATTTTAGAAACTAGAAAAACATTTAAAAATCACATTAAATAAAAATGTAGCTTAATTTACAATTACTATTAAAAAAGAAAAGGAGGCTAAAGTAAAAATAAGGTGAATAGTATTAGAAAAATCTTATAATAATATGTTCTATAAAAATAGTTTGTTTTCAACAGGGAAGAAGGAATGCTACTAATAAAATGCCACATGTGGCCTGATAACTTCCAACAGCAGGGTCACATAACAGACAGGCTGCTCTTCCCTCTGTGTCCACAAATATGGAAGTTTGTCCCTAAAAGTCTGGACATTGATTTAAATCTCCCGGGGAGGCACTTAAGATGGCTAGTGCTCCAATTTCTGACTTTGTTTGGAAGAATAATGCATTCTTAAAACAGAAACAGTTTATATGTTGCTGAAAGCAAAATGATAAGAAATTTGAAACATTAAATCCCCTTGACAAAGTAAATTTATTATTTTAAACAAAGATAAAAGTATCCCTCTACATTCTCCTAGGAATGATGCCTTTTTCTATTCAATGTATGTTAAATAACTTGAAAAGGAAGAATAACAATATTAACAAGATACTTTAAATATTACATAAAATGATCAAATAAAGTATTCAATTTTTCCAAATGGGAAAGAATGACTACATATGTCTTTATTGTAAAGGTAAAGACAGCTACAAACACCCAAGATATCAAAAGCAGAGATAGCTAGTTGCTTATCCAAACATCCACTTTCATTTTTTCGTTGGTGTGTGTGAATGTGTGTGTATGTATATGTGTATTTGTATGTTCAGGTAATGTGCCCAACTAAAAGACTAAAACACACAGCCTTCATTGAAAGTAACATGACCAAGTTCAGTCAATAGGTGGATGCTTAGGTTCTTAGATAATCGAATGACATCAGATTCTTATTTTATAAGAAACCCATTTTATATAAAAACACATTGATAAGTTGAGTGTTAAATGAAGGAAAAAATATGCCATGCAATCACTAACCAAAAAAAAAAAAAGCTGGATTGTCATATTTTTATTAAATATATTTTATTGATTTTTTACAGAGAGGAAGAGAGAGGGATAGAGAGTTAGAAACATCGATGGGGATGTGCCCACAACCCAGGTACATGCCCTTGACCGGAATCGAACCTGGGACCCTTCAGTCCGCAGGCCGACGCTCTATCCACTGAGACAAACCGGTTTCGACAGGATTGTCATATTAAAATCAGAAAGAGGATAATGCTTTTTCCCCCTCAGCTTTATTGAGGTATAACTGACAAATCAAATCATCTATATTTAAAGTGATGATTTTATATACATACACATTGTGAATTACTTACCAGAATGAATCTAATCACCTCACATAGTTACCTTTTAAGTGTATATGAGTTCTGCCCTGGCCGGTATGGCTCAGTTGGATGAAGCTTCTTCACTTGCACAGAAAGGTTGCCAGTTCGATTCCTGGTCAGGGCACATACCTAGGTTGTGGATTCAATCTCCATTGGGGGTACACATGGAGGGCAACCAATCGATATTTCTTTCTCTCTTCTCCCCCTAAAATTGATCAAACATATTCTTGGGTGAGTATTAAAAAATAAAAAATAAACTCACTGTTAAGACCAATGTCAAAGAGGATTTTCCCTATCTCTTTTTCTAGGTGTTTTGTAGTCTTAGGTATTATATAAAAGTCTTTAATCCATTTTGAGTTAGTATAAATGGAAGTGAGTGGTATAAAGGGGGAAGTCCACTTCTATTTATTAATTGTATATACAGTTTTCCCAGCATCATTTATTGAATAGACTATTCTTTTCCAACTGAGTGTCCTTGACACCCTTATCAAAGATCAGTTGAACGTATGTGTGTGGGTTTATTTCTGGAATGTGTATTCTGTTTCATTGATCTATGTATCTGTTTCTATGCCAGTACATACTGTTTTGATTACTACCACTTTGTAATATACTTTGAAATTAGAAAGCCTGCTGCCTCCAGCTTTGTTCTTGCTCAAGATTGGTTTGACTTTTCAGGATATGTTGTGGTTATATACAAACTTTATACATTATTTTTATATTTCTGTGAAAAATGCAATTGGACTTTGATTGTGAGTACTTTGAATCTATAGATGGTTTCAGCATTTTAACATCGTTTTTCCATCCACGGGCACAGATTATTTGTGTCTTCTTTAGTTTCTATCATTAATATCTTACAGTTTTAAGTGTATGGGTCTTTCATTTCCTTGGTTAAATTTATTCCTAAGTACTTTATTGTTTTTGATGCGATTATAAATTGTATTATTTTCTTAATTTCTATTTCAGGTAGTTTATTGTTAGTGTATAGAAATACAACTCAATTTTGTATATCGATATTGTACCCTGCTACTTTATTGAATTAATTTATCACTTTTAAGTTTTTGGGTGAAGTCTTCAGAATTTTATATGTATAAGGTCAAGTCTTACACAAACAAAGACAGTTTTACTTCTTTTGTTCTTATTTGGATGGCTTTTATTTCTTTTTCTTGCCTAATTGCTCTGGCTAGGATGTCCAATAGTGTGTTAAATGGAAGAGGCAAGAGTGAGCTTCCTTGACTTTTTCCTAATCTTAGAGAAAAAGTTTTCAACATTTCATCATTGAGCGTGATGTTAGCTGTTGCTTCTCATATATGATCTTCATTATGCTGAAATACATTCCTTCTCTAATTTGTTGAAAGGATGTTGACTATTGTCCAATGCTTTTTTATTTTTCCACCTGTTGAGTGCTCATATGATTTTTATCCTTCACTCTGTCAATATGGTATAATCGCATTTATTGATGTATATGTTGAATCATCCTTGTATTTCAGAAATGAATCCCATTTCATGGTGTATTGTGCTTTTAATATACTATTTAATTCAGTTTGTCAGTATTTTTTTGAGGTTTCTTGCATTTGTGTTTATCAAAGATATTGGGCAATAGATTGTAGTGTTGTTGTTGCTTAGTGTCCTTGTCTGGTTTTGATATCAGGGTAATAATGTGGACTTAGAAAATTAGTTTGGAGGTATTACCTCCTTTTCAATTTTTGGGAATAGTTTGACAAGGATTGGCATTAGTTCTTGTTTATATATTTGGCTGAATTCATCAGTAAATCCATTTGCATCTTGTGTGGGGATTTTTTGTTGAGAGATTTTGAAAAATTATTATTATTGATTTGAGAGAGATATAATAAAGAGAGAGAAAGAGAAATATTGATTTGTTGTTCCTCTTATTTATGCATTCATTGGATTGATTCTTGTATGTGCCCTGATCAAGGATGGAACCTGCAACCTCAGCATATTGGGATGATGCTCTAACCAACTGAGCCACCTGGCCAGGGCCTGTTGAGAGATTTTTTACTACTGATTCAACCTCCTTACTAGTAATTGGGTTATTCATATTTTCTATTTCTTCATGATTCAGTCTTGGTGGAATACTAGTATATGTTTCTAGTAACTTATCTATTTCTTCTAAATTATCCAATTTGTTGGTTTATAATTGTTTAGAGTAATCCCTTATGATACTACATATTTCTGGTATCACCATATATTTACTGGATAATTTCAAATGACTTGTGTTAAAGTTCACAAATTCTTTCTTCTACTATCACATCTGTTGTTGAAGTTCTCTATTGCATTTTTTCATTATTTTCCCTTTCTTATGATTTATAGCTCTCTGTTAAACCTCTCATTTTGTTCATGTATCATTTTCCATTTTCCTGATTTCAATGAGTTCTCTCTGTTCTCTTATAGCTCTCTAAGCTTCCTTAAAATAATTTGTCAGGCAATTCATACATCTCTATTTCTTTATTGACACTTACTGTAAAAGCATAATATTCCTTTTGTGGATTTATGGTTTCTTGACTTTTTTGTGTTTGTTGAAGTCTTACATTGATGATCATGGATTTGAAGAAGAAATAATCTTACTTACTGGTTTTTTGAGAGAGATACCTTCACCTGTCAATACACCCAAGGATTCTGAGGCTTTCCTCAGACTTTTTCTTTGACCCCTGTTGTGAGTGTGGAGAATTTTTAAGGTTGTATGCCTTCTTTCAGTCCTCCAAAGCCAGAGTGGCGGAGGTTTCTATAGGCCACTGTAGGGATCTGCAGGTGAGATGTCCCCAGTGGCTAGTGGGTGAGTTTCCTGATGTGCTTTGGTTAGTAGGAAGGACTGTGAAGTGGTTAGTAGTTTCTGCTGTGCTTTGGTTAGTAGGAAGGACTGTGAAGTGGTTAGTAGTTTCTTTTTGAGTTTTGAGCCCTAGGTACTTTGCTCCTAGCTTCTCCCAGCCCCTAATCTTACAGATTACTTGACTAATCTGGGTGAAGAAAGAAAGAAATGGGCTTCCTGTGCAGTGTCCTGCACAAATGTGGAAGCTGGTACTCACGCTCTTACTTTCCCCTGTGGCAGAAATCATGGGCTGCAGGAGTTTCTCCAGGCATCAGGCCACACTACCTGGGAGGAGGAGTGATAAAGCACAGTAAAACTTTCTTTGACCCTTTTCAAGTGTCTACTCTTGGAATTTTAGTGTGCTAGAAGTTCTCCTAAAGACACTCTCATCCCTGGGTAATTGTCAAAATTGATGTTCCAGGTTGGGATGAAAGTAGAGAACTCCTATCCTATTCCACTATCTTGCAGGTGTCACTCTAGAAAAAATAGAATTCTGAAGGAGAAAAATGATCAGGGATTAGAATGGATATTACATAATAATAAAAGGGTTAATCCAACAAGAATACCTAGCTATCCTTTTCATGTATGTACCTACCAAAAGATCTTCAAAACACACAAAGAAAATTATAGAACTGAGAGTGCAAATAGAGACGTCCACTTATAAAGTTGGAGATTTTAACACTCCTCTATTAGTAATCCATGGGATGATTAGACAGAAACCAATAGGTACATATAATACCTGAAAACCGCCATCAAACAAATTGAATTAATTAGAAATTATAGACCACTTGACCCAATAACAACTGAATAAACATCCTTTTCAAGTGAACATAAAACATTATAAATATGGGATGTATCTTGTGTCATGAAACAAACCTTAACAAATTTAAAGGAATTAAAAACATAGACAATATGTTCTCTAATCATTATGGGAGAAAATTTTGCAAATCATATATTCAACAAGGACTTCAAGATGGAAAAGATAAGGAATTCTCTAAACCCGCCCTGACCGGTTTGGCTCAGTGGATAGAGCATCGGCCTGCGGACTGAAGGGTTCCAGGTTCGATTCTGGTCAGGGGCATGTACCTTGGTTGCGGGCACATACCCAGTGGGGAGTGTGCAGGAGGCAGCTGATCCATGTTTCTCTCTCATCGATGTTTCTAACACTCTATCTCTCTCCCTTCCTCTCTGTAAAAAATCAATAAAATATATATATTTTTTAAAAAATTCTCTAAACTCAACAAAAATAAAACAACTCAATTTTTAAAATAGGCAAAATATTTGAACACACTTCCTAAAAGAGAAATGCAGATGTCAATAAACACATAAAAAGATGCTCAACATTTTAGTCATCAACGCAAATTAAAATTACAATAAATCCCAACCAAAATCCCAACAAGTTTATTTTGTGGGTATCAAAAACTGAGTCTAATATTTATTTGGATAGGCAAAGACCTAGAATAGCCAACACAATATTAAAGAAGAATAAAGTCAGAGCGTACTGACGCTACTCAACTTAAAAACTTTCTGTAAAGCTAAGGTATTCATATATTATGTGTGGTATTAGTGAAATAATAGAAAGATATATGGAACAGAATAAAGAGCCCAGAAATAGACCCACATAAACATAATCAATTGATCTTTGATAAAAGAGCAAAGGCCATACAATGGAGAAAAGACCATCTTTCAACAACTGAGCATCTATCTGCAAAACAAAACAAAACACCTGAATTTAGACATAGACCTTAGGACCTTCACAGAAGTCCACCCAAAATAGAGCATAAACCTAAGTGTAAAAACAACAAACTATAAAACTTCTAGAAAATAACATAAAAGAAAATCTGGATGACATTTGATATAGTGATGATTTTTTAGATACACCAAAGGCAAAAAAAATGAAGGAAATTATTGATAAGCAGGAGTTCATTAAAATAAAAACTTTGCTCTGCAAAGACATCAAGAGATAGATGCCCTAGCTGCTTTGGCTCAGTGGATAGAGCGTCGGGCTGAGGACTGAAGGGTCCCAGGTTCGATTCCAGTCAAGGGCACATGCCCAGGTTGCAGGCTCCATCCCCAGTTGGGGGCATGCAGGAGGTAGACAATCAATGATTCTCTTTCATCATTGATGTTTCTATCTCTCTATCCCTCTCCCTTCCTCTCTGAAATCAATAAAAATTATATTTTTAAAAGTAACAAAAAAAAAGAGATAGAACAAGTCACAAGTGGAAGAAAAATATTTGCAAAAGACATAACTGATAAAGGATTGTTATGCAGCATATACAAAGAACTCTTAAAACTCAACAATAAAAGAAACCTAACAACCCAATTTAAAAATGGGCTAAGAACCTGAACAAACAACAAAAGATACACAGATGGCAAATAAACTTATAAAAAAAGAATCAATATCATATGTCATTAGATAATTGCAAATTAAAACAATAATATTATGTCATTGTCCACATATTAGAATGTTCAAAATCGAAAACACTACCAACACCAAATATTATCATTTGATGGAGCAAAAAGAACTCGCATTCATTGCTGATAAAAATGCAAAATGTTACAGCTACTTTGAAAGATAATTTGTCAGTTTCTTACAAAACTAAATATACTCCTATCCTATGATCTAGCAATTGTACACCTTGGTATCTACCCAAATTATCTGAAAAAATATGTCTACACAAATAACTATATACACATTTTTTAGCAGCTTTATTCATAATTGCCTAAACTTGAAAGAAACCTAGATGTCCTTCAGTAGGTGAATGGATAAATAAACGATGGTACATCCAGACAATGGAATATTATTTAGCATTTAAAAATGAGCTATCCAGCCTGAACAGAAATGGAGAAACTTAAATGCATATTATTAAGTAGGGAAAGGCAACCCGGAAAGGATACATACTGCATCATTCCAACTATATGACACTCTGAAAAAGGCAAAACTATGCAGATAGTAAAAAGATCAGTGGCTGATCAGGGGTCAATTTCCTGACTGCAATATTGTACTATAGTTGTACAAAGTGTTACCATTGGGGGAAACTGGGTGAAGAGTATATGGAATCTCTCTGTATTATCTCTTACAACTGTTTGTGAATCTACAATGATTTCAAAATAAAAAATTTCAAATATCCAGCATTTCTTTTCATTATTAGGTGCAATAAAGGCAGTGAGAAGACAGCCACAAACTAGAAGACATTTGCCTTACCCACAATGGATTAATATACAGACTACATAAAGAGTAAATAACAAATAAAAACATATATCAATAACCCAATAGAAAAATGTCAAAGACATTTCACAGAAGATGACAAATGTCTAATATTCATATAAAAATCTGCTGGATCTTGTGAGTAACTAGTTAAATGTTAATTGAAATTATAAACATATAGGATATCACAGTAACCTGATTATAAATATATATATACTAGAGGCCCGATGCACGAAATTCATGCAAGAGGCTCGGCCCTCGCAGCCCCAGCTTTGTCATCCGGAAGGTTGTTTGGCTGTCTGGTTCAATTAGCATATTATACTTTTATTATTATAGATTATTATAGATTATGACCATATCAAGTGTTGGCAAAGACACGGAGCCTCAAAAACTCTCATGCATTGCTGGTGAATATGGAAAATGGTAAAAATCACTTCGTAAAAACCTTAGATATAACCTAGAAATTTTGAATCATGGTCCAGTAATCACACTCCTAGGTCTCTATCTAGAAAAATTCTTGCCCATTTGTGCAAGAAGACATTTTTATATTAGCTCTTCCTCAGTAGCTAAGATTGAAACCATCCAAAGTCCTTCATCAGTGGAATGGATTGATAAAGTATTGTATGTTCATTCAATGGATTTTTACTGTAGAGCAGTAAAACCAAATGAACCATAACATACATCCACATGGATAAATTTCTGGAGCACAATAGTGAGTAACATAGAGAACTGCAGCACAAAACACACAATATGATTTCAACTTATATGTAGTGTAAAAACATTTTAAAAGTGGAAAACTTAAAAGAAAAATACGGGAAGTGTCATTTTAATGTGTAGTATGGTTACCAATGAGAAGGGTGGGGGAGATCACAATTAGAAGTAGTACTGAGAAGAAATTGTTAAGGTGAGGGAGAAATGGATGCTTATTTTATTATTATTTTAGAAATCTACTTGAACATTATATGCCCTCGTGTGTATATTTAATAATAGCAAAGTTAGAAATAAAATTACAAGATAAAGAGGTGATTCAGGCTGATGACCTAAATGAATAGACACTAATGCCAGTAGTTGACTCAAATCTGTATAGAAATCAAACTGAGTAAACAGAAAAGCTCACTTCAAGTAAAATACCACTCAGGACCCAAGCTTTTGTTTTGCTAAGTGAGCATCGAAACTTGTGTCTGGCTGAGATCTTTGTGTGCTGTAACTTAATAATTCTTAAAAATCCTTAGGTTGGGTCCACAAACAGTTTTTGAAAGCAATTAAGCCATAATACAGGATTACCAAATTATGAATGACCCAAAGGATTGTTCAGCCTAAAGAAATTCCGTTTTATTGATACAGCTTATATTTTTCCATTTGTATTATAATTTCTTTTTCAGTCAAACCTGTGTCCATTTCCATAGCTATAATAAACAGAAACTCAAAGCCAAGTTAAATGATTACAGACATAACATCCTGAAGATAAAGTTACAGAGAATATACACTCTACAATTCACATCTTAAAAGTACCATAATAGTTTAGTGAACATTTCACTGGCAATGACATTCAAAACAGATACGTTTTTGTTCAGGATCTGCTCTGGACTTAACATCAGCAATATTTTGAACCCTATTCTCTTATTGCGAGGTCTGTAAGAAATGAAAAATAATAGTGAGATCTTGAGTAGATTATTGAAACAAATAACCAGTAAAAAATCATTGCCCTAGTTGTATTGTGAAATGCCTTGGTGCTGGACAAGAGATACTCCATTAATGCTGACTAGAACAACACAGCTTTGAGACTTGGATCACAGAAGCCCTCCCTCATTAAAAGAAGCCCATATGGCTCCCAAACCCATCTAAGACCCCCAACTATGTGCTTCCTTCAGCCTCAGATCTTTAATCAACACAGATGCTGAGATTTTAGCCAAGGTGCTTGCCCTGCATCTGAATAAACTGTTCCTGCAATTAATTAACCCAGACCAAGCAGTTTTTGTGCTGGTCACAGATCCTCTGGCAACCAGAGGAGACCCTCATCCATCATCTCACACCACCAAAACCCCCATTTATATCCTGTCCTCTGACTCTAAGGAGAGAGTAAGCCCCTTTACATTTTAGATATTAGCTAGATTTGGTATAAAATGACTATTTCTTCCTTAATTCTACAAGATTCCATCTCCTCATACTTTATGAAATGAAATTTTAAGAAACCACCAGAAGTTTCTTCACCTTTCCATTTTTCCATGTACCCAAATATTTTGTCTAGATGTATGTACACATTGTTATGGATACAACCGAAATATCCATACTGTTAACAGCATGTAACTCAAACTAGCAAATGAATTTGATTGATTACTAATCCACTTTCCACAATATTGAGGTTTCCTTGAAAACGGTTTTAAATCTAATGCTTTTCAACAGTGTTGAATTAAAAAAGAAAATAGATATCTATGATTCTTGCTCAGGCTTTGATATTATCTTCCCAAATATAGAGTACAAAGGAAAAAGAAGTAGACAACATGCTTATAATTTCTTAATATTTTAAGAGCAACAAACATTCTTGTCAACTAATAGGTAAACATTAAGGAAGAATTAGAAAATTTTCATGTGTTAATAGCAGTGGGAAGTAGGTGGGAGAATTTCAACACCTTACCTTGTTCCTCTGTTGTTAATGGAGTCTAAGTTTCATATTATCCTGCCACTGACTATTATAATTCTCACCCCTGCCCTAACTACAGTTTCTAATAATTTTAATTTCTAGTCTTCTGTGTGTGTTTTTTTAAGATAACTTTGTTAGTAATTTTTTCTATTTTTTTATCACAAAAATTGTTTTTACATTTTCTCTTAAGCTTATTACTCATTCATTGATAAATTTATATGTGATATGTCTTTGGACTAAAATAGTTTTCATAGCAAGATATCCTTAAATGGAAGACAAAAATATATTGAGAAAAGTGAAGATTTAGTAGACACATGTTTGATTGGGGGGGGGGGGAAGACTTTTATCAAACTTATCTATTCTAAATATCTGTGGATCCTTGAATTGTATGCTGTGATGGGTGACTGTCATGGAAGCTGTCAGCCATCCATATTTAATCAGATAAATACACTGGGATGCTTTCATAGCAGGTCAAACTACTTACATTCTTCTGCCAGGTTCCATGGTAAGTGTTCCTCACACAGGACCACATTCTTCCAGAGCAACTCTTAACATTAAGAAATTCTACATATTAAAAAAAAAATACTTCCTCACTTTCATTCTCAATCATAGCCTTTTAAATTGTATTCAAATAAACAAACTGATATCCTGTTTCCAGAGCCTTTGGGAAGTAAACTAAAACTAAAGCACAAGTTAAATATAACTATTGCCCCAGACTAACAGATAGTAGAACTTAACTCACTAACATAAATTTTATAATCCATTTAGAATATGGGGTCGAAATTTGTTTGTGAAAAGAAACTCATTTTCCCTTATTGATTCCCCTCAGATTTGTTTTTACCTTAGCAAGTTATGCAAAATTCTGAACCAAAAATAGTGTTTTATAATTTTAGAATTACTGGTAGTAATGCTATATGGGACTATACTCCCCTTATATTTAACATATTGGAATTCAAAACACATATAATTCCTTAAGAAAGGTGTCATAATTCCTATACTAAATGTGTTCAAACTAACAAGAATTGTAGTACAAATAAATGCTTAAAGATTACCTTAAAAAAAACACATTACATAACCCTGGATAATTTAATAAAAAAGTGCAAAAATTTTATAGAATTAAATTTAAAGGTGAAAAACTGTAATGACAATGTTTTTGTAAATAGAACCTCAAGACAAAATCTTTATAACAGAAAAGTTACAAAGTAATACTATTTAAAGACTTTTAGGTTTCAAATCTATTGTAGAAACATATGGAAAAAATGTTTTTCTTACACTATTTGGAAAAGTCAACCTTCTTTTGCTAAAGTTAAACCTATCTAAATTCAACCTGCTTTCAAGAAATAGCAGAATAAAAACAATAATATGTCATTCTAAAAACACAAAGAAACATCACATCCTATCAAGTGGCAATTAATGTAAAGATTTAGATTCATTAGATTGTGTGTGTGCATGTGCATATGTGTAGAAAAGTTCAATTTCTCTGGGAAAGAATGAATGAATGGAAGTCTTATTACTTAATTCTAAAATTACTCTGTAGGAAATAATTTTCTAGTTTAAATTGTTTGTAATTACCACAATCATTCTACCACCAGTTACTTTTACACTAGAAATTGTAGTACTTATGTATAGTAATACTGTGTAATTAACATTTCCCATCATTTAATAAAGATCTTTTTGGAGAAGATCATGGATCTCCATATGAGGAAGATCAGCTTATATATAATGAGATTCTTATGGCAATTTTTAATTTGACCTCATAAAATGTCATGTAAATATGAAACAGTTTGAAGTTTGTTCTTTGACAAATGAGGTCCTGAGGAGGTTAACATTACTTGTACTGTGGATGATAATCAGGAAGATGTATTCTAAATCTACTCACCAAATGACTTTTTAAAAAATATTCTGATCGTTAGTTTTATAATTAAAAATTTTTATAGACACTGTTTACTGTTTTTTTTACTTATCAAAAAAGTTGGTTTATAAATATTTGCCTGAAGGATATTATTTTTTATTTAAGAAAATTAATACAACAAAAATTACCTGGGGTGGAGAGAAATCTTAAAAATGTATAAAAATATTACTTATCTCAATGTTTAAATTACTGATATGATTATTTTAAATTAATAACAAAATATCAGTGAATTTTCTTGGAAGTAGGTATGTTTAAATTTCAGAAAATTATTAAAGATTGAAATTAGTTAACTAAGGGCGGGGCGATGAAAAAGTTTGAAAACAGATAGTGATGACTGCAGAACAGTGTGAATATAATTAATGCCACTGAATTATACACTTAAAAAGGGATAAAATGCCAAATTTTATGTTTTATATACCACAATTTTTTTAAAAAAGGAAGAAGAGATTGATTGATTCTGTAATGAAGATGCCCATGAAGAATTAGTTCTGCCCTAACCTGTTTGGCTCAGTGGATAGAGCATTGGCCTGTGGACTGAAGGGCCCCAGGCTCTGGTCAAGGGCATGTACCTTGGTTGCGGGCACATCCCCGGTGGGAGGTGTGCAGGAGGCAGCTGATCAATGTTTCTCTCTCATCGATGTTTCTAACTCTCTGTCCCTCTCCCTTCCTCTCTGTAAAAAAATCAATAAAATATTTTTTTAAAAAAAGAATTAGTTCTGTAGTCGTTATAGTCCTATTTATACAAAGGACTTGACTATCTTTGAGAATTTTACTTAAATACTCTGTACCTCAGTTTTTGCTTGGTAGTGATTATATTTCACACATACACAGAAGGCTTGTAGAAAGAAAATGAAAGACGTTATAAAGAAGAAAAAAGTAAGTGTAGAAGAAAACATAAAAAAGGAAAATGGTATTATATAAAAGATTAATGGTATGTTTTGGAATATATAAGTTTTTAATTTATTTGTTTACACCAAAATTTTATCAGAAATATGTAAAGGCACGTGAAACAGATAATCAAATCAAGGATATTAGAATGGAGGCTTAGTGGTGTAGTTTAATTAAATTATTTTATGAAAATTTTACGTATTCATCAGAAAAACCTTATTTACATTATTTGTGCAAACCACTGGTCTAAACAAAGGAGATACAAACATACACATAAGATCTATCTTAAATATCATATTCTAGAAGGGGAGAGAAAGAGTGTGTAGTCAGCAGGTTTTGACCCCATTATCTTTGCACCCTGGTATTATGCCCATGAATATATTACCTAACATGGAAAAAGGAAGTCAAGGTTGCAAATAGAAGTAAGGTTTTTAATCAGTTGACCTTAAAATAAGGAGGTTATCCTTGATCATCCAGGTGGCCCAGTGTAATCATATGGGCCATTTAAGTGGAAGAGGAAGACAGAAGCATGAGTCAGAGAAATGTCTTTAGGATGAGAATTTGTAGCATGAGAGAGACTCCCAAGGCTGACTCTGAAGATGGACAAGGGAGGCCACAAATCAAAGAATGTTGGTGGTCCCTAGAAGTTAGATTCAGCCCTCAGCTAAGGGCCAGTGGGTTCTAACCCTACAACCACAAAGAAATGAATTCTGCCAACAACCTGAATGAGCAAGGAAACAGATTCTTTCTTCTCTAAAGTCTGCAGAGAAAATCATGGCACTGCTAAGAATTTGACTTTAGCCTGGTGAGGTCTGACATACAGAGGTTTGTTGCAGTCTGGGCTAGAACTCAGGCAGCCATAAAAACATATTCTAGCAATGTGCTTAGGAGGAAAGTGAAATGGGTTCGCTGGGAGCTAGCTAGTCTCTGAAGCTTGACTCAATAGAAAAAGTAACCAAGTGTATGAACAGATAATTTGCCAAAAATAAAATAAATCCAATACTTTTTAAAGCATTTAGTATCACATGATTAAAAAATGCAAGTTAAAAATAAAGTTACAATTTCTCACTTACCACATTGGCTAAGATTTTTTTTAATTGCAACATTTGATGTTAGATTAGATAAGGAGAAAACAGGTCTCTAATACAAGACTGGAAGAAGCTTACATCCTTCCTTTAGGACAATTTGGCAGCATATGCCTGAGCTTTTAAAAAACCCATATCCTGAGATCCATCAATGTGGCATCTGGGAATTATTCTAAAGAAAATAGTAAATGTCTTCATAAAATTTTACTCTAGCAATACCCAAAATGGGGAGTGTTACTATACAAATATACACTTGAATCTGTATTACTTTGGTTAAGTAAATATGTGTATACCAAAGTACTATTCAGTGGAATGCAACACCCTCATTAAAAAGAATGTTGTAGTGGTATACTTAATAACATGGAAAAATATGAAATATATATTATTAAGTAAAAAAAGTTTTAGGATATGTATAGTATTGATGATTTCTTATATATAAAGGAGAAAGTGTACATCTGTATGTATTATAATGTAGCATATACCTAGCAAAATGTCTGAAAGGCATTTATATTTTTGAAATAGAATGTGGAATTACATGTGGTATTTCTCCTTATTGTCTCTTTTAAATAATATTTCTATAATAATCACATGTGGCTTTTACAATATAAAGTGTATTATAAGAAACAGAAATATAGATACAGAAAACCTTCCAGAATTCAGTTTCTGAAAACAAAATGTCATCAATCTAATAATTTTACAATATACAGCAGATTTTAAATTTTTAACATGGAATATTCTGTTACAATTGCCTCCAAACTTGCCATTGTTCTATCATGCTGCTCCTAGAATTATGACTAATCACAAGAATTCTCTGAAAGCAATCTAACTGATCTGTATACTATTCAGCTAGAAGGAACAAAGGTGGTCAGAAATTATAGGTCAGTTTTTCAGAAAGCATTGCCTACACCTATGCACATGTAGAATAATAGTCCCTGTTATTAAATATTAACTGTATTTAATATGAACCTCTATTTCCAATTTCCTTCACAGAAAGAAAAAGAATAGTTACCAGTTTACTCCAGTAGGATTGGGAAAGATATCTACCAGTAAGTCAATCAAAAATTTTCTTAAACTCCTACTATGTGATTTGTAAGAACGGCAAATGAGCAAGCAAAAAACCCAAGCCCATTGTCAAGAATTTGGTTTATAGTCTGGATAGAGCAGTTGCTCCTTTGGCATCTCCCACCGATAATTGTTATGGTCAAAGACTATGATATTCAGGTGTATGGTTTCTGAGATAGAGCGGATCTGGGTAATGACAAAGTCTAGGGTGGAGGTGGAGTGTTGAGAAGGTGAAGGCCATCAGGGTAAGAAGATCGATTACAGGGAAGGTGGAGTGTTCCATGGGGCTTCTGCATGGATACTTAAATTAGCCAGTATGAAGACATGGGGAAAAGAGAAAAACCATGACCCCCTTGTCAAATTTTCCATAAATGTGGAAACTTGAGTGGAAGGGATGGAGATAGAAACATCAAACAAGGAGGAGTTTTTGCTTATAGTTCAAGAGTACTAGGTTGGCTGAAAGTGAATGGGGAGTTAACCCCTCCTCCCAGGACTGGAACAAGTTAGACTTGAAAGATAGAGCCACCTTCACTTGCATTGTTTGAGCTGACCTAAATTTCAGTTGAGGCCAGCAAAGGCCATAAAACTAAGGAAGTAAGAGGTATTGTAGAACACAGTTCCAAAAGGACTAATATGGTGAAAATAATATTAGCTAACAATTATAAAATGTATGCTATGTGCTTGACTCATTCACTCTTCTCACTAACCCAAGGTAAGTGCTAACATCCCTATTTTCCAGTTGAGGAAACAGGCATGAGAGATTAAGTGACTTGCCCAATATCACATGGCTTGTAAGTGGCACAGCTGGGATTTAAACTAGGCAATACAGTTCTGAAGTTCAAATTTGAAAGCATTACTTTCTTCTCCAACCAAAAGGTTTGAAAAAGGGAGGAAGAGTGGGAGGAAGACTCAGGAGAGGAAGTAGCATAGTGGGTCCAAGAGGCAAGGTTTGCCAAAACCAGCAAGGCCAGGGAGACCGAATCTGAAAAGGGTGGGAGTCCCAGGAGATGCAAGCTCCTATTTTAAAATGTGTCTGGGTGTAAATATAACATTGATTCTGACATTACTTGTATTTAAATTTTTTTTAAAAATTTAAAATATGCAATGTGCATTCACTTCTAAATACTTGTAGCAGTTTCAAAATAACAATCACTACTGAGTAATCTGTATAACACACACACACATCAAAGGTTGTGATTTAGTATGCTTAAATTTGGTAGATGCATTTTTTATAATGTAATTTAAAGAAATATCTCCTAAGAAACTACATCTCTGGAAAACATGATGATGTTTACTTTTTATTGGATCTATACAAGAGAAGAAATAAAATAAAACTGAGAGAAGGTAGCCAGAAGAAAATCACCCTCCAAAATACAAAGCCCTAATTAAATTTAATTTATAAATGTAAATAGATTTTATGTATTTTGTATTTAACTTTTTTAACATAAAATACAACATAGTATAATATGTGTAACTATAATATTATAAGTAAAAAGTGCTAAAGTTAAAAAATTTTTTGATAAATTTAATCAGTACTTAAAACCTCGTTGTATACTTAGGATTTTTTTTCAAACCTTATTTTCCATATTTTTTATGAATATGAACATTATTCCTATATTAAACTGGGGTAAAAATGATAGGTCAGTATTTATGCAAAAAATACGTAGAAGATAAAAAGATACAAATAACACAAGCAAAATTGTTTGGGGGTTAAATTACACAGATTCTGCTTCTATGCTTCATTTTCCATTTCTTAGGTAGGTAGACCTGACCTCTGACCAAGGTTTTAACTAACAAGCAAATTTACCACTTCAGCTGTTTACCAGGCCTTTAAATCTGACTATTTTGGAGCGTCTTCAAATGAGCCAGATGAGCAACTACTTAATTAGGATCTTAATTATTTTCTTGCATTCCGATCCTATCTGGGAGTCACCATGAGGCAGCTTGTTTCTGCAGTTTCTCGGCTGCTAGCACTGTTCCCCAAGGCGGTGTTTGTGGTAAATTCCCAGCTCCAGGGAGCACCAGAGAGAAGCTGTGCTGCAGAGCAGGGAGGTGCTGCAGCTGAACCTTTGTGGTAGCCTGAACTCCATCATCTCAGTGGGACACAACTGTCTCCTTTCAGTAGGATGGAGTTAGTGTGTTTTGGCTTCAGAATCATGTTGTATCTTTGAACTTCTCTGCGTTCCTGCAGGGACTGAGTTCTGGGTAATAAAGTCAGAGTCAGCTGTTGATGATTCTCGCTTTTAAGCAGAATCAGATAAAAGTGCATGTGTGAGAGTGTGTGTAGTTCATATAGTTAAATATCTATATTTTCAGCCCACAAATTTATTTGTAAAGCATGAGAGAATTGACTGGGTTTTGAAAATTGTCCCCCATTTAAGATTTGAAAGCAAAGGAAAGAAAATAAATCTCTGAGAGTGTTTAAGAGTCTCAGAAAACAGAAAGGTAGAGGTTTAAACAGACATCTTATATTTTCGTTACTTGTAAGCGAAATTCACTTATGGATTATTGTGAAATGGCTTGTGTTCCTATAAAAGTGAATAGGTTAACTGCTCTGTATTTTTTATGGCTTGTGACTTGTTTTGAAGCACTGCTGTAACATCACCCAGGAGAAGGCACACTTTAGTTTAAGGTCCACCTTTAATTCTGCCCAGAATTAGTAGGGAAACATCTCAACGGTCTCCATTTCATTTCTGCACAGTCAAGGGAGGACAGTTGCAGCAGGCACGCTTCTCTAGATGCCCCCCAACCCCGCCCCAGATTGCTGCCCCTGGTTAGTCAATGCTAATCTAGATACTACTGTGAAGGGGTTTTGCAGATGGAAAATCCTGATCTTATCACCCTCTTGAAAAGTGGAGAGTTTTCTCTGACTGGCAGCAAAAGGAAAAATCAGGGAATCCCAAAGCTAAGAATTTGACATGCCATTGCTGGTTTTGAAGCTAGAGGCCATGGGGGAAGAATCGGAGCAAAGGCAGGCCTCTGGGAACTTCGCATAACCCCTAGCCCAGTGGTCGGCAAACTCATTAGTCAACAGAGCCAAATATCAACAGTACAACAATTGAAATTTCTTTTGAGAGCCGAAAACCGACTTCTGTGCATGGGCCACGAAGTTTCAATCACACTGTGTGTGCGCCCGCACGTGGTATTTTGTGGAAGAGCCACACTCAAGGGGCCAAAGAGCCGCATGTGGCTCGTGAGCCGCAGTGTGCTGACCACTGCCCTAACCCATAGTCAAGAAGGAAACGTTGGAGACTTCTGTCCTGAGATCCAAGGAACTGAATTCTGCCAACAACCTGAATGAGCTTGGAAGCAAATTCACCCCCTGATGTTCCCTTTAAGCATGACTGACATCTTGTGAGACCCGAAATTTTGCTGTGCGTAGGACTTAATACCTACAGACAGGGCTAATAGATAGGTGTTGCTTTAAATGGCTAAGTTAGGGGTAATTTGTTATGAAGCAATAAAAACTAGTACAATAGTGCTTCAGAATATTCAGATCCGCAGATTTTTCTGCCGATTCTAACTTTATAAGGACTCACTTTTTCCAACTCTGACCTATTTCTTTTTATCTGCTCATACCTACTTGTGCCTGACATACACGTCTTGTTTGCTCTTCTCTGATCCACTCTCTAGCCCTCTTGCTGGCAGATAAGAACAGAAAAGATCAAGGACAGTATTTACATTGCGTTTTCCAAAGTGTAAGCTGCAAATCACTGGTGGTGCCTGCTAACCTGGTTTCAGAGGGTTCCCAGACCCAGTGCGATTAGTACTGAGGCTCCAGTGAAAAGGTTCTTCACTTTCCAACTCTCTTCCAATCCTTCTGATTCAATAAAGGAGAAAGTCTCCATTTGGTCTAATATGATTTAACATCCAACACTAACACATGTCCCTCTCTAGAGAATGCCTCATGTGGGGAGCCCTCCACAGTCATAGGCTCTGGTTAGAAGTGAATAGTGTATCTTTTATTGTCTAATTTCTGTTTCTATGTCTGGCAAGCTACATGACTTTCTTTCTTTCTTTTTTTAAATAAATCTTTATTCAGATTATTACAATTGTTTCTCCTTTTTCCCCCCATAGCTCCCCTCCACCCAGTTCCCACCCCACCTTCTGCCCTTACTTCCCCCCATTGTCCTCATCCAAGGTGTATGATTTTTGTCCAGTCTCTTCCTGCACCCCCTCATACCCCTTTTCCCCTGAGAATTATCAGTCCACTCCCTTTCTATGCCCCTGATTCTATTATATTCACCAGTTTATTCTGTTCCTCAGGTTTTTAATTCACTTGATTTTTAGGTTCACTTGTTGATAGATATGTATTTGTTGTTCATAATTTTTATCTTTATTTTTTTCTTCTTCCTCTTCTTAAAGAATACCTTTCAGCATTTCATATAATACTGGTTTGGTGGTGATGAACTCCTTTAGCTTTTTCTTATCTGTGAAGCTCTTTATCTGCCCTTCAATTCTGAATGATAGCTTTGCTGGGTAGAGTAATCTTGGTTGTAGATTTCTTGCCATTCCCGTCTGGCCTGCATAGTTTCTGTTGAGAAATCAGCTGACAGTCATATGGGTGCTCCCTTGTAGGTAATTAACTGTTTTTGTCTTGCTGCTTTTAATATCATCTCTTTGTCTTTTGCTCTTGGCATTTTAACTATGATGTGTCTTTGGATTCCTTATGTTTGGGGTTCTGTGCGCTTCCTGGACTTGTAAGTCTATTTCTTTCACCAGGTGGGGGAAGTTTTCAGTCATTATTTCTTCAAATAGGTTTTCAGTATCTTGCTCTCTCTCTTCTTCTGGCACCCCCATAATTCAGATGTTGGTACACTTGAAGTTGTCCCAGAGGCTTCTTACACTATCTTCAACTTTCTGGATTTTTTTTTCTTTTTGCTTTTTCGGTTGAGTGTTTTTTGCGTCTTTGTATTTCAATTCTTTGACTTGATTCTTGCAGTCCTCTAGTCTGCTGTTGGGTCTCTGTATAATATTTTTTATTTCAGTCAGTGTATGTTTAATTTCTAGTTGGTCCTTTTTCATATCCTCAAGGGTCTCATTATATTTATCGGCCTTTTCTAGGATATTCTTGAAAAGCTTTATAACCGTGGTTTTGAATTCTATATCCAGTCATTTGTTTTCCTCCATTTCTTTCGTTTGTGATCTGTTTCTTTGTCGCCACATTTTCACTGCTCCCCTGAGTTGGTAGGGTAGCTTTGTGTGCTAGGTTTCCTATATGGCCCAGTGATCGGCCTCCCAGTTACCTGAGGTGGACTCTCTTGGTGCACCTCTTTGTGGACTGTGTGTACAGCCTTGTTGTAGTTAAGTCTTGATTGTTGTTGGTATCACTGGGAGGAATTGACCTCCAGGCCACTTGGCTGTGAGGATCAGCTGTGTCTACGCTGGGAGAAGTTCGGTGCAGGAGACAGCCTTATAGGATTAGACTTGCCAAATTGCAAAAGCCTCTGTGTTCAGCTTGGATGGGGCGGAGTCTCAGGGCGGAGCAGACAGTCTTGGCTTCCCGTCAAGCCCTGCCCTTGTGCACTCGACCCCAGACCTCTGCCTTCCCAGCTCCCCAGCCTCCGCCTGAGAGTCCAGATCCCCCCCGCAAGAGCGTGGGTCCCCAGGGGCTCGCCTGGAACTGGGGTTCAGTGCAGTCATAACTGGGGTTCAGTGCAGTCGGAACTGGGGCTCAGTGCAGTCTGGGGCTTCCTTCCCCCTCCCGCCAGAGAAAGTCAGCCAGGCTCTCAGCCGCCCTTCCTCTCTGCAAGCACAAAGACCCTTTGCAGTACTTCAACCCTTTGCCATTCCTCCAGTTCTCCATGAGCTTTTCTCTTTCCTTCTAGTTGTAGAATTTCCACTCAGCCAGCCTTCCTGTGGTTCTGGATGGTGTCCGTTCTGTCTTTTAGTTGTAGTTTTGAAATTGTTGTGCGAGGCAGTGGTTTAGGTACTTTCCTATGCCACCATCTTGGTTTCTCTTTGACTTTCTAATATGGGTATCAACATAAAGTTTCCTTTTTAAGAATTTATTTTGTTGAGTCTAAGTTGCACCTTTTCCATATTTTGAGATCTCTGAAATCAGGATGTGTCTCACAATCTTTTGGCTTTTGCTGCCTCTCGCTGCCCTCTTGTCCCATGAAGCAGAGTGAAGCAGCTGTAAAGTACACACTCAACAACCCCTCCCCAGCCCAGACCATCCAGTCTCCTTGAACCCAAGACTGGGAGTCCCTGTACTGACAGCTCAGAGATCTCACACTGGACTCACCTGCTGCAAGGCAAGGTGGCTTTATGACTCAGTGTTAATACTCATCAGCTGTGGACAGAAACATACTCTTTTATTTCTTCCTTAAGTTTGGTTGGAAATAGGAATCTCATTCAGGGCCATCGGGAAGTCTAAGCAAGCACTTTCAAGGAGTGGAAAATAAAACTTCTAAAAAGAAGGCGCTGTGAAATTTAGTTGGCAAGTGTTTTCTCTTTCTCAGTGCTACAAAAAATAATGGTTATATCATACAATGGACCGTACATTAGATTCAATGACATACAGTAAATATACTTAAGCTTAAGTAGAAAGTATTAAGTGAACAAATAATTCAGGTGGATAAAATGATGAAGGTGGGTACAGAAATGAGTAAAGTTTGTGAAATGCTCGTCTGGTATGAGGTAGGTTGAGTTCCCAATCTGACTGCTAGAGGTGTCAGAGTACACAGGAGCACTGACCCTAAAATTAAAAGAAAACTAACTCAGGGCTGTAGGCTTTCTTGAAAGTAGAGACACTTCTGACATTTGCCCTCCCGTTTCTGAGTAGAGAATCACAGCCTCCACCTTCTGTCAGAGTGCTGCTGGGGATGCCGGGAAAGGCTCTGTGATTGTTTGGAAAAGCAACAACCACCCCATTCGTTCTGCATCAAAACTTCAGCTCCTTCCTTACAGCACAGGTAAGAAGTAGGGTTAGGTTTAGGAAACAGGGAGTTGTCTCAAAAGTCACTGGCTTATCTAGAACACACACTGATCCTTAGTTTTTGAGACTGAAGGCACCACAAGAATCGCAAAACCAAACTGAAGCAGCATTTTGAAAATGAGTGGATGTGAGTCATAAATTTGAAGACAGGATGGAGGTTACCTTTTTAGTGAATGTGTTTTCACCTTTTTATCCATTTTGTCCAATCCAGGTCTCCTTCAAATCGTGATGCTGGGTCATAGCAGTCTGCCTTGCTCTTCAGAGAAGTAGGATCAGCTGTGTGCCCTGCTGGCTTGCTCTGGGGAGAGAAAGGCAGGCATGTGCTCCTTCCTTCATTCTTCATTCTTTCTGGTAAAGCAAAGTTGCAAAAGCAAGCAGTGCCATGGGCAAGTGTGTAAAATAGCATTCCATCATGGAAAGAGAATCACTAATGAGTGCTACGGAATGAGGACTTCATTGTAGGAATTAGAAATTACACAACTGTTTTTTTTGTTTGTTTGTTTTTTAGTTTTTTAATATATTTTTATTGATTTCAGAGAGGAAGGGCATGGGGGAGAGAGAGATAGAAACATCAATGATGAGAAAGAATCATCGATTGGCTGCCTCCTGCACACCCCACAGTGGGGATCGAGCCCACAACCCAGGCATTGCCCTTGACCGGAATCAAACCTGGGACCCTTGAGTCCGCAGCCGACGCTCTATTCACTGAGCCAAACCGGTTAGGGCAGGAATCTGTTTCTTATTATTAAATTTATTGGGGCACCACTGATTAGTAGTATCTTATAGGTTTCAAGTGCACATTTTTATGACTCAAGATCTGTATATTGTACTGTGTGCCCACCACTCAAAGTCAGACCCTCAGATCATAAAGGCTGCTACTTCACTTCCGCTTTTCAAATGTTGTACAAATTTCCCTTGTCGCCATCCCTAACCTGGCATCACATAGGTACAGAGATTCTGGGAAAAATAGTTCCAACCTTGCTAAATTGACAAGGTAGAATCCAGCTGCTGTCAAAGATCAGAGAGCAGAGATAAGCCCAGAAGGCACCTCCAGGAATCTAGTCTCCATCTACCCTTATCTCCCATTTAGACCAAAAAAAAGAAAAATCCTATGATGGATTTTCAACATTTATGCCTAAAGCTAGACTGAGACATTGTTCAGGATCTTCAATCAAACTTTGAGGACTGACCCCAGAGCCAAATGGCAGGATCCTACAGCAGTACTCAGGTTCCAGAAAAAAACAAGCCCTTCCCAATGGTGAGATCAACATTGCAAAGCAACCCTCCTGGGTTGGAAACATAGAACATTGATAATGGAAGGATAAAGGACTTCATATCTGGTGGAAAAACAATGGTAAGGGGGAGTGAACCAAGAAGATACTTTTAAAAAGGAAGAATTTCAAATAGAGCTGGAAGAAACCTTATAGAATATCTTATCATTCTCAGACTTGCCCAGATGGAAAGCACCTGAAAATCCATGGTATTCCTGCAATATATTATGAAATGCTGATATAGTTAACTCTATATAAATTGAGGGCCATTTTTTCTGGAAGAAAAATAAAGCTATAATGCATGTATGCAGTATGAAGTCCCAACCACAGACACATATGAACAGTGATTCTCAGACTTGCTCAGATGGAAAGCACCTGGGAGTCATGGTATTCTTTTCAGAATAGCATAAATACTGATAGATTTTTAATGCCATATGAACTGTGAAGTTTTTCTTAAAGGGAACAGGACTATATATGTACAATATAAAATTCCTACCATGAGCACATAATATCTTCAAAATGGGAAAAAATCAATTGTTTCCAAATATTTCAAATGTGAAGCCATTTACTATGTGTTTTCATCTGATACTCCAACTAGCCATAAAATAAAATAAAAGATTAAAGAAAGAATTGTGGGTAAAGCATCTTAAATTGAGAAAAAATATATCAAGTCAGTATCTTTATTTTTGAGAATTTGGAAATGCCAGGCCATTAGGCCCATTTGAATATCCCAAAACTCCAGTCACACAGGTAAAGGGCCCGTGTTCCAAAGGATCTTGGTTTGAAAACCATCAATCTAGACCAAACCCCTTAACATATTGATGAGAAAACTGGCCTAGAGAAACTGTAACTTGCCTAACGTCATACAAGTAATTGGTGACACACTTGAGATTAAAAATCTTGTCTCAACTCCTGATCCTGTGGGTTTTTTTTCCAAATTAGCCTAGATCTAATCCAACCACCACTGAGATCAAATGGTTTCCTTTAAGCAGGTGCTGGAGGAGAAGTAAAAAGGAAGGCATGTGGGATACCTGAGCTGGTGCTGCTAGTAGGGCACCCAACCTCAAACTTCAAAGCACTCTTCAGATTGCAGAGAATCAGGTAGGTTGAGCATAGGGGTTAAACTGCACTCACACCTGAAACGTATGTGTTCATGTTATCAATGTCACCCCAATAAATTTAATTTTTAAAAAATGATTTTTTTAAAAAACTGCACTCAACCCTTTCCTTGTCTTCAGAATTATGTAGAAGTCATGAAGAAATGTGAAAATGGGAAACTGTCCATAGAAAGAGCACCACCTACATGACAGAAAACATGCGATAGTATCTACCTAATAAAAGAGCAACATGCTAATAAAAGAGTAACATGCTAATTGACTGTACCTTTTGACACCCACCAGCCAATCAGGAGTGAATATGCAAATTAACCCAACAAAGATGGCAGGTTAATTTGCATACACGGGCACCTAGTGGCCAGGGGCAGGGTGGGATGCAGGTGTTCCACACCACCCCTGACCGCTCCGGGCCTGTGAGCATCATAGGAAGGTGGAAAGGCGGCGGCTCCAGGCCAGAGCGAAGGCGGTGTGGGCAGCCAGGGAAAGGAAGGACCATTCTGGCATGAATCTTGTGCATTGGGCTTCTAGTCTATAAGAAACAGAATAGATCAGCTTGAGGGAAGAGTGGATTCATACCACGCAAAGAAATAGAGATACTTAAATACAACCCTGTTAACACCCATGATCTTGCCCCTTACAGAAAACATTTGCCAACCCCTGTCCTATTCAGTTGAAATATTATAATGTACAGTATTTCTAGCAGAAAAGCAAATAAGCTTTATCACATGCTTTGATTTTGATCATTGGAGAAGCAGCTCCCTGGCTCATTTGCTAATCACACACACTTAGGATGATCAGGAAAGATTGTGGCATTATTTACAAACCACATTTTCTTAAGTTTATTGCCTGCACACTTCCTAAAAGTTTTCTTAGCTATAGTCACCAAATGGCTGTCATATATTTCCATACTTGTGTCCTGTTCATGCATCTTGGTTGCACATGATTATTAATGCAAATAATTATTCTCCCATTTTATTTATTAATGAGCCTACTGGTTATATAACTTTGGGCAAGTTATGGAACCTTCTAAGCCTAACAGCAGGTTTAGAAAAATAATCTGTTAATTCAGCTATAAGCAAATCTTAGTTAAAAGCATTTTAAACTTAACAGGTGTTAATTTTAACAACATATGGACCAGAAGTTTTGTCCATTAAATCTGAAGTTCGTTAAAACAAGGTCCACAAAATTGAGGATTTACTGTACTGTCAAAATATTATCTCACTTAATCCATATTACTATGATGCTCACTTTATAGATGAGACAAATTAGGCTTACAGAAATCCAAGGTCACTGTGTTCTCCCTCTGCCCCCTAAGTGTGTTCTGATTTCTGATTAACTACTGGGTTATGAATCCAGCATCACCTGTATGTACTGATGGTCCGTCTGAGCCATCACTTCCTACCTAGTGTATCCTCACTATGTAGCCAGTTAGGCCAGGGATGTAGTTAGAAAGGCATTTTATGTGCTGGTGCAACTTTTCTAGAAAAAGTATTGTTAATACATATTCAATGCTATAAAAAAGCATTAATACCCTGATCCAGCAGTTCCACTCCTAGGAATTATATTATATACTTTATATGATAATAAATCAGATGAACAAAGGTTCATGTGAAAGGATGTTCATCACTGTATTTATAACAGCTAAAATTATAAGCAACTTATATGCAAAGCAAAATGCTATTAAGTAAAATATGGCACATTCATATGATGGAATACTATGTAGACATTAAAATCACATTATAGGAAACATTTAATAGGATGGAAAATTTTCATCATTTATTATTAAATGAAAATGCCTACAAAACAATATTGGAAATGTGTTCCCAATTTTATTTTGTCTCTATGAATATCTAAAATAAATTGAAAGAATAAAGACTAAAAGGATAACTCTGGGTGGCCCTAAATGATGATATTATGAGTAATTTAAATTACTTACTTGTACCTTTTTATTTCATCATTTCTTACAATAAATGCTACTTTGTAATCAGAAAAAGAGATGTATAAAAAAAATAGAGTAAAGATGAAAAAAGGCTATCCATTTCATTTATACCCTAGGACTAAATTTAAATGAACCAGCTTTCTTTAATATACGCCTACAAATAATTCCTCTTGTACATGCTTAGAGAGAAAAATTTACTTTCACAATAGCCCTGAGCTTTAGCAATGTTTCACTGGATGCATAGTTATCTAAAATGTGAGAAGAAAAGTAAGAATCATTCTTGTCAAAATTCAATTTTATTTTTCATTTTAAAGTTGCACAGTTATGATAGAAAATGATGCCTTTTACATGAGTTTTCAAAAGATGAAAACTATGAATTAGCCTAGCTGACCCGGTTTTCTGTCACTTGTTACTCTATATACCTCACTAACTGTTACTACTGTTCTGCATTACACAGACTGTAAGACTCCCAAAGGCTGTGTGGAAAAAAACTATTACTACACTCTTTTTGAAACAATAACCTCTTTATAATGTGTTGATCTTAGTTTTCTTATATCTTATGTAAAATAAGTTTAATATTAGGCTCTTTTATCCTTATAGCTTTTCGGATGTTTATCTCTTAACTGTTGAATATTTGTGGGGGTTTTTAATTAATTATTAACATCATAATTTTCCAAATATAATTTAAATTTAGCCTCATCCATCCATTTGTATTATTCTGCTCATCTTTTTTATGTATCAGCTGCTAAATCCCTCTTCTAGCTCATTCAGTTTGTTAGGCAAGGCCAGCCTTTACACCAACCATACCTTTAGACAACTTCCTATGTCTAATATGTCATCATTTATCCCTGCTGAAATTTACATTCCTGGAGCCTGTTTTTAATACCAGTGACAGTCATCTTAATCCAGCCAACTTGAATTAGTTTAATAAGCAATTCTATCAGACAGTATATAAAAGAATTTACTGTAGCGCAATGTTATGTAATTTCCACCATATTCCATTTTCAATTGATTATGTAATTTTCCCCATAATGGTTTACTTTAAAATGAACCCTGGCACTGTCATGTCTAAAGCCAAAGGCATTATCTTCCTCCCCAAACCTCTGAGCACCTCCTCATTCTGAGTTCCTTTTTGTTGTCATCACCAGTCACCTAATTCTGTAAGGATTTACCTTTGTTGTTCTCTATTTTGACCCCTGCCCTATCAGCCACCACATCTGTCACTACCCCATATTGTGAATTTGCTAATGTTGGTTTCTCTACAATGCCCTTCCTCCCTTCTCTCACCAGCAACATCCAAATAATTCCTCAAAGTTCCTTACTTATTTACTCTGTGAAAACTTCTAAAAAATCACTCACCATTCTTGTTCTGCTGCTTCCCACCCACCCCCAACCTCTGCAGAATTAATTATGTTCTCTATGTGCCCCAAGCTCCAGATATTGTGATGTAAACTCATAATATAAAATGAGATAAATGTGCAGAATTCACAATGGCAGATAATGCCAAAATTATCTACATTTGACTTTGTTCTCCATTAAATCACTTCAAGGAATACAAAAGGCATGATGCTGTGAAAATTTGACTCAGTGCCGCATGACAACTGTCTCACTTCTCCATGCTGCTCCTTGCATCTCACTTCATGCAAGGGATTAAAAAGAGTTTTATCTTAGACCGATAAAATCACAATGCTGGGAAGAATGGTTCTGGCCCCTGTAACATTCCTTCCCTCCTTAGATACCTGGTAATGTTAGTTGTGAGTTCAAAGGCCTTCCCCCCTGTGTGGCTGAAAGTAACATTCTGATTAAACAGATCAATTAGTAAGTGGTTTTATTTTTTAATTGATCCCTAAATCTGTGCCCAACACTGCACTATACATGCTAGAGAAGTATTCTTTAAATTGTGGGGTTGAGACCCATAAAGAAATCAATTTAGGGTCATAAAATCCATTTGGTGGGCACAACTAGCATTTTTAAAAAGAAAATAAAATAGAATGGAATGAAATAGAAAACATCAGAGTGCATTATATATGTGCATACTGGATCCCAAAATAAACTGTTAAAATAGTGAATAATGCTGTGCTACAGAGTACGAAAGTATACATGTTTCTTGCCTCTAATTAGTTTGAAATCTGCTTAAGAAGACTAAAACCTGTGCAGATGAAACAGAATAATTATATGACCATATCTAATTCATTTCTGTTTTACATGTTTTACAGATGGATGTGGGTTTGAATGATCGGGGACTTTTGATAAGTGAGTTGGTACCATGGTTGGTGCCACTGAAGGTGGGTAAAATTTGGCTTCTGTGTAAATAGAGAATTTTCTATAACAACCAATCAGCCAATGATTTAGTGAAAAAGATAAGATGTTTTAGAAAAACTCCAAAACAAGGTCTGCTAAAATGGATTATATGAGTAAGTGACTTTTATACATGTACTGTAATAAAACATGACCATCCCACCCCCTCTCAAAATGGCCAACTCACTCCTGATCCTAATCTCCATCTAGATCTACTTCCCTTACTCAGATGGTGCCCTTGTAATTTCCTGGCATCCATTGTCTGATGCCATGCTTAGCACATAGCACCATCTCTCCTGTTCGCTCTTCTATGCCCCCTACTTTATGGTTAATGCCACGACAGAAGTTGAACCCATCTTGTTCCCTTTTTTAAATCTGGGAGTCTATCTAGCAGAGGGCCAGATACAGTCAGCACTCCACAAACACTAGTGGAACAAATAATAACGAAAGTTACTCTGCTAAAATTACTCATTATCTTAGAATGTTACTAATTGTTTTGCATTTAATAGTAGTTACCCTTGGAGAGTTGGGTGATGAAGAAGGGTTTTTCCCTCTTTGCAAGTCTGCATTATCTGGAATTTTTCTAGAAACAGATAATAGTTTATAATTTTAAAACAATAATAGTTTTTTGTTTCAAATAAACCAGATTGGACTAGAGATAAAAGAGAGCCTGACAGAAATCAGCCAGTGGGGATTTCCCTCTATCTCCTTGGGAAAGGCTCTGGTTGGAGAGGGATTAGGCCACTTTAGGCACTTCTCCCTACTCCCAAGTCCTTTTGCCTCATTTCAGTGAATGTTTGGTATTATGGGCTTTTAAAATAACATTTAAAAAATTCTAAACCTGAGAAGTATGATAATCTTACATCCAAAGCATTGTGTTTTTTTTCCTTTTGTATGAGCGGGACATGTATAAGATGCAGTATAAATTATCAATGGTGAAATTAAAATCACCATGCAGGAGAAACCAAGATGGCGGCATAGGTAAACACCTAAACTGCTGCCTCGCACAACAATACCAAAACTACAACTAAAAGACAAAACGGACACCATCCAGAACCACAGGAAGGCTGGCTGAGTGGAAATTCTACAACTAGAAGAAAAGAGGAAAGCACATTGAGACTCAGAGGAGCTACAAAAGGCTGAGGTACAGAGGCTCGCACACGGAGAGGAAGGGCGGCTGAGTGCGCGGCTGGCTTTCTAAAGCGGGAAGGAGAAGAAAACTCCCAAATGCACTGAACTCCAGTCCCAGGCGAGACGCTGGAAAACCAGACTCATTCAGGGGGGAATCTGGACTGTCAAGAAAAAGAAAGCACACTGAGACTCGGGAGCTGGGGAAGGCAGAGGTCTGGAGGCGCGCGCACTCAGAGAGGACTGACTGCTGAATGCACAGGAGGCTGAGTGTGCAGCTGGCTTTCTAAAGCAGGAGGGAGACAGAAGCTCCTGACTGCGTTGAACTCCAGTTCCGGGCAAGTTTGTGGGAGCTCTGACTCATTTGGGGAGAGGATTGACTGTCTGGCAGCGGGCAAAACTCGAGGGCAGCTTTCTCTCAGAGGTGCTTGAAGAGATTACCAAGGGACACTGAGACCCAGGCGCCTCATAGGGCAGGGCTGACGGGAAACCAAGGCTGTCTGCTCTGCCCTGAAACTCCGCCCCATCCAAGCTGAACACAGAGGCTTTTGCAATTTTGCAAGTCTTGTCTCATGGGAGTGTTTCCAGCACAGAAGTATTCCCAGTGTAGACACAGCTGATCCTCACAGCCAATTGGCCTGGAAGTCAATTCCTCCCAGTGATACCAACAACAATCAATACTTAACTACAACAAGGCTATACACACAGTCCACAAAGGGGTGCACCAAGAGTGTTCACCTCAGGTAACTGGGGAGGCTGAGCCACTGTGTCCTAGAGGACACCTACCACACAAAGCCACTCTACCAACTCAGGGAAGCAGCGAAAATGCGGCAACAAAGAAACAGATCACAAACGAAAGAAATGGAGGGAAATAAACAACTGGATATGGATTTCAAAACCACAGTTATTAGGTTTTTCAAGAATTTCTTGGAAAAGGCCGATAAATTTAGTGAGACCCTCGAGGATATGAAAATGGACCAACTAGAAATTAAACATACACTGACTGAAATAAAAAATATTATACAGAGACCTAACAGCAGACTAGAGGACTACAAGAATCAAGTCAAAGAGTTGAAATACAAAGAAGCAAAAAACACTCAGCCGGAAAAGCAAAAAGAAAAAAGAATCCAAAAATTTGAAGATAGTGTAAGGAGCCTCTGGGACAACCTCAAGTGTACCAACATCTTAATTATTGGAGGTGCCAGAAGAAGAGAGAGAGAACAAGATACTGAAAACCTATTTGAAGAAATAATGACCGAAAACTTCCCCCACCTTGTGAAAGAAATAGGCTTACAAGTCCAGGAAGCGCACAGAACCCCAAACATAAGGAATCCAAAGAGGACCACACCAAGACACATCATAATTAAAATGCCAAGAGCAAAAGACAAAGAGAGAATATTAAAAGCAGCAAGACAAAAACAGTTAATTACCTACAAGGGAGCACCCATACGACTGTCAGCTGATTTCTCAACAGAAACTATGCAGGCCAGACAGGACTGGCAAGAAATATTCAAAGTGATGAATAGCAAGAACCTAAAACCAAGATTACTCTACCCAGCAAAGCTATCATTCAGAATTGAAGGGCAGATAAAGAGCTTCACAGACAAGAAAAAGCTAAAGGAGTTCATCACCACCAAACCAGTATTATATGAAATGCTGAAAGGTTTTCTTTAAGAAGAGGAAGAAGAAGAAAAAGGTAAAGATAACAATTATGAACAACTAATACATGTCTATCAACAAGTGAATCTAAAAATCAAGTGAATTAAAAATCTGATGAACAGAATACACTGGTGAATATAATAGAATCAGGGGCATAGAAAGGGAGTGGACTGACAATTCTCGGGGGGAAAGGGGTATGGGGGTGGTGCAGGAAGAGACTGGACAAAAAGCATATACCTATGGATGAGGACAGTGTTGGGGAGGTAAGGGCAGAGAGTGGGGTGGGAACCGGGTGGAGGGGATCTATGGGGAGAAAAAAGACGAACAATTGTAATAATTTCAAGAATAAAGATTTATTAAATTTAAAAAAATCACCATGCAACTCTGAAATAACAGATTAGAAATAATATAAAGAATCATGTAATAGAATAATAATGAAAATAAGATAACATATATATTCCCTATTTTACAGCAGTGGTTTTCTTTTAAGTCTATTTGAGGTCTAAAACCCTTTTGAGAAGTTGACGTCAACTCTCCAGAAAAAATGCATATAAGGGCATTCACACTCAATTCTGAATATAATTTCAGTGAAGGCCCCCCAACCTACCATGGGTGCCAGAATAAGGACCGTGGCTTTTAAGTTTACATGTGCTGTTCACATACATAATCTCACTTGATCCATGTAAACTTCCTATGGTTAGGTCAGGCCAGTTATCACCATCATGAATGGGGAATCCAGGCATTTTAAGTGATTTTAAATGGTGTCTTCCCCATCATACAACTGGTCACAGAACCCAAACTCCATTGCAGGTACATATTATAACTCTATACTTCTTTCCCCTAAAGATATTTAATTCACACTGACATGGATAAAACATTTATGTATGCTATTCAGAGCCATATTTGCAGGAATTTCATATGTGTATTTCCCTAATGTGAGGACAATGAAGTTGTCAGAGTTCAGCATCATCATACATTTCCTTCTGGAGGTTGACTGTGTGTACAATGCCCACTCTCCGAGCCCCCGCCAGCTTGGCAAGCCAGAGCAGGAGAGAAAGCTGCAGGTCCACCACATGGCAGGCCAGCATCCTCTCTCCAGGCCAACAGGCCATTCTGCTAATGGGCTTTCGTATTTTGTAATTAAATAAAGGAGCCATGTAATGCCTGCTTATCTCTTCACTTGATGGAATTCTGTTTCCTTGAACTACTTAAGGTATGTATGCCATAAATAAGCTGCTGATACAATTAAAATGCTTGTAGATTTTTGTGGGAGAGGTTGAGTTTATTTTCCTTTAAGGAAATTTTAGAAAATGTGAGGAAAGGCCTTTAAGTAATATTTGTGATTTTTAATAAAGGAAGAGCATGTGCTAATGCTTTGGTTCCCCTTGATTTCTGCTTTGACAGTTCCTAACGCAAGTACCAGTATCACTGCATCATTATGACTGATGATCATTTGTGGAGTAAACAAAAAGTGGCGTCCCAGGATGCACCACTTCCAGAAGATCTTCTGTCTCTGGAGCCAGTTGCCACACTGTAAACATGACAACAAATGAATTGATGATAGCATCTGCTTAATCTGGCTTTTGTCCACATGTCACAACTGTAATGTTGCTAATTGAGACTTTTTTCATTTGCTCTAGTCTAGCTTCTTCATTCCCTACTCACCGAACTGAGTTTAATTTAATCACTGTTGACTGAAAAGCTGTCAGTTTTAATAGTGCTACATTTTAGAAAATCTTTGATGTTTAAGAAACATGCAAACCAAATGTTGTCTCAATCTACAATAGCTGGGTTTCCTGACATCACATTAATATACCAAGATTGTGTCTGATATTTGTTAAAAATTAAGAACTTACACTTGATGGGATTGTTCAGAGTATTTAGAAGGTGCTTGATAGATATTAACTGATATTCCTGGGTAACTTTTTATACTAATGGGTAAAGTCAATAAAATAATAAAATGATGAATTTATGCAGACTGAAGGGTCCCAGGTTCGATTCCGATCAAGGGCATGTGCCTTGGTTGCGGGCACATCCCCAGTGGGGGTGTGCAGGAGGCAGCTGATTGATGTTTCTCTCTCATCAATGTTTCTAACTCTCTATCCCTCTCCCTTCCTCTCTGTAAAAAATCAATAAAATATATTTTAAAAATAAGTGATTATACTTAATTTTTATATATATGCTCCTGAAGATTAAGATTAAGATCTTATTCATGTCCATGGTTATCATGGAGCCTAGCATGCCAGCACACATTGGATGTTCAACAAAAATTTGACAGTAGGTATGGCAATGCACTCTACAGCTACACTGCTCTCTACAGGAGAGATAGATCCCTTAAGTGTATGGCCAATATTGCCCTCTAGTGGTCAGCATGCCTAGGTGAGTCTTGGTACTATGGGTTATACCTGAGGTTCCTACTAGAACATTTTCCCCTAGGAATTGTATATGATAGACTGCTGATAATTTTTTTGACAAAGCAATATCTTTCTAATATTGTAACAGGGACCCAAATAAAGTGCGAAGGACATGATTTGAGGGGAGAAAATTGGTTACATACATCTTTGTAATTAGCATCATGTTTTAATACGCCTTGTGATAGTAACCCCACATTTTGTGCAAAGACTCTAAGCAGACTGAGTTATCTTGACTCAAAGGAGTTTTTGAGGCACATGGTAAGGGTGCTTAAAAAAACCTATTGTGCCTGGCCAGTGTGGCTAAGTTGTTGAGCATCAACCCAGGAACCAATCAGTCACAGGTTCAATTCCCTGTGGTCAGGGCACATGCTCAGGTGTGGGCTTCATCTCCAGTTGGGGGCATGCAGGAGGCAGTCAATTGATAATGTTTCTCTCTCATCGGTGTTTCTAGCTCTCTATCCCTCTCCTTTCCTCTCTCTCTAAAAAAATCAATTAAAAATATCTATTGGAGCTATCAAAATCTATCATATATTTTAACAGTGACTTTTCTTACCTAATTTACAAATTAATATTGCCACAGTGTAAGAGAAGCTCAGTCTTGAGCCATCTTCACTTCCTTTTTCTCTGTTCTTAATGTTGACAGGAAAACATTATTTCTCTTTCCACTATATTCTCATCCATAACAAGTTATTAGCATGTCTCTTTTGTAATAATTTCTCTGCCCCCAATCCCAGAAAGGAGTTACAGTTCTGCATCAGCAGATGTAGGCTGAGCTGAATGCATGGCCAGCCATAAACCCTAAAAATGTCGAAAAGTAATTCCTGCCCATGAGGCAACTTTCCTCTCTGGCTTGGAGACTCAAGCACTTCCCTCCCTTTTTCATATTCTATTCCCCATAGCATGCAACTCTAAGAGGGTCAGCACAGCTGAGATTTATCTGAGCTGATCCCACTCACTGCTTGCATGGTGGGAAAATGGACTGAATGCATGACTTTCAGTTTAGCATTTGCTCTCTGAAGAGTCAGAATGAAACCAAGGTTATTCCCTATTCAAAAATTAAAGGTGAAAGGAAGGACAAAAGCATAGTATTGTCATTAATAAAACCAAGAGTGCATGCACATGTACAGGGTACAATACTATTAACAACACTGGCAAGAATTTGGCATGGAAATATGTCCCTGGCAAGTATTTTGTGCCCTCCAGCTGCACTAGGCATAACTCAGGAGAATCTAATCTGCATTACTCAGCATTAGACCTGGAAAGACCTAGCTCATCTATCAATGGCCCAGACACTGGCAGCATTTGAGGTGTAATTTGAAGTTGATGAACATTTGCTGTCTAGGACTATACAGCTATTTTCTCTTTGTACAAAATAATCTGCACCTGTCTATTGCAGTCAGGCCAATTGTGGGTAAAACTCTAAAATAATTTGTTTGTAGTCTAGATTACTAAGACAATAATGCCCTGTTGGGTTACTCTTTGTTCTCCAGGACAGCAAGCACCCTGACATCCAAGCCTTTGAAGGTCCTCTTGTGTTTATGCAGAGCTTTATGCTTGATATGTCTCCACTTTCCCGCCTCATTGCACACTCATTCCCCTACTTCTCCTATTCCATTCACGAATACACTCCTATCAAATTATGTTTTGCAGTTTTCAAGGACCCTCTATCATCAAGTGATAAATAATGGTGATGAGTTAATCAAATTTAATATAGGGTGTCACCCCCAAAATGTATACACACTTTGAATAATTATTAATTCCAATGGGTTACATCTGAAAAGAAGGAAACATCAGTTGAGCTATCAGCTATTAAGTGTGTATACATTTTGGAGGGACACCCTATATATTCATTTAGTTCTTAAGTAATTTCTACAAGCTTCGTAATTCTCTAGCTTAGAAAATACCCCTAAAGAGTAAATGTTAAAAGTGGCGATTTCAGGTAAAACTTCATGGAGTAGATCATTTTCAGCAAATAAACATTTTGGACCTCTCAAACAATGCCTGCTATTGCCCACTTAACCATGGCACAGGGAGCTGTAACCACTTATAACTGAGATTCAGCAGAAGATTTTCCTGGGACCTTCGTTAAAACAGAATCTATATTCAAGTTCAAATCAAAATCTAAATGTGACATCGCTGTTCATGCAGGGTGGCCACAGTTTTTATAAGTCAAATGACAACAACTGCTGGAGAGGATGAGCAAAAACTTGATCTTCTATACTGGGGTATACACGGGTACAACTATTTTAGTTGGCAGAACCTATTCAAGTGAAACATTGTGTATCCAGCAATTCCACTGTCAGGAGATACCTAATACAAATACCTATGTTCATCCAAGACATGTACTAGAATATCCAGAGCAGCACTATTGTGATATCCAAAACCTGAAATGCCTACATGTCCATCAACAGTGCAAGGAATAAAGTGTTATATCTTCACTCAGTGGAATTCCATGCAATTACATTGCATGAACTGAAACTACACACAGCAACTTAGGTGTATCTCAAAAACAATGTTGAAAGAAAAAAGAGGATACATTCTATAATTCTGTTTATATAAAAGTACAAAACCAGGTAAAACAATTATGCTTGTTAAAAGACAGGACAGAAGTTAAAAGGAAGCACAAGAAGGGCTTGCTTCTCTGGTGCTGGTTCTATTCTATTTCTTGATGAATATGTTACTTCTGTGAAAATGTACCAACTGATATACTTAAGATAATATGTACTTTCTTTATATACATTGCATTTCAATTAAAAGTCTTAAAAATGTAAGGCATAACATGCATATTGAGTCTGCTCAAAGATTAGGAATTTAACCTGGAAATAATGAGTTTCATTTAACTCGATTTGCAAATTTTTTTTAAGAATCATCATTCTATTTATGAACAATAATTAACCCACTAATCATATTTCCCAGGACAATTCCAATATTACATATTTTGTTCTTGGTCATGTGTTCTAAATTGGGGTTCAGAAAATAATAGTTCCCATAATTATTATCCTTATTGCCCAGGGGACAAGACAATGAATATTAATGATCATAAATTTAGCAACTTAAACTATTTTTCTGGAATATTTTCAAGTCAATACCCACATGTAGTATATGCTTTCTTTTACAAAACAGAATTATTCACATATTATTTCTCTGACCTTATTCTATATGATGATGATCCAGACAGAAGAAGCCTACAAAAATGACAAATGTTTTAAGAAAAAATGAGAAATGTTCCTGGATCAATGCTGCTAACAGTTAAAGTGGTAATATCGAGCATCATGCCAAAACAATTAACAGCTAATCATGTCTGGTGTTCCACGAGTTGTCTACGGGAGTTAAGGAAATGATGAATAAAAGTGACAGTTAAAGACCAGTCAGGGGATCTGTGTGCTAAAGATACCTGGTCAGGCTGAACTTCCTCCCACCAAATTAACCTCTCCCCTTATCAGTTCACCTTCCTTAACATCTTCGTTCATGCTATTCTGTCCAAAACTAAACATAACTCAGCTTGAGAATACAAGGTTTTGCCTCAGAAAAAAATGCTTTTCTATGGATATGAGCAAAAGGAAAGAAGACTGATAGTCTCTGTCTAGTTGCATCCCTGCTGTATTAGGAATGTCATCCTCTGTAGCCATTCACTGGAGCAGTGCTTCGCAAACTGTAATGTAGATACTAATTGCTTGGGGAGTCTTAAAAGGCAGATTCCATTTCAGGAGGTCTGTCTGGTGTATGGCCCGAGATTCTGCCTTTCTGATACAGGGTTTTGGAGAACTTGAAGGAATCACTCCAATCTAGGTAATTACACATAATTCATAAACAGGATTTCAGAAATGTAGGCCAGTATTCCAAAGAAGAAATAAACAAAAGATTGTCATCCACAATGGCTTTTGGGTCCAGTGACTCGTGTGGGGTGAACAGTGGGATGTCTTCATTACTGGAACAACTTCCTGACAAATCAAACAAAACCATAACGCTGGGGAGACCTTTCCGAGCAAACGTGTTCCTGGTGACACAAGAACATATTAAAATGGTTTGTGCACATTGTGCTTAATTTCGGACCCAGAGATTAAGGCACAGATAGAGAAGCTAAAAAGATATACGGGACTTGTATAATGAGGAAGATTTAAAGCTACTCCATCCCAGACTAAATCAATAACTGGCAACCTAACTGGGCTAGATATTGAGAGAACATGATTTGCTTTTCCTTTTCCTGCTTTAATGGGTTCTCTTGCCATTGGATAAGTCCAGCCTTACAGATTTGATTTTAACTGTTCCCTGAGACAGAACTCCATTTAAGCAGATAATATGTATGTGAAATAACTACAATGAAACGTAAAACCCCTTCTTTTTGCAGGTAACTAAAACAGTTTTTAAAAATCTCTTTCCTATTTGTTACCTTAACAAAACATCGTGCTCTATAATATATAATGTTTGAATCAGCTGGGCCTGATTAACAATATCAGTGTTAATGTGTTCAGGGTGGCTCTCTGGGAAAGAAATGAGAAGACATCAGTTAAATGATCAAGCAAGGCCTGGGGGACTCCGAGGGGTAGTCATTGGCAGCCTCCTCTAATCTGCTTAGTGCCCACTTTTCAATCTTTTCTTGAAATCGTTCTTTTTCTAAATTAAAAAAGAATGGTGTGAAATGGCATATAAATTGTGTACCTAGTCCATGTTTCTAGGCCTGCTCACTTTTCTTCTCCTGAAACTTTCCCTCCCTCACTCTTTTTCAAATTACTGGGGGAGTTAATGCCCTTAAATTGTACCAGGAAATTGCTGAAACCAAGATGTCATCTCAGACGGAGAGCTACAAAGTAATGAAAGCAAGCCAATCACATATTGACCTATTTATGATCTTCTTTCCCTTTTACTCTCTAGGCACCAATCGAAAGATTCAGACCAAACAAAAAATGTTAGTATAACTAAAACCACTGCTACCACAGCATAGGCCAGAAGATTGATTTTTTTTTTTTGACCGATATAAAATTTACTTTCTTTCCATAAACAGTTTCTTTCCATGGCCATTGGCTAAATATCCTCTATAGGTGCGGGATAGGCTGGTGGTTAGAGCTTGTAGTGAATTGCCAGGATTCAAACCTCAGCTTTGCCACTACCAATAACAGGACCTTGGACATACTACCTTGTGTTTTCTGCTCTGGTTTTCCTATCAATAAAACTGGGGTGGTGACTGTGCCTACGTCACAGGGATGTCCTCGGGATTAAATGAGTGAAAAGACTTGCAGCTCTCAGAATAGTCACAAGCAAGAGGAGACGCTGTAACTGGGCTCCAACTCAATCAGTCATAGGATAGGGAAAATTTTTGCATAAGTTTTGCTAAATCAAGTATAGGCACATCCATATTCAGTCACACAACCCAAAGAAACTGTGTTAATAATGGTTTTTATTATTGGGGAAATGCTAGAGGGACTCTGAAGGAAAAAGGAAAAAAAAAAAGACTAGAAAATTGGTCTGGACCTGAGAAAGGCCCCAACGTGGTAAAACTGGGAGGGCTAAGGAAAGTTTGATGGGAGGGGAGAGGATAGACAGAGACTGCATGCCTGGAGTCTCAGGTCTTTTTACCCAACTGCTTCCTCCCCCACCTGCTTCTCCCCAATGTCGCTGCCAATCATCTGGTCCTCGAAGCAGCACAGAACTGCAATTTAGAGGCACCATCCCTATCCTCAGCCTTGCATCTAGGGCTGACTTAGGACAGGAATCTGAAGATCTGTTGTTTGCATGTACCATATAAGTAAAAAAGCAATATCCATAGTCTAGGAGCAGCATAACTGAACGTGGCAGCCAATGAGGAGCGTCTTGCATCACTAAGGCTTTCACTGGGGCTCTGCCAGGGAAGAGTGCTTCTTAGCTCATGAACCCCTTCTCCACCATTTGTAAGAGAGTGACAATAATACCCCCATTGTTATGTATACTCCACATGTGTAATTTTATTTCATCTTTCCATCACCTCTATGAGGAATATTTTTTTGTCTGCATCATAAAAAAACTAAGACTCAGATATATTGTTAGGTGCCAAAAGTCACATCAGATATCAAATTCAGATTTTTGAACCAGGTCCTTCATCATGATTCCTTCATCCTACACAATTTCATAGATTAAGCTAAAATGCCATCTCTTCTGTGAAGACTTGTCTAACCCTTCAAATCTGGCATGTACGCCCCACATAGTTTGCACATTCCTTCTCTGGAACCCCATGAGACTGAATCATAAATATTTGAGTGCAGGAAGGTAAACAACTCAGTGTAGAGACAATGTCTTTTTTTTTTCTTCAACCAATCCTTAGAACAAAATAAATGTTCAATAACTGTTGGTTGAATGAATTACTCGATGAACCATAAACAATTACAACCCTTTCCAATGGGTTAAAACCCTCATCAGTTCACTGTAGATTTCTACAGAGATATTTTGCAGGCAAATGACAACTGGCTAAATTAAAATGTATGTCTGCAGGGAGGCTGTGTTATTCAATGGGTCAGAATCCCAACCCCATCTCTAACTAGTTCTGTGATTTGGGGAAACTTTTTTTTTTTTCAGACTTCAGTTTCCTCATCTGTAAAGCATGGAAAATGATAATAATACCCACCTTTTAGAGTTATATAAAGAATAAAGAAGTTAATGTATGTCATATAGTTTTAAACTTTCCGAAATTTACTATTCAGAAATATTTTTATTTTATTTTATGAAAGCAGTGGGCAACTTGAATGCCTACATTTTTATGTAGTAAACACAGTGGTTCTCATACTTATTCAAGTAGCAGGGCACCTGGAAGTGCAGGTGCTTATTATGAAAATTATGACTTATTTAAAAGAAATGCATAATTTAGAACTAAAGCAGAAACCAGTTAACATTTGATTTTAATATAAGCAAGTGTACCAAGTGTCAAAGGTTTAACAAACTTAAAATTGAGGACATTATATCCACTCGCTTAATTTGCTGTAACCTCAACTGGTGAAAGATTCCCATTATTCAACTGGAGGGAACAAGTAGGTCTAGCAGGCAGGATGCAGAGGAGTGCCGTGTTTGGGGCTTTGATTTTAAGCCACACCAGCAAATCATTGACGTCAGTTACTTTATGGCACAGAATCATTCATTCATCTGTTTATAAAAAAGAGCCGATCGTGTGCCATGCACAGTGTTGGCCAAGAGGCTGCACCATGAACACTATGAGCAAACAGATGACAGGGCCCTGACCTGAAGGAGTCTCTAGTTTAAGAAAAAGGAAGACATTTTTCAATGGTATGTGATGGAGCCTATGGTATGTGTGGCCAAGGAAGGGCATTTAACACAACCTAATGGATGGAGCGAGGGAGGGATAGAAAAAGCTTCCTGCAGAGAATGACAGCTAAATTGACAATTTATGGAATACTGTGTATTTTTATTGGTCCATTGGTAGGGCAATGGGTAAATAAAATGTGGTATCCTATATAATAAAGAGGTAATATGCAAATTGACCCTCATGCCCTTGTACAAGATGGCCGCCCCCATGTGGTCACAAGATAGCCACCACAAGATGGCTGGCAGGGGAGAGCAGTTGTGGGTTGACCGGACCTGCAGGAGAGGAAGGGCAGTTGGGGGGCACCAGGCCTGCAGGGGAGGGCACTTGGGGGCGATCGGGCCAGCAGGGGAGGACAGTTGGGGGCAATCGGGCCAGCAGGGGAAGGCAGTTAGAGGTGATCAGGCCGGCAGGGGAGCAGTTAGGCATTGAACAGGCTGGTAGAGGAGTGGTTAGGGGTGATCAGGCTGGCAGGAAGAAGCAGTTAGGGGCAATCAGGCAGGCAGGCAGGCAAGTGGTTGGGAGTCAGCAGTCCTGGATTGTGAGACGGTTGTCCGACTGCCGGTTTAGGCCCAATCCCAAGGGGTCCCAGATTGGAGATGGTGCAGGCTGGGCTGAAGGACACCCCCTCCCCAGTGCACGAATTTCGGGTACTGGGCCTCTAGTGTTTATGTAAAGAAAGACCCTGAGTCTTTTATAATGAATGAACTAGATGAAATATACTAGATCTATATGTGTAAATAAATCTCTAAAACATAATACTGAAAGAGAAAGCAAAATTACAGAATAATATGTGCATTAAAGTGTCATTTAAGTAAATTAAAAACCATACAATGACACTTTAGTTTATGAATACACACACAATAAAAGTATAGAGATGTATTAAACGTTAGATACGTTCAAAATTGTGAATATGTGTGTCCCTAGGAAAGAAGGAAATAAGATTAGATAAAATGAGGCTACAATTATATCAGTAATATTTCAGTTTTTAAAAAAATGAAATAAATATAATATGTTAGCATTTATTCATTGTGGGTAGTGGGTACAATAACATTTGTTACATTATTTTCTGAATTTTTAGGTATTAAAAAGTAACTCTAAAACATTGCTTACAAAAACAAGTTTAGAATTAATACTAGGACACAGTTTACTTGCAAGGTAAGAATTAAACTTTATATAAATTATTATCAAAAGTAATTTAGCTGATAGTATTCTTTGCTGCTGACATATCAAAAAAATTTTCAGGGAGAGAATCCAAGATGGTGGCGTAGGTAAACACCTAAACTGCTGCCTCGCACAACAATTTCAAAACTACAACTAAAAGGCAAAACATCTATCACCCAGAACCATGGGAAAGCAGGCTGAGTGGCAGTTCTACAACTAGAAGGAAAGAGAAAAGAGCATTGAGACTTGCACAAGCTCTGAAAAGCTGAGGTACGGAGGCGCGGGATCTGGGCTGGCGGCAGGCGTTGCTTTTTTCAACCCAAAGGGGAGACAAGCCCCTGATTACTCTGAAATACAGTTTCTGGGGAGACGCGGGGGACCCAAACTCCTATGGGGAGAAGCTGGATTGTCTGCCACCGGGTCAGAAAGTGAGGGGGGCCTGCTTGCAGAGCTGCGCGCAAGAATAATTGTTTACTGCGCTGGGGCATGGGACGCAGTTGGAGACACAGAGCCGGCTAACTAGCAGCCATCACTGTTTGCCATGTCCTAGCCTAGTGACGCCCTGGGACCCCACTCCACACAACCTACAAACCCACCCAAGCTCCAAGCAGCAGTTTAGCATAAGAAAGGCCTGCCATATCACAGCTTAACCTAACAAACTTGCAGCCCGGATCAGACAGCTCCAAAACCTCCAAACCCCAAGCAAAGAGGAGAAAACTGTAGCTCTCGCTGTAGCTCCTGCTGGGTGGAATCAGACAATAGCTGACCTGCACCCCATTGGAGATCCAGAAGCCAGTATACCTAATGGTCAGTGTGAGAAACCAGATTTCAACTCCTCACATCCATAAGTGACACATTCAAGAGGCAGACTCAGTGAGCACCAAAGCCCCACTGAAACAAGTCCTGCACCATAAGCGTGTCTCCAGCACAGCAGTTTTTATAGACACAGCGAGTCCTCACAGCCGATTGGCCTGGAGGGCAATTCCTCCCAGCGTACCAACAGCAATTAAGGCTTAACTACACCAAGACTTTGCACTCAGCCCACAAAGGGGTGTGCCAAGAGCGTCCACATCAGGTGATTGGGAAGGCTGAGCTACTGCCCCCTATAGGTCACCTACCACACAAAGCCACTCCATCAACACAGGGAAGCAGCCAAAATGCGGAAACAAAGAAACATGTCACGAATGAAAGAAACGGAGGAAAGCAAACTACTGGATGACATAGAGTTCAGAACCACATTTATAAGGTTACTCAAGAATCTTCTAAAAACCGCCGAGAAAGTTGATGATACTTCTGAGGAGCTTAGTGAGACCTTCAAGGACCTTAATGAGAATGCCAAAAAAATGGAAAAGGACCAGTCAGAAATGAAGCATACACTGTCTAAAATAAAGAATATACAGAAACTCAACTGTAGATCAACGTACCCCAAGAATCAAACCAAAGATCTGAAATATGAGGAAACAAAAAACACCCAACCAGAAAAACAAAAAGAAAAAAAAATCTAAAAATATGAAGATAGTGTAAGGAGCCTCTGGGACAACTTCAAGTGTACCAACATCCGAATTTTTGGGGTGCCAGAAGAAGAGAGAGAGCAAAATACTGAAAACCTATTAAAAGAAATAATGACAGAAAACTTTCCCTACCTGGTGAAAGAAATAGACTTACAAGTCCAGGAAGCGCACAGAATCCCAAACATAAAGAATCCAAAGAGGACCACACCAAGACACATCATAATTAAAATGCCAAGGGCAAAAGACAAAGAGAGAATCTTGAAAGCAGCAAGAGAAAAACAGTTAGTTACCTACAAGGGGGTACCCATACGACTGTCAGCTGATTTCTCAACAGAAACTATGCAGGCCAGAAGGGAGTGGCAAGAAATATTCAAAGTGATGAACAGCAAGAACCTACAACCAAGATTACTCTACCCAGCAAAGCTATCATTCACAGTTGAAGGTCAGATAAAGAGCTTCACAGATAAGAAAAAGCTAAAGGAGTTCATCGCCACCAAACCAGGATTGCATGAAATGCTGAAGGGTATTCTTTAAGAAGAGGAAGAAGAAGAAAAAGGTAAAGATAAAAATTATGAACAACAAAATGACATCAAATATATACCTACCAACAAGTGAATCTAAAAATCAAGTAAATAAAAAATCTGAAGAACAGAATGGACTGGTGAATATAATAGAATCAGGGACATAGAAAGGGAGTGGACTGACAATTCTCAGGGGGAAGCGGGTGTGAGTGGTGCAGGAAGAGATTGGACAAAAATCTTACTCCTATGGATGAAGACAGTGGCAGGGGGTAAGGGCATGGGGTAGGGTGGGGTGGGGAATCAGGTGGAGGGGAGCTATAGGGGGAAAACAAAAAGAGGAACACCTGTAATCTGAACAATAAAGATTTATTTAAAAATTTTTTTTCAGATTATTTATATAATCTAGTACCTCTTCATATCTACACTAATAAAAGAGAAACATGCAAATTGACCATACCTCTGCTATGACCACAAGCCACACCCACCAACCAATCAGGAGCGAGTATGTAAATTAACACAACCTAGATGGCTGTGGCCACGGAAAGAGCAGGAGGCTTGGGTTTCCTTGGCAATGGAGGAAGCCAAGCTTCCCGCAGTCCTGGCCTGCCCTGGCCTCTGCTCAAGGCTACAAAGTTTCAGTTATAGAAGATAAATAAATCCCAGATACCAGGGCCTCCACTTGGGTTGACAGGGGGCGTGGCTGGCCTGCAAACCACCACAAGCCCCTCCCCAGGCCACCCCATGCCCTAAGGGAACCCCCACCCTGATCTGGGACACCCTTCAGGGCAAACCAGCTGGCCCCCACCCATGTACCAGGCCTCTATCCTACCTAATAAAAGAGTAATATGCAGATTGAGCATCACTCCAACACACAAGATGGCTGCCCCCATGTGGACACAAGATGGCCACCACAAGATGGCCAGCAGGGGAGGGCAGTTGGGAGGGACCAGGCCTGCAAGGGAGGGCAGTTGGGGTCGACCATGCCAGCAGGGGAGGGAAGTTGGGGTGACCGGGCCTGCAGGGAAGGGCAGTTTGGGGGACCAGGTCTGCAGGGGAGAGCAGTTGGGGGGTACCAGGCCTGCAGGGGAGGGCAGTTAGGGGTGACCAGGCCTGCAGGGGAGGGCAGTTAGGGGCAATCAGGCTGGCAGGGGAGCAGTTAGGCATCAATCAGGCTGGCAGGGGAGTGGTTAGGGGGTGATCAGGCTGGCAGGCAGAAGCAGTTAGGGGCAATCAGGAAGGCAGGAAGGTGAGCAGTTGGGCTTGTGAGAGGGATGTCCGACCGCCCGTTTAGGGCCGATCCTACTGGGATCATGCCTAAACGGGCGGTCGGACATCCCTCGAGGGGTCCCAGATTGGAAAAGGTGCAGGCTGGGCTGAGGGACACACACCCCCATGCACGAATTTCGTGCACTGGGCCTCTAGTCTTATATAAGAAATGCAAAATATATGGTTTCAACACTGAAACTGATAAACTGCAGTATCTTCTTTGTTTCTGAAATGATGGGGATAAAAGGCAGGGGAAAGAATAAGTGGTAAGGAAGACATGGGCCTCAGAGACTGCAGGGAGGGAATGAACCCTGCGTGTCAGCCCCCAAACTTATTGATAAAGGCTCCCTTAGCTAAGTGGGACCCTCACTCTACCTACCCCACCATTCTAAATTAGAGCAGAAAAAAAAGAATTGGTGATTCCAACCAAATACCACTACTCAAGCTAACCAGGGTAGAAGAGAGGATGATTATATAAACATCTGTTTTAGCAATAAGGCATGAATGTTTGATATTTGAGGCACCAACAGATGTCTAAACATCTATTTTTATATGGGGAAATTATAGGGTAAAGTTTTGTTAATGAAAATACACATCATCTTTCACCATGAGGTTAACTGAACAAATCACCACAAACTAAAATAAAGATTAAGTAAAACTAACAGTAAAATTAAAATTTAATGAAATAATGAAAAAGCCTGCATATTGGCAGTTAAAAACCGTGAAGAGCTCCAATCAACACTGATGGTACACAGACAAGCATGCAACCTTTCTGAAACTGGTGGGAGTTCCTAATACCTCACAGAGTAGAAGCCAAATGAATGTGCCTGTGCCAGACTTAGTAAAATGCTGAACTAGCCTTCAGCAAGCACTAATAATTTGCTAATTTTAGTTTATGCTGCCAAATATGAAGTTATGGATCCGATCCATGACACTCGGATACAGGAGAAGTTATATTATTTTCACATTCTAGCTCCAAGTCCCTACTTGCCAGGTTGTTGAGGGGCTCAGTATCACTATAGGAGGGGAGGGCTCACAGCGTTCCTAGGGTCTATCTAGTGAGACTCTCTGGACCAGCGCAGGCCAGAACATTTGGGGAATGGCCCACCTTTTGCCCATTATTGTCATGGCCAAGTTTTATGCTAAGGCAGCTGTTAGTCCATTTTGAACAAAAGCAGGTATCTCCTATCCTTCAGGCCAAGACCAGACCCCAAATCTCGTGCAGGTTCCAGGAGGCCACACCTGTGGTCCAAGCTGGCCAGGTGCACCATGCAGTCACCTCACCAGAGGGCAAATCCAACCTGGGCTTCTGCTGGACTCACACCTTCAAGTGTGTCCCGTAGCCTCTGCCCTCCCTTTAGTCCAGTTAATTCACCTTTATTAACTCCCAGTGCTCATTTCAGTCCCTTTAATGGTCCTGAAGCACAACATAGATTTACTCGTAGGAGTGAGGTTGTGTATAAAGTGCTAGAAACTTTAGAATAATATTGGAAGTCTGTTTTTTCCTGGCGGAGGGTCTGGGAAACTGATGCTTTATTCTTCTTGGGTTAGTCTTCAACAGAAAAACAAAAAAGTCAAACCCAAACACACACACACACTCAAAACCCAAACACAGTGTGGTATTTTTTCTTTAATGGCTCATCCTTTCGCCATATTTCAGTAATCATTAATTAGCATTTGCTAATAAGTAGCGCTTATAAGTATAAATAAAAGTTTATGGAAACGTGCTATTATTGCACATAAGCATTTTAAGGAGCATTTTTTTTTTATTATTAGTTTGAGGTCCATGATGATATCACACTTGGGCTGAGGACAATACTCTGGGGAGACTGAGCTAGTACGGGGAAGGTCCCATAGGCTGTTTGCTTCCTTCTCCTGCAGTTTCCCCTCCACCCAATGGAGGTGTTGGCTGGGTGTTTCCTCCAGGGACAGGTGAGCCAGCCTCCTGCTCTGCCCCTTTACTCAGACTGCTGGCTCCCTGCTTTGCAACATCTTCATCCCCCTCTACCCCCGCCCCCACCACTCCCTCCTCTTATGGGTTCTCATTTGCACCTCTCCCCTACTATGGGCAGGGTGGGGGGGCCTCATGCCATTTAGAAACAGAGGTCTCTGAGGAGTAGGGGAGATTGGTTGGATTCATTAGAAATCACATGTCTGTCCCTAATAACCAGGACTTCATTGATATGAAATATCAGAATAGTCAAATCCATAGAGAGAGAAAGTAGATTTGTGGTTACCAAGGGATAGAAGGCAGGGGAATTGAGTGACTGCTAATAAGTATAGTGATTCCTTGACGTTGATGAAAATGCCTGGAATTAGACAGTGATGATGATTGCATAACTTGGTTTTACATAGAAAAATGACTGAATTGTATACTTGAAAAGGGTAAATTTTATGGTACATGAATTATATTATATCTCAATAGGAAAAAAAACAGGAACAAGCATTAATAGATGGTACAACATGAGTTTTGAAAAGATTATGCTAAATGAAATAAGCTAGTAATAAAAGATTGCTTTTTGTGTGAGTCCATTTATCTGAAAGGTACTCAGTAGGCAAATCTATAGATACAAAAAGTGGAAACCCCCTACAACTGAGGGGATCAGAGAAAGTGGAGAGTGACTTTTAATAGGTACAAATTTGTCTTTTTCAGGTGATAAAAATATTCTAAAATTAATTGTATTGATGATTACAGAATCCTGTGAACATACAAGAATATTATACACTTCAACTGAATGAATTGTATGATGTGTGAATTATATGTCAATATGTTAAAAGTAAAGTTAAGGATATAAACTATTTGAGTATTATATGTTTTTCAAATATATTTTCCATTTATATTAGGCCTTGATTTTGTCTATGGCGGCTTTTGTTGAACACAGAAAAATTAAATATTCATGTGAGGAAATTTCATAATCTTTTTCTTTATGGTTTTTTTTTTCCTTTCCATGTTAAGAAAGACCATCTTACCATCATAATCAGGTAAAAATGTATCTACATATTCTCCTCAGTCTGGATTGTTCTTTTCTTTCTTCTTCTTCTTCCTCTTTTTTTTTTTTTTTAACATTTAACTAATTCCTTTGTAGGTGGTTTACATATTTTTGCAACTATTTCAAGGGCTTTTATAGGATGGTGTTCATAACTTCAGCTTTTCTTTTCTTTCTTTCTTCTTTTAATATTGGGAAAACATGATGATCAGTAGTGACAGTGCCCCCAATTCAGCTTTATTTCTTATTCTTTGTCTGCTTTGTATTCAGACTGGAATATGGCTTTAGCTTCTGTGATAAATCAGAAACCGTCTGCCCTCCACCCTCCCTCAACCTCTGAATTAAACTTGGCAAATTATATCATTGGATATGTTACTTGTTGAGTTGCCTTCAGAGCTATAATCTGGAAGTTCGTCTAATTGGCCTGATTAGTTTTGGTCTTGTGGTCATGAAAGAACCAAGGAAGGAGTCTGAAATATCAGATACATTCATCAGCCAAGATAGGGAGGTGTTGATGGCTTCCCTTTCATGTAAATCCAAATGGCTGTGGCATGTTTGGCTCATATTCTTTTGATTTGTGATTTAATTTTTACAAACTGTAGGAAGAAAACTGCTGCCAATGTTATGGTTTGAAGAGCTGGCTTTTCTATCCAAAGACACAGAAAATGTACTATAATGACTAGGCTTCAGATAATGAGGCGGGAGGAGAGAGGAAAAAAAAGGTTGGCAAGAGAGTATGTCCCTTTCTGCCATTTTGTGGGAAATCAGAAATGGCAAAGAAAGAAAATAAAAATCTGTTCATTATTCTTCTTCCCGAAGACTTCCTCAGTTTCTAATAGGTCCTGTGTTACTTCTTAACCTTTCTTTGAAGGTGTTTAGCCTGAGAGACACCACCAGGGAGACATTTTTCTGTACCTGAGAGAACTGTGCCAACTCAAACTTAGTAATATTTAGAGTCCTGCTAATCACTTTCTCTTTCCCTAGATACAGGATCCCTCTCATCTATTAGGAAATAAGGACATGGGGTATTTCAGTAAAATAATACACTGACTCCCCTCACTAGCAAAAGTCTCCAGAAATGGTCATGGGCTCCACTCCTCCCTCATCTCTCTCCTGACTGTGTTCTGGCTCATCACTCAACTCAAACTGCGTTTTCGTAAGTGACCAATTACCTCTTGGTCACAAATCAGATGGCCTTTCCTTAGTCTCCATTCTCCTCTGCCTAGTAAGTGAAGGTGACCCTTGCCACAGCCTTCTTTGTGGAATTCTCCTCTTCTCTTGTCTGGTGGATGCTTTATACTCCTGGGTCAGCACTATGCTGTGGTTAAGAGTACAGGCCCTCGAGTCCAATCCTGTTTCCACCACTTATGAGTTGTGACCCTAACTTCTCATAGCTTAGTGTGTAAAATCTCATAACCCGTCTGTAAAATGGTGAGAAGAACTGTGTCCATCTTACAGGACTATGAGTAATAAATGAATTAATGTCCATAAAGAGCTTATGCCTTACACATAGTTTATCTACATTTATATAGGACTATTATTTTCCTACCTCTTTCATGGCTTTTCATTGGTCTCTTCCATTCCCTTCTATGGTTCCTTCAGACTCCTAAATGCATGCATGTTCTTGGGCCTCCTCTCTTTTCCCTGTTCCATGGGGGAGCTCTCATTGGGTCAGATCCTCTTAATGTATCACTCAGATCCTCTCAAGCCCACTTTCACCTTCAGCCAATGCTGTGGTGACCAGTCCTCACAGACATCAACCAGCTTCTCACTGTGGGCCTCTACTAAGTACTTCTTGCTTCCTGCCCTGGGCCATCTGCAGGAAACATGCAATACAATCATGCAGGCAAATCCACCGTTTTGAGGCCATCCTTGGCCAGTGGGAGACAAGAGGCAATGGATCAACGCTTCCTTTTCCCTTTCAGCCCTGAGGTGAAGGGTTCTGAGCCTCATTTCCCACAGCTGCTCACAAGTTCCCAGGACAAAAACACCCGTCACCCTTAGTAGTAAACAGTTTGGGAGTGGGTTCGTGGGCTGCTTTCTCTCCTTCCCTGTTTTGACTCCTTTCTATCTCCTACTCCCTGGGATTGAATTTCCTGCTGCAAGCCTTTGCCTCAGGTTATTTTGGGGAAAACCAGGCTAAAAACACTCTTCTATTAAGTCAAGTAATACTTAACGTCAAGGATTACCTCTCTGTGCAGTTTTCTCTCTAAAGTAGAGACCTCAGTTAATTTTTGGCATAAGATTGCTCTTTAGCGGGGAGGACGGTCACAGGAATGTGTCCCTCTGGTTACATAAATGAAAGGTAAGTAGCCACCATGGTCTGGGAGAAGCTGACAAGTGTCCTATCTGATTGAGCACTGATGTCCGTGTCCTGAATTCCCACATAGATTCCTATTTGCTTCAGTTTCTCTGAGCTTCTTCTTGCATTTGTTTTGTTTTGAGGGGGTAGGGTTGTTGTTTGTTGGGAGGTGGTTTTTGCTTGTTTGCTTTTGATGGAGATGAGGAGGTGGGGAGAGAAATGTTTGGTGTGTGGCATTGGGAGAGGGATGATTTAAAGAAGAGAAATGAAAGGGAGATGTTGAAGAAGCAGCTTTTCTGTGAGACTTTATGGGACCAGTAGAGATGAAGTTTTCTGAGGGCTGGAGACAAAATGTGACAAGAGGTTGGAGACTGGGTTCTTGTCTGCTCCCTCCTTCCTAACCTCCACACTTATCCAGAACAGTTCTGCTGCCCCAGAAGCAGTGGCTTTGGCAGCATCAGAGAACCACAGACTTGACTCAGACACCACTGTTTCCTGAAGGACACCTACAGCGAAGGCAGTGCCATTTGGGGGGCAACTCAGGACGGCAGGGTATGTTTGGGAAATCAAGCTGGAGTGAGCTAGGCAGATGAAGGGGAAGACTGGTTTGGGGGCACATATTGGGCATCCTTTGGAGGACTCTCAGAATTTACTGGGGCACAGTAAGGTTGACTATTCACCTCTCAGGTCCTCTTGGCTTTCCTTAGCTTTAGCTGCTACAGTCATTGTTTGAAGTATTATGAGAATTTTCTTAGAAATTTGTTCCCACCCAGACATGCTGAGGTGACCAGCCATGAGTCCATGGTTGAAATGCAGGGGTCCTCATCTCATGCCACGCCTCCCACTTGTTGGCCCTTGCCCCAGGGCGTCCTGACTGACATTGTGACTTCAGGGGCCATGGGACCACTGCAGTGCCCATGCAAGAGCCTCCTGCAAGTGCACACCTTGACCTGTGTGAAATGGAGCCAGATAATAAATCAAACCCACTTCTTTCCCCTGGGTTCTCCTGAGAACTGGCCATTTCTATGGATTCTTGGGAGACTAAGTAATCAATCACTCTCAATACCAAGGGATAGCAACCTCATTAACCCAACCTTACCTTGGCTCCTCTCTTTTGCTGCCTCACTCCCCCTTTCCCTCATTTCTGGTACCTATAATACTTAAATCCAAGGATTATCTCTCTAAGTGCTCTCAAATGCAAGTCTCATATTTGCTGAATACTAGACATCTCCACCTGGATATCTCTCACACACTCCCAATTCAATACGGGGGAGAGCAAAAGTAGGTTTACAGTTGTGAGTATGTGAAACACAGGGTTTATTCTTGCGTTATTATTTATTCATTATTATATTATTTATTTGTATTATTACTTTTGTTGTTATTGTTTCATATCCTTACTTATGATTTATCATTTAGGTAACAATGGCTGGTAATTTAACCTACTTTTGCCCACCCCTGTATAACTACAACTGACCTCACACTTAGGGCTGCTCAAACTTTCCTCAGATTCATAAAATGACTCATGTGCTGTGTTTCCTATTTCAGTTGTCATTTGTATCCTACTCATTGTCCTAGTCTGCCTAATCAGACTAGAAAACTCAAAGTCAGCTTTAATCCCTCCTTCCCTAGAATACGCCATGGCTCATTGTCCCCCTCCTTGTTTCTGCCTCCTCCTCCTTCTCCGTTGGTCCCTCATTCCCTGTCCTTGCTGGCTAAAGCTGCTGCAATCATTTGCTTGAGGTGTTGTGAGAGTCTCCTACCTGGTTTTCCTGCTTCAGGTTTTATCCTCTAAGATCCATCTTGTCACCCTCCTCCCCCACCCTGCCCCCCCCAACCCATGCTGTACAGCAGGTGGAATAAAGTTATTCCATTCAAAGTTGTTTCATTATAAAGTTGATAAGATATCAAAGGAACTTAACTCTTGTTTATATAAACTAGCCTATGGTAAAATTGGTTTTGTTATACATTGTTTAGCCCAGTTCCAAGGACCTATCAATGATATTAAGTGAGGACTTCAGTATATTCCTTTACCCACCACAAGCTCTGAGATTTTAAGAATACAAAGCTACTCTTATAAGTTACTTAACCATTTTGCCCTGTGAAACACTGTAGAAAGTAGTTTTGCAAACATACTAGCAAGCAAAGATGAGTGCATCTACTTTATATCTCCCAGTAAGTCCAGCGAGCTGGTTGTTCTTCTTCCGTTAGAACTGATGGTTGTGTTCATATTAAACACTCTCTGGAGTAGTTGATTTGTGTTTATGGACTATGTTGTATGAAATATGCATATCTTTAAAAACAATGGCCACCCTCAGTGAGGTGAGATGCTTGCATCATGAGAAGCACTTGAGTTCTGAGTCTGCTGAGGAAAAGAAACATTCCCAGCGCCCATCTCTCTCTCACTCTGGACATGTGCTTCTTGAGGGAAAAGGCAGGCAGAGCTTGCTCCTCCTTTAAGTTGTTCTCTCTTGCTCTCTCTCACATTTTGAAGAACCTCAGTTAACTGGGATAATTAAAATGTATATGTAGTGTGATTACACTGTTGACATTGGGATAAGATAAATGAATCTGGAGCGTGACATCCACAGACCCACTGAGGTGGCCTGCATGAAGTAGGCACTCAAGAAATGAATACCCATGACAGTAAGTTGAATAAAAACAAACAAATATATAATTCTGGTCCTGGTTCTAGCATAAAAAACAGTGTGGTTTGGGAAAGTAATTTCACCATCCCATGACAATTTACTAATTCATAAATATAGATAACTGATTTATTTATCTCAAGTCACTTTGTCCTGCTTGCACATGTGCACACCCCCACACAGTACTACTAATAACTATGTTTATATAAGCTATTTTGAACAAGACTAGATTATAATATGTTCATAAATTATTTATAACTAAAGGCCCTATGCATGAAACTTGTGCAAGGGGCTTGGCCCTCGTAGCTGCGGCGGCTGCCTCTGTCTTGGCCCTCTCAGCCACGGCTTTGTCTGGAAGGTCATCCAGTCTAATTAGCACATTACGGTTTTATTATTATAGATTAAACACATTAATTAATCCTAGGAAGGGTTGCATAAATGTATTCTTCAGTCTTTTTTGGTTATAAAACCAAAAGCATTATTCTGTAAGTGTCCACTAACATCATCTCTTAGTGTTGGGCAGTATTAATAAGCCTTGCTTCAGCAGGTAGATTTGTATTGAAGTACTGCAACTTGTTGAATCTAAGACAACCTGCCATTAAGACCAAAATATTTTAAGAATTAAGAAAGCAAAACATATGTCCAATGTAACCCTATACCTTCTTGCCACTTAAGATGTTCATTTTATACTTACTAAAAAAGCTATTTCACTCTTAGACCATTTTCTTAAACCACATATTACTCTTCTGCCCACATACAGAGAAAATGTAAGTGACATTGATTGGTTAAAGTTTTCCTAAACATGCTGTACGGTCAGAGGCTGAGTCTTTTCAATTACTTTTCTACTCAGAATTGTTGTTGTCCATGTTTATATATGCTGTCCTTTGTCCATCAGCGGTGTTGGTAATGCAGCAGTTTTTAGAAGAATATATCACGTAATGAAACCTCTGGTCTTGGGTTCTGAAATCTGCTTTGCAATTATGCAGCATTAGCTGACCTTGATTTCGGCTTTGGAGATCTTGCTCCACACATCTGATTCATCACCTCCACAGCCCCTCCCTGTCATCATTTAGTTTCTAAGTGTTAAAAAGATATCCCATTGTTTTTGACACTTGCAATTTTCCTCCGGGCCTTCTACACCCACTTTGCAATTTTGATGCTGGTGTTTTACAGATACACAATGGTGAGTAAGTACATGGAGACAGCAGTAAATTCACTGTTGATTACAAAGCACATCCCATTTCAGAATTGTTAAAATGTTGGGGGAAGCATCTAAGAACTGATGGCATGTGTTCATTGCAAGGTCACAGACAGAGGAGCATTTGCCCTGGAATCCCAGGTTTAAGGAGGAGAAAACTGGCTCAGAGAGCCCGTCATTTGCGAAGGCCACATGGTCCTGAAGGATTCCACAGCAACCTCTCCAGTATCACACTGCCTCTCTTCAGAACGCTTGCCTGCCTGCACGCTAGTCTTTACCCCCAAACACCTCTCCATCCCCTTATCCTTGTATCGCTAGTGGGGTCACCAGGCATCACCGCCATAGTAACTGCTCATCGGCACCATGGTGACCTCAGTGGGTGTGCTGCTGTTGCCCCCAGTGTCTTTACAGCCTCCTCTGTTTATTAGCATAGCGAACAAGAGACCTCCCGTCTCCAAGAAACCAGATGAAACAAATAACATCACATGGCCAGAATTAAGACATTTTTACCAGAAAAGAATGAAACACAGCAGTTTCAATTGACCAAAGATTTGGCAACATGTTTTATGGATTTCATTGTGCACCATTCGAATTGTTGGCAACCAACGAAACCAAGTGCAAAATTCCAATTATTGCCTCACTTTTACCTAAACTCTACATTTTTCTCTGGTTTCCCCCTAATTGTAATACTTTCATTATACATCTGAAAATCTGGTATAGATTTAAGTATTGCCAAATAACATCAGGGTTTTCTGTTAACTTGCTCAACTTTTGTATAACTGGATCATGGTTGGCAAACTTTATGTATTAGCTTTCCTAGTGCTGGTTGATTCCTTCCCCACTGGGCTTTATAATACATAAGAAGCCATCTTCCAGGAGGCATCTACTGTATGTTTCCTATATATACCCAGCAATACATGTGGCAAGGATAAAACTCCCACCCTATGGCCAAGAAGGACTTGGACACAGACAATAATGAGGTGAAGGCCTGGGGAGGGGGCAGGAGTGGGGTGGAAAGGGTCAATGGGGGAAAAGAGGAACAACAACAAAAAAAGGGAAAAAGGACTTGGCCTCTGTTTTAACAATTACAGTGACAGGCAGAACTGCAGAATTGAAGCCACTTAGACGCACAGAGTAGATTAACATACACAGGAAACAACATCAAGCTGCTCTAGGAAGGAAAAATCGGCAAAGAGAGAGAAACATGAGAGAGATTATGCAGTAGCTAGAGTTTTGAGGAAGATACAGACAAGTGCTAACAAGCTACTACTGTGACAGGGGACATAAAGTAGAGAAGGATGTAATGAGAATTTTTAGAAAGATTTACATTTCTCAATACTATGAGATGTAATGCCTTCCCTTTGCAGAATCTTAAAAAAAAAAATAGTAGAGCCAATTATTTTTCAAGACTTTGGGGGATTCAGATTTACATTATCTTTGGAAAGAATGCTTCACTTAAAAAAAACACACACACTTAGAAAGAGATAGAAAACCCTTAGTTATGATACAACATAGAACCTCATGATTCTTCTGCCGCTTTCACACTCGGTAGAGGACTTCCAAATCCTAGCACCGTTTACTCTTTGTTCTGGAATGAATAAAGATGAATGGCTGTCCACACCTAAGGCTGCCTTCTTTTCTAAGGCCGCACAACAAAGCTCCCCTGTTAAATGCGGAGGCAGTGAGAGGAAACAGCTATGGAGGAAGGCAGAAGACATTCAATAACCTCTGTGCACCATCTTCTGAACAGTGCAGGGCTGGAGGCAGCGACCCTGCCCTGACTTCATGATCCCTCTCAATAAAATCCCAGAGAGGCGAGAATGCCTGGAGTTCTCTGTGCTTTCCTTAAATCGTAGGAAAAATAGGAGCTCAGATGGAACCTCTATTACAAATATTAGACAAGCCAAACATATTAACAATAAAGTTCTCAAATATTTTGCCAACCCCGTTTTTTCAGAGGTTAGTTTAACACTCCTCTCTCCTACCCTCTGATATTATTGTAAGTGCTAAGTAACACTTTATTACATAAATGTAGCCTGCCAGGTCTAATTGCTATGTGCAAAATTTGCTAAATCACAAAGTAAGGCTACATATGAAGCTGCTTATAGAAAATTGCAAAGTATTTAAGTGATGGGAAGAGAATGTTATGATTGGCAGAAATATACATTTGCTCTACCTAAAATTGAGGAGGCTATGTAAACAAAGTCAAGTTTCCGTACACAAATGAGCCCACTCGCCCCCTTCCACCCCCCAATTTTGTAAGTAACACCAAAAATGAAAAGAATAGCCATGGAAAGTGATCCCTGTGAGACAATGGATGACAGTAGCATAATATAACAAGTAAATATCATTTTTGTTAGACCACAGGAAAACACAGGCCTAGAAGAGTCTGATTTTGAATTTCACTCTCCATTTATTACTGAACAGTTTTTACTGAAACTTTTTAACATTGAATAAAGCATGGAAATAATTACGGTTGAAATGACAGTCATTACCACTCTCCAAGGGCTACGTTCTCCTTCCTAGTACCTGGAAATCTCCATTTTCTTCAGAAATTCAAAGATACTTAGATTCCTAAACGGTGGCACTAGGTCAATAACATGCCAGGAACAAATGAGAGTTGTATTCATGGAACTTTCCTACAAGCCTGTGTGTGTGTATTTTTAGAGAGAGTACTGAAGTGTTCTTTAGGGATGACATCAACATTCAGGGTTGCTCCGTTTTAAGGTTTGGCCTGATTTTCAACCCAGCGCTCCTATTTGTTGCTAAGATATAGATCTTTGTATTTTAACCCACAAAAACATTATACTCATAGTCACACTCCTTTAGATACCTAGGCTAGGTCCTATTATGCTGAGATTTGACACACCCTTGCAAACCACAACTTCCAAGTATGGGTTGTCGGGGTTTTTTCCCCTGCCAAATGTCTCCCAGACATCCAGCAACCGCCACTACTTGCTTGGCCTCTACTTGTTGGGAAAATAATCCGTCCCTAGGAATTTCCTTGAAAGGATTGCCTCTTCATACTGGGCCAATTAAGTATGTGTGGCTTCCAAGAGCGATCGGTGCAGTGGTGAGACAATTGCCTCTCTAACAGCAGTGGAACAGTTTGGGAACACATTTGGAGACTAACGTCCTGTCCTTGGATTGGGTAGGCCAGGCTGTCAGCACTTCCTTGCCTGGAGTAATGATACTGGAGGCAGCATAGTAAACACATGGTGAGGATTTCTCAATCATGGTATGATTAAGCATCTCACCTAACATTTATGACCACAAGATTGAGCCCAGGGAGTTTTCATTGGTGACATTACAATTGACTTTCATCACAATTGACTATTAAAACTTGAGTTTCAAAAAAGCTGAGTAATTTGCATAAAGTGACATGACTAGGAAATAATGGACCCAGGATTTGAAACCAGATTATTGTTTCAGTAGGGGATGGAATTTTATATATGTATATACTAGTATAAATTCATATACAGTAGGTCCTCGGGTTATGTTGGAGATCTGTTCCCACAGCACGACATAATGCAGTTTTCGCTGTAGGTCGGAACCCACCTACGTAAGCACCTACGTCACTCACATGGAGCACATACACAGCAGTAATGCAGTGACACAGTAACAAAAATTTAAAAGAAAGATAACAATTCCTGACCTTTACTTGTGGTAAATAAATAATAAAAAACATAAAGCACATGTGTACATATGTCAAAATGATGGAACTTTTTTAAAAAATAAATGGGAGATAGAGACGTAACCACGAAACAACATACATCGAGTCTGACATAACCCGAGGACTGCCTGTATAAGTTATATATTACATAATATGCATATATGTAAACATAATTCTCTGTAAAAACCAATTACTGAAATATTTCCATTTTTAAGTAGCAAGTCAGTTACAAATTCTACTTAGCTGAGAATTTATGTCATTCCCTGTGTTTCTGTTATAATTCTTTCCTTCCTTTCTATAGCTAAAAGTAAAATTTAACATGAAAATCATCATTGCTTATGACATGCTGGGAATCAGTCTTTTTCCTTTCTTTCTTTCTCCTGTAAAAAGAAAAAAGGGAGAAAGAAACAGTACATATAAAGCCTCTGGTAATCTTATACTAACCTTCTGTGACTTGGCACTTACTCATACACAAGTATCAATTTGGTGTCATTTGTCTTCTCAGAACAATCTGATTGTTTCTGCTCTCTTCCAGCTACTGAAGTTAATATTTATATTGAGAAGTATCTAAATTACATGTTTTTAGGAATCTCAGCTTAGACAGAATAAAGATGGCATTTCAATGCTATGGGAAAAGAATGGATACTTTAACAAATTATCCTATCCTATCTAATAAAAGAGTAATATGCAAATTGACTATGCCTCTGCTACACCCACAAGCCATGCCCACCAGCCATGCCCACCAGCCAATCAGGAGGGAATATGCAAATAAACCCAGCCAAGATGGCTGCAGCCACAGAGAGCAGGAGGGAGGCTTGGGTTTCCCTGGCAATGGAGGAAGCCAAGCTTTTTGCCTGCCCTTGCTGGCCCAGGCCTCCACTCAATGCTTCAAAGTTTCAATTACAGAAGATAAATCCCAACAGAAATGGCGGAAGCCACGGAGCTGGAGAGAGCAGGAGGCTAGGGTTCTCGCAGCGATGGAGGAAGCCAAGCTTCTGAAGCCCTGGCCTGCTTTGGCCTCCCCTTAAGGCTACAAAGTTTCAATTGTAGAAGATAAATAAATCCCAGACCCCAGGGCCTCTACTTGGGTCTCCGGGGGGGGGGGGGGCATGGCCTGCAAACCACCACAGGCCCCTCACCCAGGCCGCCCCACACCCCAAGGGAACCCCCACCCTGATCTGGGACACCCTTCAGGGCAAACCAGTTGGCCCCCACCCATGCACCAGGCCTCTATCCTATCTAATAAAAGAGTAATATGCAGATTGACCATCACTCCAACACACAAAATGGCTGCCCCCATGTGGTCAAAGATCCTGCCCTCATCTGGACACAAGATGGCCACCACAAGATGGCCAGCAGGAGAGGGCAGATGGGAGGGACCAGGACTGCAAGGGAGGACAGTTGTGGGCCATCAGGCCAGCAGGGGAGGGCAGTTAGGGGTGACCAGGCTGGCAGAGGAGCGAAGTTGGGATGACTGAGTCTGCAGGGAAGGGCAGTTGGGGGGGACCCAGGCCTGCAGGGGAGGGCAGTTAGGGGTTACTAGGCCTGCAGGTGAAGGCAGTTAGGGGCAAACAGGCTGGCAGGTGAGAATTTAGGCATCAATCAGGCTGGCAGGGGAGTGGTTAGGGGGTGATCAGGCTGGCAGGCAGAAGTGGTTAGGGGCAATCAGGAAGGCAAGCAGGTGAGCAGTTGGGAGCCAGCAGTCCTGGACTGTGGGAGGGATGTCCGACTGCCCCTTTAAATGGGCAGTCAGACATCCCTCGAGGGGTCCCAGATTGGAGAGGGTGCAGGCTGGGCTGAGGGACAACCCCCGCCATGCACGAATTTCACGCACCGGGCCTCTAGTATAATATAATATGCTCATTAGACTGAACAGCACAACCACTGTCCAGACGACCTTCCGGATGGAGCCAGGACTGTGAGGGCAGAGGCAGCTGGGGCTTCTAGGACCAAACCCCTTGCATGAATTTCGTGCTTCAGGCCTCTAGTATTTTTATAATTGGCTATCCACCTAAAAAAATTTTGAACTCCTATTTGTTTGCTTTATATCTGTAATTTGTTTGGATTGTTTTATTTGTTTAGATATAAAGCAAATAAAACTATAAGACTTTAAAAGAATATTGTATATGATGCAGGAATTGAGGGAATTTTTTAAGCAACTCAAAGGACTAAGAAATTATAAAAGAAAGAAATTTGTCTATGTCAAAATTGAAATTAGTGTATGAAAAAGTATACCTTATATAAAATCTATAAATGAAAAACTGAGAGAAAATAGCCTCCTATCTAATAAAGAGGGAATATGCTAATTGACCCTCACGCCATTGCAAAGATGGTAGCGCCCACAGCCAATACGGAGGAAATATGCTAATTGACTGATCCACCCTCAAAGATGGTGGTGCCCAGTCCCCTCAAGCCCCCCAGCCGCCCAGGGCCAGCCCAAGGTACAGGCAAGCCTTGGATGGTGGCTGCCCAGTGGACACCCAAGGCACAGGCAAGCCTCAGATGTCGGCTGCCCAGCCGCCCAGGGCTGCCTGAGGCTCAGGTAACCAGGGCCAGCTGAGGCTTGCACTGCTGGCAGTGACAGCAGCAGCAGTGTGATGCGGGCGTCACCTTCCCCTGATCGCTGAGTCACCTCCTGCCCCTGAGGGCTCCCAGACTGTGAGAGGGGGCAGGCCAGGCTGAGAGACCCCCACTCCAGTGCATGAATTTTCATGCACCAGGCCTCTCGTTTGTAATATATATTACAAAATATACAGCTAAGTATTTTTATAGGCAAACAAAGCACTTACGAGTTTATAAGAAAAGGACAATATAACAGAAATCTGGAAGGTAATAATTAGGAAATTTATAGAATAGCAAATGCAAACAGACTATATCATATAACAAGATGATCCAACTGACTACAGATACAGAAAATACTCAGAGGTCATGAAATGATCAGATACCTTCTGTGAGGAGCATAACTGACTAAAACCTCTAGCTGTTGACTCTGTATCCAGGAAGGCTGAGCTTCCTGTGCATCTGCCAGCCAATGCTGGACACCGGTGGAGATCATTAGCAAGCTCATACCTGGGACACACAGAACTCTTTGACCAGTCACTGGCTTGAGGATTTCCCATTAAAATATTGGTAATAAACAAGTTGGGCAGAGAACACACAGGTGTTTAAAATAATTCCTTTAACATCACATATGTGTTATAGACTTTCTTTTGCACATGTTGTATATTTTACAGTTAAAAATTAAAGAATAATGAGACTTTTTTACCCTTTAATAATTAGTAACACTTTTATTAATTACTGAAGATTATGTGAATTGCTACAATCTTTTTGCAAAGTAATCTAACATCATCTATTGACTTCAAAGAACACATAATATTGATTTGGCAATGTCACATTAGGAATCCATCCTGAAGAACTAGAAGCCTGGGTGTGTCAAAGTTAGCATGAAGCTGATGTGTGTGTGCTTGGGCACGTTATTACCACATCATCCACAATGGCCAGAATCTGGAATCAACCTGAATATCCCTTAATAGAATGGATAAATAAATCATGATATATCCATACCATGTAGTATTATGTGGCTATACAATACTTAATAGTTTTATATTTTAACCTGGAAGGCTTTACATGTTATATTAAGTGAGGGAAAGTTGCAGAGAAATATAGATAGGATCATCTCATTTCTTTAAAGAAATAGGAAAATGCCTACATATTTAATAAACATATTTTCTATGAGTACAGAGAAATGTATAGAAGGATATGTACATACTACACTGTTAACTGTGTTTATCTCAGTGGAAAGAATAAGAGAGGTAGTAAGAGAAATGATCAATATTTCTTTATATATCTCTGTATTCTCTGACTTATTTAATCTAGTTTGAACTATGTTTATAATTTAGAAATTGGTAAATCATTTTAAAACTTAAAATTGTTAGTTACACAGTTTTATCTTGTTCTTGTGTCCCATTAAAAAGATCAGAAGAGGGTAAAGGGGGATCAAATAAATGGTGACAGAAGGAAACTAGATTTCAAGTGGTGAGGACAAAACAGAGTGTACAAATGTCTTATTATAAAGTTGTACATCTGGAATTTACACAGTTATTAGCCAATGCATGTTACCTCAATAAATTTAATTTAAAATTTTAAAAATCAACAAATTTAAAGAGACATCAACCCTTTGGACTAAATCTTTATATTTCTAAAAAATGTTTCATTCTCTCTCAAAAACAGTAATGGGAAGTGGGAGAGAGCCAGAAGGAGCTGGATGGTCATAAACAACTGTGTTATGGCAAAGCTAGGAATACCTGGGACATCAGACATCATAATATAATTCCAAAATCATCTTTCAAAGCCCAATACAGGAAAATCTGATTATACAAAATAGCCCAAAATTGAGATGTCAGACATTCTAATTCATGGCGGGGGGGGGGGGGGGGGAGACTCTTATTATAGCCCTTGATCAGAAAATCCTTCATTTGCCTGCTATGGTAAGTGACAGTGTTTGTCAATGGAGCCTCACAGAGGAGGTCCTAGCACAGCCTGCCCCACGCTGGCTGTCAGAGCCCGCCTGAGAGGACCATTCTTTCTGAAGCCCTCCTTCTTTTATCCATCCACACCAAGACCACCACTTGGGATGGAAGGTAACAGCAGCCCTCGGCTCTTCTCCATGGTGAGCCAAGGTCATCTGCCTTTAGTGGATCATTTCACAACAAGTCTCTTATTTGGGTCACATTAAAGAGATCAGAGCATAAAGAGAATCCCACATCTGTGAACTATTTGGCATAATTTGCTTGTTTTTCCTATAATTAAAGCTGCAGACCATACAAATCAATCTTAATAACTCAAAATCCTAATTATTTTGGTTTTATCGTTTTAATTGATTATTTTTGAGTCATGCTGTTTGAGAATTTATATCCACTGGTTCCCATTCTTACACTCATTCACTGATACAAGAAATACTTTCCAACGCATTATGCTCTGGGCACTGTGGGAAACACTGGTACTAGAATAATTGACAAGACAGACATGGCCCTTCCTCTTGAGGTTTTCAGTTTAGAAAAAGAAGAACTGACTGAGAAGGAAAATGATAACACATAACAATAAGCTCCCTTGAGTCCACACAGCTGTCACATGGTGGAAGATGGAACAGCATGAAGCCTAAAGCTCTTTCTACTCCAAGGTTCTCATGGTAGAGTGAAAACACGGAATTTGCTCATTTTGAGTATGAACATCAGTATTTCAAAAGCTCTATGGTGGGATCTGTTTAGTTAAAAGTACTAAATTAAGTACCATTATTGGTAAAGATCCAAGTTCTGGTTTGAATTTCCTAATCTAATATTGACAGTTGGGGTTTGAGTTTTCTGACCTAATTTCAGAAATAAAAGCAAGCACAGGATGAAATTGTATATAAATGAGATAAATGTTAACATGAAAGTACAGTAGAGACCATTTTAAGTATTGAATCATATACTGAAGTAGAAAAATAGTATACCAAAAGAGTAAATTTTTAAATATTATTAATAAAAGATATCTACACTATAAAAAGCCATGCCCCATTGCATACAAGAATAAATTGACTAATTCCTTCCATCTTGAGGTGTGAGCATTGTATTACTAACCTTTTTAAAATAAGAATTTATGCCTTACATAAATGTAACCTGATCTTTTTTTTATTTCTCCTCAGGCACTTTACCTACTTACAGATGTCCTTTGTAGCAATAATATTTATGTTACTTGGGCCTACACCATGGTTTTCAAATGAATTTTCTTTATACTTGGGAGTTGTCCATGTTGGTTTTTCTGAGAAACTCCCTAGTTTGAAGGTCAAGGAGTAAAAAAATAATAAAGCCAAATAAAAATATCAGATGGTTTTCTGTGTTATTCTAATTATTCTTACATTGGATCCAGTGACATTTTAAGATAATATTTATCAATTGGTCCTCCCGAGAGTTAATGATAAGAATGACAACAGTTGACATTTATTGAATGCTAAACATGTGCCTGGGACTGTTCTATGAGCTTCCTATGCATTGTCAGATTTATCTTCCTCACAGTCTGCAAGGAAGATAATTGCATAATCTCCCTTTTACAGTTGAGTAACCTGAGACAAAGAAAGGTTAGGAAACTTTTCTAAGGATCTTGACCAATAAGGAGTTAAGCTATAACATAAAACCAAGCAATTTGACATCAGAGTCTATTATCTTTCCTCCTTTTCCAGTAAACTCTGTATTAAACTGAAACATAGAGAAAGGTACACAAATCATAAGTGTGCAGCCCACTTAGGCTTTTCACAAAGTAAATCTAGCTGGGTAATATCACCAGATCAAGCACCTCAGAATTCCTTCTCTGTGCGCCATTCTAGTTATTATTTTCTTTCCAGAGGTAACTGCTATTCTGACTTCTAACACCATAGCTTCGTTTTGCTTCTTCATGCACTTTATGGAAATGGAAGTATACAGTATTTTCTTTTTCTTTTTTCCTACAATTTTTTAAAAATTTTTTTCTACTTTCTTTTTTTTTTTTATTATTGTTTGAAGTATTAAAAATAGTAGTACATATGTCTCCTTTTTTTTTTCCCCCATTGACCTCCCGCCGGCTTCCCCTACCCCCCAGTACATGCCTTCACCTGCCTGCGCCGCACCCCTCCCCCGCCAGTGTCTTGTGTCCATTGGTTATGCTTGTATGCCTGTATACAAGTCCTTTGGTTGATCTCTTACAGCCCCCCTCGCCCAACCTCCCCTGCCTTCCCACTGTAGTTTGACAGTCAGTTCAATGCTTCTTTGCCTCTGTATCTATTTTCCCCCCATTTCTTTCCTTTAAAAATTTTGCCTCTGCAGACTAGAAATAAACATATAATAACAAACAAAAAATGTTTGAGTCCCATTTTCAATGTCCAACAGTTCTGAGTCCCCATTTCAATGTCAAGCAGTTCCTTGTGTGTACATGTCTTTTCTTTTTTGATCTTTTTTCTCTCAACATTATGACTGAAAAAGTCATCCATGTCATCGTGTAGAGAAGTAGTCATTTTATGGTTGTATAGTATTCTAATATATGACTGTACCACAATTTATCCATTTTACTATTGAGGTTAAATTTAAGCTATTTCCAGTTAGGGTCTATTTAAAATAATGCCACTGCGAAGGTTCTTATTCATGTTTTTGGTGCACATGTGTACACTTTTATGTTGGGCATTATCCTATATAATAAAGTGGTAATATGCAAATTGATCCCCACACCCTCACAAGACGGCTGCTTATGACCTGGCCAGCATGGGGGTTAGTGAGGAATGACCAAATGACTGAACAAGCAGGCTGCGTGGGGCAATCAGGCTAGCAAGGGGGTTAGTGAGGGATGACCAAACAACTGAATAGCAGGCTGCGTGGGGTGACCAGGCCAGCAGGGGGGCAGTTGGGAGTGACCAAGCTGGCAGGGGGGCAGTTGGGGGCAATTAGGCTGGGGGGGGCGCAGTGAGGGGTGACTAGGCTGGCAGGGGGGGCAGTTAGGGGCAACCAGGCAGGCAGGGGGGCAGTTATGGGCAATCAGGCTGGCATACAGAGGCAGTGACGGGCAATCAGGCCAGTGGGCAGGGGGACCATTAGGGGCGACCAGGCAGGCAGGTAGGTGAGCTATTAGGAGCCAGCGGTCCAGGATTGTGAGAGGGATGTCTGACTGCCAGTTTAGGACCAATCCCTGGGATCAGGCCTAAACCAGCAGTCGGACATTTCACAAGGGGTCCTGGAATGCAGAGGGTGCAGGCTGGGCTGAGGGGACCCCCCCATGCACAAATTTCATGCACTAGGCCTCTATTACATCCTATCTAATAAAAGAGTAATATGCAAATTAATCATCACTCCACTACAGCACCAGCCATGCCCACAGCCAATCAGGAGCAAGTATGAAAATTAACCCAACCAAGATGACTGCGGCCATGGAGACAACAGGAGGGAGGCTTGGGGTCCCCAATGATGGAGTAAGCCAAGCTTTCCGCACACCCTGGCTGGACCACTCTAGGCTACAAAGTTTCAGTTATAGAAGGTAAATAAATCCCAACAGAAATGGCTGCCACCACGGAGCGAGCAGAAGGCTTGCCTCTGCTCCAGGCTACAAAGTTTCAATTGTAGAAGATAAATAAATCCCAGACCCCAGGGCCTCTGCTTGGGTCGCCAGGGGGTGTGGCCGCCTGCAAACCACCACAGGCCCCTCGCCCAGGCCGCCCCACACCCCAAGGGAACCCCCACCCTGATCTGGGACACCCTTCAGGGCAAACCAGCTGGCCCCCACCCATGCACCAGGCCTCTATCCTATCTAATAAAAGAGTACTATGCAGATTGACCATCACTCCAACACACAAGATGGCTGCCCCCATGTGGTCAAAGATCCTGCCCCCATGTGGACACAAGATGGCCACCACAAGATGGCCAGCAGGGGAGGGCAGTTGGGAGGAACCAGGCCTGCAAGGGAGGGCAGTTGGGGGCGATCAAGCCTGCAGGGGAGGGCAGTTAGGGGTGACCAGGCCAGCAGAAGAGAAAAGTTGGGGGTGACCAGGCCTGCAGGGAAAGGCAGTTAGAGGGGGACCCAGGCCTGCAAGGGAGAGCAGTTGTGGGTGGACCAGGCCTGCAGGGGAGGGCAGTTAGGGGAAAACAGGCTGGCAGGGGAGCAGTTAGGCATCAATCAGGCTGGCAGGGGAGTGACTAGGGGGTGATCAGGCTAGCAGGCAGAAGCAGTTAGGGGCAATCAGGAAGACAGGCAGGCAAGCAGTTGGGAGCCAGCAGTCCAATGGGATCAGGCCTAAATGGGCAGTCGGACATCCCTCATGGGATCCCAGATTGGAGAGGGTGCAGGCTGGGCTGAGGGACACCCTCCCCCACCCCCCAGCCCCTGTGCATGAATTTCGTGCATGGGGCCTCTAGTATATATATATATGTATATCACATCCGATATAATAAAAGATAATAAAAGGCTAATATGCAAATAGTCCCCTCAATGGAGAGTTCAACCAGGACTTTGACCAGGGGGCAGGACTGGCCAGCAACCCACCTGCGGCTCCTCCCCCAGTCATCAATCAGCTCTGATCAGGGTAGGCAGGCCAGACCCCACCCATGCAGGAATTCATGCACTGAGCCTTTAGTATGTATATAATACAGTTGCTGGGTTATAGAGCATGTGTATGCTCACTCTAACTGAAAACTCCAACAATTTTCAAAGTGTTTATTTTACCAGTAGTGTATGAGATTTCTGGTTATTCCACATCTTCATCAACACTTGGTATTGTCTGGTTTTCTATTTTTGATTATTCTTCTAGGTTGGTAATAATACCTTATTATGATTTTAATTTGCATATCTCTGATAACTAACCATGTTGAGCAAATAACTGAGTACCTGTTCAAGTCTTTTACCTATTTGTTGTTCATCTTTTGTTCATTGATTTTTTTAAAATGCTTATGTATTCTGAATACGATCCTTTGTCAGAAATATGTACATCTTGTAATGATCATATCTTATTGTGTATTCATTTTCACTCTTGTAATGAAGTCTTGATGAGCAGAAATATATATAAAATATGTATATTTCAATCCTCACTGAAGGATATGTTTATTGATTTGAGAAAGAGAGAGAAACATTAATTGGTTGCATCCCATATGTGCCCCGACTGGGAATCAAACCCACAACCTTTTGGTGTATGGGATTACACTCCAACCAACTGAGCCACCCAGCCAGGGCCACTACCCTATACTGCTTCCAACCTGAAAAGGATAGTAATTTTTACTGTCATCATAATAATGGATATCTTAGGAAGCCTTCTCTTTCATTGACATTTTATTTTTATTGATTTTTAGAGAGAGTAGAGGAGAGAGAAACATGGATGTGAGAACCCAATATGGATTGGCTGTCTCCTGTATGCTGCCCACTGGGCATCAAACCTGCAATCCTTCAGTTCACAGGATGGAGCTGGAAGCCCAACCAAGCGAGCCATACCAGCCAGGGCTTTCACTGTCATTTTAAAGCTGTGTTTCTCCAGTGTGGCCTAATCAATCATGATTAATTATTTTTAATTGAACAGACCATCTGTAATGATAAAACTGGATTTTAAGTCACCTAGAACTTCTATCAACAATTATGTGCTTTGGTTTCTTTGGTAATAAAAATATAAATATAGTCTCACCTACTAAAACCTTTCCTCAGAAATGATACTGATACAGAGAACAGAGTGGTGATGGCCAGAGGTAGGAGTGAGAGGAGGGAAAATAGGTGAAAGTGGTCAAAACCTTGCGATTAGAAGATAAATAAGTCCTGGGGATGTACTGTGCAGCATGATGACTATAGCTAACAATAATACTGCATTATGTATTTGAAAGTTTCTAAGGGAGTAGATTTGAAAAATTCTAATTAAGAAAGAAATTGTAGCCCTAGCTGGTTTGGCTCAGTGGATGGAGCATCGGCCTGCGGACTGAAGTGTTCCGGGTTCGATTCCAGTCAAGGGCACATGGCCAGGTTGTGGGATCGATTCCCAATAGGGGATGTGCAGGAGGCAGCCAATCAATGATTCTCTCTCATCATTGATGTTTCTATCTCCCTCTCCCTTCCTCTCTGAAATTAATAAAAATATATTTAAAAAAAAAGAAAAAAATTGTAACTGTGTCAGGTGATGAATATTAGCTGAACTTATTGTGGTAATCATTTTATAGCATACATATACATCAAACCATTATGTTGTACACCTTGAACTAACACAATGTTATATGTCAATTATATCTCAGTAAAACTGAGGGAAAGAATCAGTTTCAATGATCCCTTTATGAAGAAAACATCAAAAGAAAAAAATTTAAATGACTTTTCAAATGGATTCCAGCATGATTAGGATCAGGGGTAGACAGAGAACCAAACAGAGCAGATTTTTTCAGATCAACCTTAGACAATATAGAATTGATCTGGCTAATTACATTCTCATGTTGTTTAGTAGGCTTGTTTCTGGTATTTTTCCCAGGGAAATTGCTTAATTTCGTTTTTTGGTTTGTTTTTAAGCAATAAGGCTTCTATATGCCTCATGTTGGTTTAGTTTTCAATTTTTTTTTTTTACCTTTCCTCCTCTGAAGGTTTTTGTTTATTTCCTAAAGCTTCTCAAAGTCAGATTTTCAGTTGATTAATTCGACAGTATAGGTAGTGACACATGTAAATTTATTTCCAAAAGCATGACTTGTTAAAGGAAGTAACATTTATTTGAGATTGAAAATAATGCTTATTTGCAAACTGTAGTGTCTACCCTATGTTTTCAGTAGATCCCACCTTTTTATTGAAAATTGCTTTATATAGTGGGGCCCCTTTACTTATTAAAGCAGTGTTCTGTGTGTTTAAATGGGGAGAAAATACTTTCTGTTCCATATAGTCTATCAGACACGTAAGCTGATAGAAGCTCTGCTGCTTTCCACACGTGGTATCGAAAATGGCCCAAATCTAGTCAGAACGTGGTGTAGAGAATGAGTGGAGGACCAGTGGGAGATTTCATGGGTTTGACCTAGAAGTTGTGTAAATCATTTCCACCCACATTCCATGGGCCTGAACTCAGCCTCACGTTTCCCCTACCAACAAGTGAGGCTTGGAAATGAGGCCCCTGTGATAATTCTATGTCATGGATGGGGAGACTGGACATTTAATGGACAGCCAGCCATTTACAACTTTCATTGTTTCCAAGCTAGACACAGCGAGCTGCATCTCTAAGAAAGGAAAGGGAATTATTTTTTGAGCTGGAGCTTTTGCCATTCAAATGGGGTTCAGATAGTCATTGAAATTACTCCCAATTCCCTCTGTCTGAACCTTGCCATGGCCTGTTTTTTCTACCTGTTTTTCACCTCCGGGACCCCATGAATTTCATCCCCTGAATCTGCTTAATCAGGGATTCCTGCCTATCATTTTCCCTAGGAACAGTCCCTGCTCATCACTCTCTTCTCGTTCCCATTCCAGGGCAGGCGCCCATCTTCCTTCCTGCTTGCTGATCCCCGCCCCCCTCCATCCTGGTCCCCCAAACACTGACAATCCCCAGCAGCCAAGCCTAGAGTCCAGGGAAAGAAGCTTCACGGGCCCATCACATTTCTCTTTTGCTAGTGCACTACTTCGCGATTCTTCTCAGACAGCAGTTGAGGGGAGTAGAGGTTCTTTTAAGCAGCTAATGAGTGCTTAGCACTTTAAATAGAAATTGTTCCCTTACAACTATGTCCCAGCCAGCTTTTAATAGACATCTTTGCCTCTGGTAATTCCTACACCACCATTATAGAAGAGTCTCCAATTGTAGTTATCTTTCATAATACGGTCTTGTAGTTAAATGCATTAACAAGAGTCTACGATAAGCAGTGTCTTAGGCTTCATTAGTCAGATTTGCCCCTTATCTCTGTCCTGGTGTCTGCTCTAAATACATGTCTCTACTGCTCTCACCTGGAGGCCTCGGATTTTTCACATCCAGAGAGTTAACTGCTGCCTCAGCAAGAACTGTGTAAAGTGTGCCTCCAAAGCAAGAGTTAACCATCTATAGCCCACGGCCAAACCCAGCCGACGCCTATGTTTGTAAATAAAGTTCTACTGGAGCACAGCCATGCCTGCCTATTCACAGATTGTCTGGGGCTGCCTTCACCTTACAATGGCAGAGTTGAGGGGTTGTGACAAAGAGTGTGTGCACCTCAAAGCTTAAAATATTTACTATTTGGCCTTTTACAGAAAAAGGTTGTTGGCCCTTCTCTAAAGTAAAGCGACAACTTCTTAGGAGGCTGATACATGAGCAGGATTTTGAAGAATAAGTAACATTTTGCATACAGGGGTTAAAGGAGATACAGAGAGAATGTTTTTGTTCAAAAGAATACTTGAATGAAACATAGTGATATGTGTGAGACACCTGGATCTGGTTTTTAATGCTTGCAGATCACCTGCTTTGTTTTGTCAGAGCGTAAAACCCAAGAGGAGAATTGATGGGAGCCCAGAGCCAAGGCAGACAGGGAGGGGCCAGATCAGAAGGATCTTGAATAACTTAAGGCTGAGCAGATTTTCCTTCCATAGGTCAGTATTTATCATAGTATTAGAGGTCTAGTGCACGGATTTGTGCATGGGTGGGGTCCCTCAGCCTGGCCAGCAATCGGGGCTGAACAGGGCCCTCTTGCCCAGTCTCAATCGGGGCCAGCTGGCTGGGGGTGGGGGTGAGAGGGCTGCAGGAGTTTGGCCAGGCGAGGGAGGTTGACTGTGGGAGCGCACTGACCACCTGGGGGCAGCTCCTGCATTGAGCGTCTGCCCCCTGGTGGTCAGTGCTCATCACATCACAGCAACTGATTGACCGGTCATTCGTTCACTTAGACTTTTATATATAGAGACTAGAGGCCCAGTGCATGAAAATTCATGCATTGGAGTGGGGGGGTCCCTAAGCCTGGCCTGCCCTCTCTCACAGTCCAGGAGCCCTCAGGGGTGGGAGGTGACCTGGCGATCAGGGGAAGGCAACACCCCTATCACACCTCTGCTGCTGCCACTGCTGGCAGTGCAAGCCTCAGCCGGCCCTGGTTACCTGCACCTCGGACCGGCCCTGGGCGGCTGGGGTTCTGAGGGCAATGGGGGACTCTGGAGGCAGGTGCACGGCAAGGCTGGGCCTTGCTGCATGCCTGCCACCCCAGCAGGGCTGAGGGGCCTGGGTGCCACCATCTTGTGGCTGTGGGGCCACCATCTTTGAGGGTATGGCAGTCAATTAGCATATTTCCCCCTTATTGGCTGTGGGTGCCACCATCTTTGAGGGTGTGGCAGTCAATTAGCATATTCCCTCCTTATTGGCTGTGGGTACTGCCATCTTTGCAAAGGCATGAGAGTCAATTAGCATATTCCCTCTTTATTAGATAGGATGTCCAGTCAATGTTGATAGATTTTTTTTTTTTTTTTTGGTTAATCCTCGCCTGAGGATATTTTTCCATTGATTTTTAGGAGGAGTGGAAGAGAGAGGGAAATATATAGGGAAACATCAATGTGAGAGAAATACATTGATTGGTTGCCTACTGACCAGGGCCTGGGCTGGGGAGGAGCCTGCAACCAAGGCATGTGCACTTGACTGGAATCGAACCCAAGAACCTTTGTTCCACAGGCTGATGCTCTATCCATTGAGCCAAACTGGTCAGGGTGATAGACTGTATATAAGAATAGGAAAAACAGTGCCCTGTGGCTTAAAATATTTGGAAATCAACATTCAGTCATTATTGAAGGACCTTTCAGAAGCTTTAAACTGCTTCTCTTCATTGGAAATCTCTAGGAAGATTTCTCTATATAGACAGAAGAGACTATAGCCAGCCTAATTACCGAGTTATTTGACCATACATCCTTCTGTGGCTAATTTCCTCCCAGAACTAGTATTCACCAAAACACTTTTGAGAATCTTGCTTGAACAATAGGCAACCAGTGGAAGGATTTAGGCTAAAGGGAGATGTGACCAGACTTGTGTTTTAGAATTGCTTTGGCAGTGGTATGAGGAATGGGTTGTCAGAAAGGAAGACCAAATGCAGGGAGACAAGATAAGAGCAGTCCAGGTGAGAGGTGATGGGAATAATGTATTATTTCCCAACACTTATTTGTGTGGTGTGTTTGTTATTAAAATAAAATAAAATAAAATAAAAGTAATAGTCTCATCTTGTATAAGAGGTTTCCTGGCTGGGATGAAAGTTCCCTCGGGATCAAGATCTTCCGATAGGCAGGAATCACCAAAAGTCTGCGGCTTAGATTGCTTGCCTCAGGGTCTCATCCCTGGCCACAACCCGCGCCTGGGCCTGACACCTGGTTCTGGTGTTTAGTTCTCGCAGATCACCTGGTTTATCACTGCTTCAGGGTCTTTTGGCCACTTGGCTTTTGCTTACAGCATCTTAGCTCCCTGGAGTCTGCCTTGCTCCATTGCCTGCCTTGCTTTCCAGTACCCCAGGTGCCTGCCTGCCAGCTGGTTCCACCACCTTGCTGGCCCCGCCTACTGCTCTCCTGGGGTCATTGCCGTGCTTGCTGACAACACCAGCATCATTTCCCCAGGAGGGGGCTCTGCCCTGACTTTCCTGGCTCTTGTGCTTCCCAAGTTCAGCCTGCTCTGCCTTTTCTACCCTCTGCCTACCCTCTGTACCAGGTTTTAGCATTTGCAGAAAAGTCCATCTCCTCATCACCTGCTGCTGCTTTCTGCCCAGAACCTCTAACATTGCTGCAACAGGCTGAGCCAAAACTCTGATCACAAAGACAAAATCAAACTCTGCCTGATCCCTCCCCCCGCCCCGCCCCACCCAGGGGATTTCCAAGACTTCTTGATGCTTCTTTCAGACTGAGTGGATTCGCTTTTCCCAAAAGTTTTGCTCAGGAACAGACTTGGAGATACACCGTCTTGAAGATGACTATCCCCACTCTTCATTCTCCCTTTCTACATTTAAGGGATGCTATCCTGTATTCCTACCTTTATGAGGGGAGAAAGAAAGAGTGATGCAAGGCATCTCAGAGAACCAGACCAGGAGCAGAGCTCTTGAGAAGAATCCGGTTCTCCTCCAGTCTGGCCATGAGGACTCCTATTTTATTTGTCATGCGGCCTGAAGGCACTCCCGTCACAGGGCTATTCAATCTTGTCCAGTTAACCTTGTTATTCCATGCAGAGCACATGCTGTCCCAGGAGTGGTCCTGTTGGGAGGGGCCAGAGAGGTGCTAAGCCAAGAGATTCCAGGGAGTGCAGAGGCCGCGAGGCAAGAAGGGGTGTTAAGAGCCTTGGTCAGAGCCGGCTGGCTCAGAGGAGCACCCAGTGGTTTGGCTGGAAGGTAATGAACACCCTTTGTCCTGCAGAGTCTACCAGACCCTGCCTCTGGGCTCCGCAGAGATCAAGCTGGGTGTGTTTCAGCCACATGCCTTCCTCACTACCCCTCCAGTCCCTGGCTGTGGTCTGGTCCTTTGCTCAGCCAAACTATGCGATTTCTTTTGGTGAGCTGGCAGCCACACGCTGTGAGCTGGACTGAACAGTGTATGTCCCTGTTCCCTTGCCTCGTTATTTTACAACTAAACAATCGGCATATTTCTGTGAAAGCCTGTCTCCTTTCCTGAGTTCTGAACCACTATTCATTCAGGAACACATTTCAAGCTTTCTCGTGCTAATGAATGTCAGACGCGCGTTTGGGAGAAGAGAAAGGATAGCTCTGTAAAGGAACAGTTACCTCTAAGTGATAAAAGATGTGAATGGTCCCCCAAAGTGCTTGCTCCTAATTATTCCTCTTCTGAGAGGCTTGACTGTTAGGACCCAAGCTAGCTCTAGCAACATGGGGAGACTTGCGTTTCCATCTGGCCTGGAGGACGCTGAGCTTACAGAATTCCTAGCCAACTCGGAGACTTTTCTTTAGAATTGAGATGTGAGGAGAGCTTTTTTTTTTTTCTACAGACTTACGTTTCAGAGAAGCAACAACAATCAGAATCAGGTAATTTTTTTCAGGGAGTGGGGTCTTCTGTTTATTTTGTTTTTAAAACCTTAGGTAAGAAGAGTAGACTAATCTCTAAAAAGTCCATCAAAGTTGATAGAAACCATGTTGGAGGGACTGGCTACCCTGTTCCACTGAATTCTTCCATCAGATTTTACTTACCAGTCTCTGGTGTACGTGTGTAGATCTGAAATGAGTCCATGTATAGCAATGCGCTAAATCTGTCCTATTTAAGCTATAACCAACCTGAAAACATCTCCCTTATTATATTCTTTCAGCTAAAAATTCATTATATTGCAAAAGAGTTGAATCAAATCAAACTAATATCTTTTTTGGGTTTCAAAAATTGGGGGATGGTTTTTTAAGTATAAAGTTCTTATTGCAAGTAGGATGGCAATCAGAATTCCACAAGTTCCTAAAAATATTGTAACAACTAACTATATTTTAGTTCTCTAAACTTGTTTCAAGATGGGAGAAGCAAGTAACATTTTAGTTGTATTTGGCAGATCCCAGGGTATCTGTACAAATTACTAATAATGATGATTTAATGGAAAGGAAGAAAGGAATAGAGAGAGACACAGAGATAGGAGGAAGGGAGGAAGGAAGGAAGGAAGGAAGGAAGGAAGGAAGGAAGGAAGGAAGGAAGGAAGGAAGGAAGGAAGGAAGGAAGGAGAGACAGATGAAGGAAGGGGGGAGGAAAGTAGTAAAGAAGGAAAGACAGAAATTAGCTTGTATGGAACATGGGTGAGGCAGCTGAGAAGGACCATCTGATAACATGCATGGTTTCCCATGCCTCAATAACCTTCTGAAAATGGAAAATCAGAGAAGGGAGCAAGAGCTTTCAGAGGATGATCAAGGTAAAGAATCTAAATGTTATTACTTTTTCTTTCCATATTCTTTCCCAGTACTCATAGTTGGATGAAGAAATGATTTCATAGTTATCTCTTAACATTTCCTGGAAACATACAAGAGTTAGAGTCCTGCACACTCACATGCTCAAAATGGTAATTCTTACTATACTGGTCATCTGGAAAAGACTGCCACTTACCACTACCTCCCTTCTACACTCACACCCATCTTCCAAGACACTGACTCTTCCTTTCCCTTGCTTACCATTCCATACCCATTCACTCAGAGGTTTATAGCGGTGATGTCTTCCACTCTTCTTAGTATTTATTTATAAGCTCTAATTTAAAAATGCCTTCTTATCTGACTTGACAAAATGTCCTCAGCAGGAAAGTGGGGTGCTAAGTATTTTTTTCTAGCCAGATTTCCTTACTTCTAAATTCAAGATATTGCTAATATTATTTGGCATTTTATTGACAATTTTCATTCCAGTGACCACTGGGCAATAACAACAGTGTTTATCACTCATAAAATAGGATTCAGTCCTGCTCTATTCTTGATTTAATTTGATGTGATCAGTAGATGGTGCCTGCTACATGGCATGCTTTGAGATAGTAAACCATAAAAGCAATAAATAATGGGATTAGAAGAAAAAATATTGGGCCTATTTTTCGTTTCTGTCTCCCTCTAGATACCTCTGTAGAATAAGAAAATTGATACTCCTGTCCACTATCCACTGAAATTTAGCAGCATCTTTGAATAGAAGTCGATAATCCAAATGCAAAACTTGTCTTAGAGTGTTTCATTCATACTATTACTTTGAAATGATTATAGGTTGAACAGAATAGTTGCCGTACCATTTTGTCCTAAGTCAAAGACTGTGTATTCTTGTTCGCCCTCCCCCCCCACACACACACACACCATCCCCCAAAAAAGCAAAAATGATTTAGAATAACAACCCCCTATTAAATTCTGGGGAAAATCTGGCACTGCACATGGAAGATGAATAATTAGAACAGCTAACCTACACAAAGCCACATTACACATTACAAATATTATCAGAAATTCATCCATACAGATAATATATGCATAAATGTGTATATATGTACATGCATGTATGTTTAGATAGCACCACAAATAATCATAGCAATATACAGGAATTCCCTTAATTCGCAATAAGTCAAAAAATTTAAATGTTACCATTAATAGTGCAAAAACACTAAATTTGTTGGCCTGCAAACCACATTTGAAGGATCTGTTAAAGACTGGACATTCTATAAAAGCAAAATGTGGGCAGTACACCTTCTAAGAGTCCACAGTGATAGAGCTCTTTCCATGGTTAGAAAATTTTTTACAAACATCGACTGACTAATCTTCAAAACAATTCTGTAGAAGGCAAATATTTTTAACAGTTTCATTTCACCAATGGGGATCTGAGTCAAAGAGAGATTAAATAACATGCCAAAGACCACAACAAGACACAGTGTTAGAAAGAGGATCAGGACAGAGAAGATTCTGATTTTTCAGTTCTCATTATAAATCACAGGAGCAAGATAAAATACATGGTAACAGATTTTTTTCTTTTTGACAAATGGGATCTCTTGAACCTGAAGCTTCTAATGTGAGCAATTTAGATATTGGCAATAATAAATGTCTATATTAAATAAATCATATCATTTATCTCATGTCTCTGTTGAAAATAAATCTTCTAGTTAAAAATGCAATTCAAAAATTAGAAATCAATATATGCCTAATACCATCAGTTCTCAGCAGGGTGGGTGCGGAGGTTGCCCTGAACAGGCAGAGCCTGTTGTGTCCTATGTTATAAACTCATGACATCCACACTTTCCAGGGATAAGAATCTGCCAGGTCATGTCCAGATACCAATATCAGGAGTAAGCTCAGACTCCCATCATAGGCTTTCCTCTGTTTATTCCTACTTCCAGTCTGAACCAGCTAAAGTAAGTTGAGTAAAGAAGGAAATGGGGAGAAAGAGAATGTTTTGAAATGATCATGCCTGTGTAACATTTTGAAATTTTATTCTCTGTCTGTATTAGTTTGTGTTCCTCAGAGAAACAGAACAAATAGGAATACAGTTGACCCTGGAACAATATGGGTTTGAACTGTGTGGGTCCATTTATATGGGGTTCGTTTGTTTATTTATTTACTTATTTTACAAATCTACAGTCAGCCTTCTGTATCACTGGGTTTTGCATCAATGGAGGGCCAGCTGTATGCATTGATCTAGGCCAGTGGTCGGCAAACTCATTAGTCAACAGAGCCAAATATCAACAGTACAACGATTGAAATTTCTTTTGAGAGCCAAATTTTTTAAACTTAAACTTCTTCTTACACCACTTCTTTAAAATAGACTAACCCAGGCCGTGGTATTTTGTGGAAGAGCCACACTCAGGGGGCCAAAGAGCCGCATGTGGCTCACGAGCCGCAGTTTGCCGACCACGGATCTAGGCCATTTTATAAAAGGGACTTGAGTATCTGTGTATTTTGGTATCCACATGGGTCCTGGAAACAATCCTCTGTGGATACTGAGAGACAAACGGAGTTCAGTTTTGGGGGAGTCAAAGTTATATGTGGATTTTCAACTGCGGGGCATTGGTTCCCCTAACCCCTACATTGTTCAAGGGTCAGCTGTCTATACAGAGAGATTTATTATAAGGAATTTGCTCACACAGTTACAGAGGCTGAGAAGTCCTATGACCTGCAGTCAACAAGTTGTGGACCCAGGAGACCAATGATGTATCTGCAGTCTGAGTTCCAAGGCCTAAACACCAGGAGGGATGATGATATAAACTCCAGTTCAAGTCCAAGTCCAAAGGCAGAAGACCAATGTCTCAGCTCAAAGACAGGAAGAGAGAGTGAATTCTCCTTCCTCCATCTTTTTGTTCTACTCAGGCCTCCAAAAGACTAGATGCAGCTCACCCACATTGGAGAAGATGATCTGCTTTACTCAGTCTACAGATTCAAATTTTAATCTCACACAGAAACACTCTCACAAACATACCCTCAAAAATGTGTAACCAGATATCAGGGCACACCATGGCCCAATCAAGTTTACACATAAAAATTAATGATCACAGCATCTCTCTCCAGATTTTCCTGCTGTTCCTGTCCTCCATCCCACTCAGAGAGCATCAGGCACCAAAAGGAAAAAGAGCTACTACTCAGCTTTTGTAGTTAATGAATTTATTTTCCAAATGTAACTAATAATACATGATGTTTACTATGTACAGACACCTTAATCCTCTTAACAACTCCATGAGGCAAGCACTAATATCATCATTCCTGTTTTCACAGATGAGGAAAATGAGGCAGAGAGAGTTCCAGGCCCTAAAACAGTGTGCAATAACAGAGGCAGGATTCAATCCCAGCAAGTCTGGCCCTAGAGTCTATGCTCCTAACCACTACACTGTGACTTCAAACTTATGGCAGAGCATAGTTTCAGAAGAAAGTTTGGAAGAACCAAAAGTCACAGCCTTGAACAGCTCTGAGCATATAGTTGATGCTCTAAGCAATAAATTTAGAAAAAATGATGTAGTGATGATCAAAGTATGAGGTTTGTCAACCGGAAATTTTGACTTGCCCAAGTAGGGTGGGGATCCTAGCAAAGGAAGACTGTGCCTCGTTTCCCAAGTGGAGACAGCAAGCCTCTCATTGCTTCCCTCCCACCCCTTGACCAGCACAACAGCAGAGAAGGTGAAGCTGGAGCCTAGGGATCATGTTAGAGCAGCATGAGCGTGTGATGCTGTCCACCAATTTCCTGGCTTCCAGGAGCAAAGAAAGAGGGCATCCTGACATTTCTGTGGGGGATAGGCTCAGGAGAGATGCAAGCAGCTTCCCAGTCTTGCCAGGAGCGTGGCCTGGAAATGTGAGGCCAGAGGAGAACAGGCTATCTTGAGGATGTCAGCAGGGATGCCCAGAGACCAGTAAGTGCCACTAAGAATAAAGGATCATTTTTGAAGGACCAGTAGTCCCCTCCTATCTCATGGACACCATGATATGACTTAAAGACTCAGAACTTGGAGGCAACGCAAGAAAAAAAAAAAAAGGGGGTGGGAGAAAAACCTGAACTGGCTGAATAAATGATTGACTGAATTAACCTGAGTTGAATAAGATGGAAATTAAGTTTAGTTAGAGGAAGAAAGGCTACTCTTTTTTTTTGCACAGCTGATTTTGCAGCCTGAGACTTGTACTTCCTCAGCTATAGAGAAATAGAAACGTGTTTACCTTTGCAACCATACTCTCTCTCTGAAGGCCAAAGAAAAATCTCCAAAATTGTTTTGAGAAATAACATCATTATTGAACTAAGTATATGGCTTCCCAAAGGGATTACTTTATAGAGCAATGCTCCTTTCTATAAGTGCCCATTCTGTTCTATTTCTTTAAAACATTAGTCTCATTAGCTCAAACCAGGACTCAAACTGCAGACCTGATCCTTAAAATGATTGAAAGTAGTTTAGTCATGGTTGCTGTCCATTAACTCAAATAAAATTGCTAGATTTCAGGCTAAGATGGAAAAGATTTAAGATGTTGTGAAGTCAGGATCTAATGCAGCTTTGAGTTTGGCTACTGTTCAAGCCAAAGCTTTGAAGCTTTTTGACACAGCGAAACAACATTATGATGAAGGATCAAAGGATAAAAAATTCAATGCAAATAAGGGTTGGTTCATGCATTTTAAAGGTAGTGATGCCTTACATAACATCAGGGTGCAAGATGAAGTTGGGCGTGCTGAGGTGGCAGTTCCTGAGAGCAGACTTCCTGTCTGGAAGACAGTGAAAGACCTTTGTGCCCTAACACCCATGCTAGCCGCAGGTCATATGTGATAGAAACCAGAGAGCAACCAACTAATATTGTTGAATCGATGTTATTTTTTAATATTAACCATTTAAAATTTTATTTTTATGTATTGATTTTAGAGAGCATTGGGTAGAGGGAGAGACACATAGAAAGAAGAACATTGATTTGTTGTCCTACTTATTTATGCATCCATTGGTTGATTCTTGAATGTGTCCTGACCAGGAATTGAATACACAACCTTGGCATACCGCACGGCACTCCAACCAACTGGCTATCCAGCCAGGGTTTAGCTGAATTAATTTACTTAAAATTCATCAAATAATCCTGGTCTCTCAAAAATATTCTCAAAGTTGCTTGTGTTCATTTTCTTTTTTAAAAAATATGTTTTTATTGATTTCAGAGAGAGAAAGGAAGAGGGAGAGAGATAGAGATAGAAACAACAATGGTGAGAGAGAATCATTGATCAGCTGCCTCCTCCATTCTCCAAACTGGGGATCAAGTCTACAACCGAGGCATGTGCCCTGACCAAGAATCAAACCGTGACCTTCTGGTTGCTGGGTTGACGCTCAACCACTGAGCAACACCGGCCGGGCAACCTGTAATCATTTTCATAAGAAAATATTATTTTCAAATTCCAATTAGGTGCTTTCTTAACTCCTGAGTTGTTAAAGGTAGTATCATGAAGAAGCTTTACCTAAAGTCATTTCTTCTATAAGAAGCTGGGCTTCAGGGTCTCGACCAATGTAACACTACTGTGCTGTTGTTATAATGTGAAAAAAATAGATTTGTTTGGTTTAAATAATTTTTTCTCACTTCAACTTCTAGCAGAAATGCTACTCAGCATAAGTATAAGGAATATCTCTAAGAGCTGGCATACTAAAGCACAATTAAAGGGTCAATCTTTTAAAAATACATGTTTTCAGGGAAATTAGTTGTTAAAACAGATGATGCTAACCAAATTTTATAATTGTTGATGTTCAAAACACTGCAAATTTAATGGATTTACCTTTGAAAAATTTAGGTTACTCAATATGATTTTAAACAGACTTATTAAAGAAAATGCTAGGACTCCATCTTTAATACTACCCTATTATACCTTTCCTAAGCAATCCACATGAATTACGGAAGGTCTGTCAGCCTTCCATTCTGTTTTATTAGCATTTGTTGCTTTAAATCAGACCTTTCAAATTATTTATATAAGGTTTTTTTTAATTTAATATTCAAAACGATAGAACATATACACTGAACCACAGATAGGAACATAATTCATCCTAGTATGAAGCATGCCTTATAACACTTAAGTGGTTTATTAAACTTGTCTGATCTTATATTGGATAAATTCTATCCTTGACATCAAGACATGTGTATGATACATTTATCATGTTTAGGATTCCTGTAAGTTACATAAACCATTTCTTCTGGGAATTGCTAAGAGTTCTATCCTGAAGTTAAAATACACCGAGTATCCAAATATTTCTCTTAAATATGAGTTAGACTCCCACATAGAATTATTTTAGTGGCCTCAGTCCCATCCCTGGTGGACAGTAGTACATAGAAAGAGAAACCGCCTCACATAATTTGGCACTGTTTAGAACCAGCAGCCTCTGATCAGGAGGAGCTCGTAATGAGACCGGGGAGACAGGATGACCTCTTATTAGAAGGAGCACTGTCTCTCTCAGGCAACACTGAGGTTGGAAACTCTGGGAGGATCAAGCTGCAGCTGTTGGCTTCCTTTTTGACTTGGGGAAGGCAGAGGTCTTATTGGGCCCAAGCTACCCACTTACTGCACAGATGGAGAGCTGGTTATTAAAGGAGAATTAAATGAAAGAGCTTTTGTCAGTATAACCTAATGAAGTTTATCATTTGGAAGAATAGTGAGTGCCAACCTTCATTTCTATTTAGATAATGTAGGGACCAGAACTAGAGAAGAGGGAACGATAATGTGGTAGTCCAGGAAGGAGCTTGGACTGGATTTAGTTAGAACATTTGATCAATACATGACTAGCGTATTATTTAACTCTGCTTACTCCCAGCAAGGTTTTGAACTTATTTAAAATAAACACACATGTGTTATTTTAAGAGTGATCCAGGTAATTGCTATAGAGGAGAGAAAGCTTCTTGTCTAAGATTATTCATCAGGAACAGATTTTGTTTTGGGAAAAAGGATATGAGAGCAAAAAGACCAAGGGGTTGGGCAGCCTTGGGATCAGTCATACCTTCAAAGCCCAGATCTTGGGTAGGAAGCCCCCTGCATCTCCGAGCTGTCCTCTCTAACATGGAGTCAGTATTACCCACCTCATAGAAGTGCTGTGAGGTGAGGCGAGCGAAGGAATGTGGAAGATCCCACACAATGCCTGACACAGAGAAAATGAAGTATTTTATTTTATTGAAGTATTAGGTCCCTTTTCTGCACCAGGGCTAGATTTCAGGCATCAGTGAATGTGGGCAGAGAAACTATTAAGTTACTACTTTCACTAACCTCTAACTGAAAACTAGCATTTCTTAAATAATGCATGTAAACAATATTAGAAAATATAGTACCTGTGATGTGGACACTAATAGAAATCACAGATATTTTGATAACACAGTATAGCTACTTCAGATATTTCAAAATTATTATGTATACTCATCTCTATTTTGAAATTATGGTAGTTACTAGACCTGTTGCTAGATCCTGTTATTTGGCACATTAATACAGAAGCACATGTACCACTACCTCGTAAAATTGTTCTAAATGTTTTGAGTTATATTTCAGTAATTGAATTTTTGTAATATTACCTATTTCACTTTATTTTCTTAAAACATGCTTTAGATGAGAATGTAAAACATTCTGAAGAGAAGTCCAGAGGCTTTACCAAACTGCCATGTGGGTTTGCTCTACCCTCTGCTAAGTGGTTTTAGTCAGCCACCATGAAATGGATAAAAGTTCTGTTGATTGGGGCTGTGAATAGATGTGACCATTTTTCAGGTGGATCTAATTTGGGCTGTTTTCTGCAAAAAACGATCAGTTTGGACTTGCTGTTGATACTGGTTGCTACTCAGCTGTTACTCATTTGATGAGATTTTTACTTGAAATGCAGACTGAAAGGCAAACCTTACATTTCATCTTTTCTTGATCACAAGCAAAATGGAAAACAAGGAGATGTGTCCAGGTCTCTAAGAGTCATTTTCATGTGCACATGTCCCAAGGATCTTAGAAAGTCATTGGGGTTTTATGACACCCATTTACTGGCTTTATTTGTGACAAAGGCCCTGTGAAATAAGATAAAAATCAGTGACTTGTAAATCTTGTCTACAAGCCATTAAAAATAAAAATGAATTCCGACCATTAGCTGGTTAACATTTCCTTACATTTCATTGGTTCTAAAACATGCCAAAATATGCCTACTTGCAACAGCTGGAAAATTATATTTCTTGGCTTCCTATGGAATGCTTTTGCTCTGAGAGCTCAAGAATAGTCTAACCAGTGATTTTTTAAAAATCTATGCCAATAATCCAACCAGAAATGTCACCAGTTTTTATTATAGGAAAAAATGTTTTATAATGCTACTTTTCTTTAGTACATATTTATGGCATATTTCTTATTCTAATATGTGGGTAAAGTACATGAAAAATAAATATTAGCATTATAATTTATGATGTGACATATGTAAATCTGAATCTATTTTTTTTCTGGGTTTAGTATGTTTAAAGGCAGACTTCACTCCTTTTATCATGGGTATAGCCTTAGAAATAAATAAGACAGCATCATATTTGTTAATATTCCACTTACAGACATTTTAAAGGAAGAGGATGGAATTTGACTAATGTTGAGGGCAAATTGGTTTTAAATGGTACCAACAATGTCCTTTAAAGTGTTGTTGAGATAAATGTGCCATTGACTCTGCACATCTGTACTCACTTTGCAAAGTATTTCTGAGGCAGATAATTTTTTTTTTTAAGCCAAAAGACCTTCTCTCATCTTCTTTCAGTTGTTCCCTTAAGTACTTGCTCTGAGTTGTAGGAAAGTACATTCACACAAAATTCATTTCCTAGTCTGGCTTTCAGTGTAACCTCATTTTTGCCACAACCTGGTCTACTTTTTACATTGAAGTAGAGAAAGACTTCATTGAGTACTCTATTCTAAAAGAAGCCATTTTGTGTCAAGTAACATTCCGAGAGCTCCGATGGAGTCCTGTCTTTGTGGGATCGCCATAATAAAGGTTGGCAAATTTTTCCTTCCTGCTTAGTCAAGTCTTCTGTCTACTGGAGATTAGAAGTTCTAGATATTCAACTTCTGTGACAATTTGATCCTTTTCTTGCCAATACAAATCATCATCCGGTGTTCAGTGTCACCTGTGCTCTGGGTTCATTCCCTGATTTATGCATGGATTGAACATGGAAGAGCATGTGCTGTATCTAGATGAACAAATGAACTGACTGCAGCTCCACCCTTGGGAAGATTTTCCCTCTTCACTATCTTTTAAGAACACCGCAGAATGTGGCTATAATGCAGCCATCACTCATTTCTGGCTTGCACCATATGCCAAGTTACTCATCTGTAAATCAAACTCAGGTTTTTACTTCTCCTTCAGGTGTACAGTACATACCTTCATGCCCTCTCCATACACATGTAGATGTGAGTAGGAGAGAGGTCCTGGCATGACTGTGGTGGATGACAAGGGAATCCGAGCTCCCTGCCCAAGCAGCTTATCTGGGCTGTGCCATTTCCAGCTAAAGATGGACTATTGGTGCTGCTGGGCCAATCAGACTTCATGACTTGGTAGCTCTGGTAGAACACACCCAATACTGGGCAGCTCTAGGTGCATAGTCAGTTGGTATCCCATGGTCAGCTATTTTGTCTCTACCAAGGTCTGTTAATCAAGAGGCATATAATTCTCTACTGCAGAAGACATGGCCTTGTTCCAAAATTTCAGGGGCCTGCGTTGCAATCCTCACACTGGGGTTTGTCATCTCTCACCAGTTTATTGCTACTGGCCATGGTAAGTGGTGTGTCCTCTGGGCTCCCTTGTTGACTATAATCTTCTAGTAAGCGTTTTAACCTGACATCACATATCCATTCTAGCATGACTATTTCCACCAGACTCTATTCCCTCCTGTATCATGTGCTGAGACAACCAAGGCATTTCCATTCCACTCAGCATTGACCAGCACTCTCTCTACGTGACTAAGAGCCTTGCGAACAGTGGTTTTGTCCTATCCCCTGGGTCCTTGCCAGCATGTTAAGTCCAGTCCCCCAAAGTCAATGAATTCTTGCTTATTCACTCATAAGTTCTGGCCCCTTAGTTAGACACCTTTAAAATCCAATCTCATGCTACTTCCCTCCCCACTGCTGGTATATGCCATCTAGTAACTAGATTCTCCATAATCAGTGACTAATCTCCTTCCTCTCTTATCAGGCCTAGCACAGCCCCAACTAGTTAAGCTGGAACTTAACTCTACTTTTTGACCCAACAATGCAACAAGGTGGAAGCAACTCCTAAGGAGAACACCTGTTGCATTTCAGAAACAAGGTCTTGTCATGTCTTCTAACATCTTACTACGGAATATTGGAGCACCTATTCAATCTCTGAGGGTCCATGGGGGTCTGCAGAGCCAACATCTTCAGAGTCATTCATCCAGAAGTCCCCATCCGATGTTGGCAGGCCCAAGTTTCCCTATCAGGGCCCTGACTTCAGCAGAACAGACTTGCCTCGGCTGAGCACTCAAACGTTATATATACTGAGTGGCCAGATTATTATGATCTCTGGCCCAGTGCATGAATTTGTGCATGGGTAGGGTCTGGCCAGCCTGGCGTGGGGTGGCGGGGGGGGGGGGGGGTTGTGGGGGCTGGGCAGTTGGCCGGCCTGCCTGCTGGTTGAATTCCTGGTCGAGGGGACAATTTGCATATTAGCCTTTTATTATATAGGATATACACTGAGTGGCCAGATTATTATGCGTTCAGAGATCATAATAATCTGGCCACTCAGTGTATGTCTCAGAACACTGGGAGTCTGACTATGAGGTCCCACATCTGCTACTCAGCTATGTAAGCTATTCCATTGAAGGAGATAAGGGCCTCTCTGTAAGCAACTAAAGAGGACTTGGCAGCTCTTACACTTAGCCTTTAACCTTGTTAACAGCCCCCATTCTCTCATTATCCCTCTGCAGGGTATCAAAACAATTTAGCTGTATCTAGTCAACTCCACTGCCCTTGTAGGCATTGCTTCCTCTGCCCACTTCTTGTCAAATGCAGGAAGCACCTTCATTGGTGCTCCCATTCACCAGGACATTTTCTCAGCTCACCATCAGTGAAATCTTTACTACCAATGGGCCACCATCATGTGTTAGGGATTATCTGCGCCCCACATACCACTCAGATGTTTTGGGTTTGTTTTTTTTTGTGTTTTTTTTTTTGGCTAGGTGGTGAGTGAGCAGTCTCCAATCCCCATCATCCTACTGTTTTGTCAGATGACTCAGTACACCACTTGTTAGTTCAGGTCCTCTGAAAAGCAGACACAGAGGATTAGCTGTACAAGAGGTGGCTATAAAAGGGGAAGGAGCTAGAGAAGACAGGGAGAGCCTCGGACCACGGTGCTCAGTCTGACTCCTGTGAATGAGAGTGGGGAATGAGGATGACTGGGCAGGCAGAGCGCAGACCTCAGCAAAGTCCTAAGAAAGCTTCAGTCAGGTTGCGGTGGCTCCTCTAGCTTTTATAAGAATTGATATATAACATCATGTTAAGTTTTATAACACAATAAGAATAGTTAACACATTCTTCAACCCCCACAATTACAACTTTGTTGTTGTTGTTGTTATGGTGAAAACATTAAGGCTCTATTCTCAGAGGAACTGTCAAGGACACAATACAGTATGGATAACTCTAGCCATCACACTGCACATTACCTCTTTGGAACTTCTTCATCTTATAGCTGGTAGTTTATACCCTCTGACTAACATCTCCCCATTTCTCCCAACCCTTAGCCCCTGGCAACCACCATTCTACTCTCTTTTTCTATGAGTTCTGAGAGCAAGCCACTGTATGTGTTGCAGGAGTGAGCTTGCTGTGCTCATTCACTGGGGGAGCAGCTCTTGGGAAGGGCAGTCTTGGTGCTCTTGTGGGAATGGATCCAGGAGCACAGCAATGGGCCATCAGTCAAATATGCACCCATAACAAGAGTTCGGCATGCTGCATTTTCTTGGCTGCTACATCCTGGAATTGTGTTCCTTTCCTTCTAAGCACTGAGTCACTGTCTTATTCACCAGATTATAACTTTATGAGAGCACATGCTGTTTTGTTCATCATTTAATTTCCAGGTCCTAGCACAATGCCTGGCACATACTGAATCTCAAATTTTTTTTTAACGGCTGTTGAAAAGATATGCTACTCCAAAACATACCTTTGTAACTTTACTTTAAAAACAAGGAAGATGTTCTACTACCTGAAATAGAGTGTATTGCCATCAATGTCACCGTGTGTCTTGTGCCTAGAACCTGAAAAGGGTGGGTGTCCACCCACACCCACCCACAAGGAGGGGCTCCTTTCCAGAACACCAGTCTGGCCTCCCTGCCCAGGCTCCTTTTGAGCATCACCTCCTTCTTCTGACTTCCTTCTTATACCCTTCTTACTTTCATTCCCAGTCAAAATCTTCTCTCCAGAAAGGTACATGATTTACGGCTCAACAGAAATGAAAAATGGAATGAAACCTCTAAAATAGAACTTGCTAACATGGTGGGGCTATGGAGGTAGAAACAGATATGTAGCTGGGGGATCGAGAGCAAAATCCTGATATGATACCTGATTCCTGCCTGTTTTACTGTGATGAGGCCCTGCATTTCTAAAGGAGGCTGTTACCTCAGCAGTCTAATCACATTTTCTGGTCTAAGGCACAAACTTTCAGTATAGGAAAGCGACTCTATGGAATACTTGCACTAGCAGTAACAGGGGGTCCGTGGCATTTCTTAAATGCTATGGAAGTGAAGCAAGATCAAGAGCTATAGAATACCATTCTGAATCTGCTGACCAGGCTCAGTTTTAAACAAGTTCCTTACCTAGGCTGCCATAGTTGCTGACCAGTCCCCAGCAGCAACAAAGCCATAGTATATGTTATCTATTGCAGTGTTTACAACGGCAAGGCATGTTAGGACAAAAATTACATTCACACCTCTATTAGTGCACATAATATGTTGTATTGACATTATTTGTTTATGGCTTTGGTTCTCTCAAAAGCAGGAATTCCTCAAAAGCTAGATGACAATTTAATCATATTTCTGGCTCCAGGGCTAGACTAGTGCCTGGCGTTATAAGAGGTTCTTAGCAATTATTAATGATTGAGTAATCAAATGAATGATTATTATAGAGAAAGATCTGAAACAAGGCCCTCACAGCCCAAAATTTACTTGTCCAAAAGTGTCAGAAGTATGTCAATAACTCACTCAGATTCCCCTTGACCCTGCCAAAGTATACAATTCATTCTCATTTCCCCTAGCCTCTGTTTTTTACTTGGTAGGACTGGCTTTGGTGTTAGGTAATACATATGTAATAGAAATTCTAATTACCAGTTAGACTCATCTGCTTATTATGATACTAGTCTTTTATTAAAACTAGATTTCATTCCACCATGCTCTTGGCTATAAAATAGAGCTCTTTGACTTTCTACCAATTCTATTGGCATTCCTTTTTAATTCAAACACTGCTCTGGGATCAACAATGCAATAAGACATAATTATGTTTTAAGATCCACGAATTGGTTGTGAAAATGCAGATATTTTCTCTCTAGGTAGTTTGTTCCAGGAAATACATTGAGAAGTATATTTTTATCTTGATGTATGGGGATTTACATAGAAACATACCCCCTTAGACTTGGAGGCAGTATTTTGTAGAACTGCCGGAACAAATGCCACCCATCACCACTTTATTATGTTCACAATATACTCCATTATCATCAGTATGTGGGTATAAATCCTCCTAAGAAACCTCCCAGAATTAAAAACCATAATTATAACATGTATTTATTCCAAACATATGTACCACCATTTCAAACTACCCACCAGCTGAATATATTTTGCAGCTTTCAAATTTTGACTGGTGCGAAGATGGCTTTTATAAAAGTGATTTATGACAATTTAGGTGCCGAAAACCATCGTAATTACAAGTACTGTAAATGTTTTCTCTCTGCTTAAGTAGCCTTGCTGAGGAGGACAGTGTTCATTTCCTGTGGGCTGGGCCCTGGGCTCCAGCCTTCCCCACAGCCAACAAGCTGCTCTGTTTCCAGTTCTGCTGCACCAGTAAGAGATTAACAAAAACTTTTCAGCGCTCGGTTTTCTTTTCCCTCTGGAGCTATCCGTTTTCCCATCTCCAAAGAGGGCAGCCTCTCCTAACATATGTTGGAAATTGTTGTTCAACTTCACTGAGTATACAAACACAAGCCTTTTCTCCGTTCGCGGTGCCAGAGCAGACGTTTCAATGGAATATTTCATTATAATGCAGAGTGCACGTGCCAGGAAAAAAAAGAGGCTTTTCAAATGAAATTCATGGTGTGCTTTTTTTCACCATGTTGTATCTGGGGTTTCTGTAAAGCACAAGAGACTTGACTTTTGGTATAAAAAGTGTAAACGTTTAACCTACCTGGATTTGAACAGGATAATAAATTGTCAAGTAAGGACTCTTTGCCAAGTGTTAATAATCTTCATGAAAAGTAAAACCAGAGAGAGGAGGAAAGGCTATGTGATCCTCTGCACCTTCATAGCACCTTCCATCTCCTTCATTTAAAGCCACACTCCGTCTTTCAGGTCCCCCCCCCCCACCACCACCACCACCACCACCACCCCCACCACCACCACCACCCCCACAGCCACACTCCCCACCCCCCTACCCCCCCACCCCCGCCCAGGAAGAGCCAAGTCACACAGAAAACTGCCAAGTGACTCACCCCAGTTACAAAGGGAATCTGTAGCAAAACCAATGAGAGAACCCAGGAGTCCTAATTTCCAGTTCTGTTGTATTTTGAAAAAACCCCAAACACCGCTCTTGTAAATTACACTGTCATCAGCACTTTCCTTATTACTCTTTGTTTGCAGTAGTTATAAACTCTGTTGTTTAAAAAATGGCTTTGGGACAAAATTTAGCCAACAAAATCTCTAGATTAGAGTCAATTATTTCCAAAAGACAATTTAAAAATCTGTAGTTCAGCTACTTTGAGGGTATAGACATGCCAAAATCCAAAGTTCATTTTCTTCTTGGTATGTCTTTGAATTTGAAGGGAAATTAGCCATGGGACTTATTAATGTGGTGTGTTAATTACTGATTTTTGGTTTTATTACCAAACCAACATCAAAGGAGAAGACTAATCTAAAAAATGCACTGTAATTGCTATCAGAATAACAATTTTAGCTTGACATAGCAGCTTTACTTCTAAGTTACTGCATAAGCGAATGTAGAGAAATCTGCACGTCGGCGTTCCATGGAGACTCCCTGTGCACCTGAAATACTGGGAAGCCTTGTAATCTGCAGGAGGGCCAGGCTTCTCTCTGGCCTCAGCTGCCAGAACTCTGCATGTAGGTCAGATAGCTGTGAATCAAACCTTAGCCAGCAAGTAAGGCCACTCATAAGTGTTACTTATAGTCAGATTGTCCACACGTCCTATTATACCATGGCATTTTACTTTACAAACATCTTTTTGCATTTGTTTAAACAGCTAAAGAACCATTCCTCTAAAATCAATAGAGGGACAGGAACAACGTGGCAAAGAGCCACTGAAAAAAGAGCAGCCACGGCCTTGTCAAATAGGAAATGAAAACTGAATGCAGTCTGGTCTAGTGTGCAATGTGCAGTTCCTTAAAGGGAGGGTTTCTTGCAATAAGTGATTCACAGATAATGCAAATCACAACCTTCTTTGACTTGGGCTGCTGCCTTTATGAAATTTCAGATGTGACAAGCTGTAGGTTGAACCCCAGGTTAAAAAGCCCATGGAACTTCCCCCCTTCTGCCTTTTATTTTTCTATACTATCAAAAATTTTAATGGTGTATATGTGTTCTTTTTATTTTGGTATTACCTCTATTTAAAAAAATGAAAAAAAAATTAAAGTGGTATTAAAATCAATGTTAAATATCAAAGAACAATTATAATTTTAGTGTGGAGGAGATTGCTGGACTGAGAGTATTTCAATCTAACAAATGATACTTCATTAATACATTCTCTAGAGAGAGAACAAATGTCAACCACAATTTTTTAGTGCAGTCAGCCACAGTGAATATTGATAGGGGCTTACTTCTTGTAGAATATAAGCCCCAATGACTATTCCAATTCAGAATTCAGTCATTTTCACAATACTTTCTATGGATTATGCACTTGAATTCCAGTTCCTCCACTGATTTGTAACAATGACTTGAATTATTCTGAACATCTTAAAATTATGTATTTCACCATTTAAACTTGAGACAATTCACTCTCACAGGCTAAGTATTAGTTGATGCTTTCAAAAAAAATTCCACACTGTCTAGGAAAGGGTCTGGTGTAAAGATAAGAAAAGATTCAATAAATGTAACATGTTTCATGTAAGTTTACTTATATGTGTAAGTATAAAAGTGAACATATATTCACTTAACTAATCTTTTCTCTAAACTCAATAGAGGGGTAGAAATGACAGGGAAATAACAATCACTGAATTAAGAGCAAGCACAAGCAAGTTGGCACATAGAAAATTAAAACAGCATGCAGTCTGATCACAGTCTGTAATTCCTTAAAGTATATATTCACTTTATACTTATATTCACACGCAGGCAGAGACCCCAACATTTTTTCCAATAAATATTTAGAATGGAAAAGCTCAAATGTATTTACTTAGGTGGGAGGAAAGAAGGAACACTAAAGAGTTTATGCAGGGTGTCCTTTTCTCCCACTCCCATGCTTATTCTCCACATCAGACTCACTCCTCTCAGTCAGCCAACCCTCCCCACTGAATCAAGGCTCTGAACATGCCTTCTCTTCACTCTTTTCCATCTCCAGCCATTCCTCCCCGTTCCATCAGGACTATGGCAGCACAAGTTGCACATGATGTCTGCATGCTAAGCAAAGTGCATATGGCTAACAGAAGCCACTTTCTGACTTTCTTCCCTACTCCATGGAATTTGTGGGTTTCTTTCTCAGAATCCCTGATGTCCCCATCAGAAACTTTATTAAGTTGGGCGAATGCTAGAAATATAATATTTATAAAGGTATGTATTTCTTGGTAACTGTTGGACATTGGTTTGGTGGGAGACAGCGACAAGTCTCAGAATACACTTCACAAAAGGGCTCAATATGACAAAGTTCCTTCTGATATGCCCATATCTCCTCCTGCTTGGCAAAAAGTGTAATCTTAATAAATGGCTGAATAAATTGATTTTACAATTGTGTCAAGATTACTAAATACAGTTGAACAAAAGAGGCTGGAAAAATGTTTGCTATGGGAAACTGTTGAGAATTACTTTGGTTTAAAAGTAGTATGTAGAAAAGTAATTTGAGACTGGTGGGGGGGAAATGGGCCAGCTTGATCAAGCTTAAGGAATTGAATATTCTGTAGGCATAAACATTATCTAGAAAATATTATTGCATATTTTTATTGTTTCTTACTTTTATTTCTGCATACTCAGCATTTATTAATATTTTAGCATTGCCATTAATTTATTGCAGATCATATTTCCAGTGAGTCATTCTACAATTTGCTAGTAGAGATAAGGAAAAGCAGAATAGCCAGAGGAAAGGGGCAAAGGAGGAGTAAATGGTGATGGAAGGAGACTTGACTTGGAGTGGTAAACACACAATGCAATATATAAATTGTGTATTGTAGAATTATATGCCTAAAACCTATATAATTTATTAATCAATGTCACCCCAATAAGTGCAATAAAAATAAAATTAATGATATATATTAGAAAAAATGATAAGTGTACTAACTTAATAAAAACTCAACTTAATGCCAGCATTACTGGAACTCATCCATTTCTTACTATTAAGTGAGGTATGTCTATAAAAATTATTAGTCCTATAGAATTTTTTAATCATATGCAATGAACCTCTAGGAAATAATAACTTCAAAATAGCATTGCCAAATTAAGTAGTCATAAGTGCATGACTTTTGGAAAATTAAAAAATAAACCTCATGTACATTTAGTCTCAAACTCTAATTTGATAAATAGACCCTGAGAGGTTAATAATAGTTTCAGCCCAGCCAAAGTTCAACTCAAGTTTTCCTAGTTTTTAGCCTGGTATATATTTTACCTTTTTAAAGATGTCCCCTCATGGTCACAATTTACACCTTGTTTTCTAAGCTAAGCTATTGGTTTTGTAAACAGCTGGATGGTTAAAATAAAGTGAGCATGCAATAATCTATTAAGATGTCTTAGTGTTTTAATGACTTGCAGCCACCTTTTTTGGAATTTTTTTAGTTGGCAGAAAAATAATTCAAAGCCAACAGTAAATGCACAGATTAATCTATACTTGACTCCATAACACAGCTGACAAAAGTACATAGTGTGATATTAGGGGGAAGAAAGAGGGTTGCATAGTTCCCACTCAGTTTTACTCATTCATTGATTAGAATGGTTTATCTAATGCCACCTGTGGCTGGCACTGAGCTAAGCATTGAGGATGCAATGGTAAGCACCTGCACTTGGTGCCTCTCCTCAACAAATTAGAGTCTAAGTAGAGAAGATCTATTATACAGAGGAAAGCAAATGACTGAATATAAAAACAAAAACTAAGAAACGTGTTTTGATGGTTGTGAACAAGATGCTGTGTAGGGAGCGGTTATAGGGTTAAGCCTTGGACTGACCTGCTGGCAAAGCCGCAAACAAGTCCCAGCTTAGAGGGCACAGCCCTCTTAGCATAATTAAGCTTGATCTTGTGACTGCTCCCTAGATCTTTCCTGGGTAGCTAATGGGCTGTGGGGGGTGCAGCAAGTGCTACCAAAACAAATGAAACTTACAAGAACATTGTAAATTACCTTGTTTACCTCTGACTATAAAATAAAGCATCAGCTTGCAGTCTGGATCTGTTCTTTGGTCTCAGTCACCCACAGAAGATCCACCTAGACTCAGCTTATTCTCTGTCTTTTCTTCATTCTTCGCTGGCCCTCCCTTAGACTCACGGAACCCTTGGCTGTGCTGGTGCGGCACAATGCTGTGATTGAGAATAAAGAGGAGACCAATTGAGACATTTGTCAAAAGAAATCACAGCAGTATATTTTCAAATGGTGTAAAAGCTAAGAAAGAAAAATAGAGGGTCTCGTGGGAGCACTAGGCATAGTCTGAGGCATAAAAAAAAGGCTTCTCCTGGAAGAGTAGTTTTAATTCCATTCTGAAGGATGAGGAGGAGTTGCCCAGGAGGATGGAGTATGTTGGTAGGAGAACTTCCCAGGCAGAGGGAAAAACACACACACTGGTCCTAAGTAAAGAAGGATTGAAGTAGCCCAGCCAATGTGGCTCAGTGGTTGAGTATTGACAAGAGGTCACCATTTCAATTCCTGGTCAGGGCATGGTCCCAGATTGCAGGCTCAATTGCCAGCAGGGGGTGTGCAGGGCACAGCAGATGGGTGTTTCTCTCCCTCTCCCTTCCTCTCTCTCTAAAAACATAAAAATGAAAACATATTTTAAAATAGTAATAATAACACCAGCCCTGTATCAGTTGTATATGGTGCATAATAAATGATCTCAGATGTGGTATCTTAAATAATACTCATTTGCTCCTGGTTCTGTAGGTCAGAAGTCCAGCATGGCTCAGCTGGGTTGCCTGCTCAGAATCTCACAAAGCCAGAATCAAGGTGGCTGGAAGACTGGGGGAGTTCCCCTCCAAGTTCACCAGATTGTTGGCAGAATCTACCTACTTGTAGTTGTAGGTCTGAGATTCCTTGTTTCTTGCTGTGTATCACACAGATGTCATTGTCAGCTCCTTCAGGCCACCACACTCCTTCTCATGTGAGGCCTCCATCTTTAAAGTATCAATGGTGAAATAGCAGAATCTCGGGACTTCTGCTACCAGACAGAAAACACTTCTGTCTTTAAGGGATTTATGTAATTAAATTCGCCACATTCAGATAATCTCCCTCTTAACATTAACTGGTTAGAAGAAGCTTTAATCATATCTATAAAATATATTTTGCCATGAAACATATCATAATTTTATTAGTAACACCAGAGGGCAAAGTTCATAGGATCTTCTAAAATTCTGTCCATCACAGGCTTTAGAGAGAGACTGTGGCTTAAAATTCTGACATCACTATTAACAACCTCCAGAACTTGGGCATGAAAATCAATATGAAAACATTTCACTTAAATAACACATGAGACCAGATGAATCCAGAAGAAGCTTATAGAACACTAGAGGCCCAGTGCACGAATTCGTGCATGGGTTGAGGCTAGGCCAGCAGGGGGGAGGGGCCGTGGGCAGTTGGCCAGCTGGCTCCGCCCCCTGATTGAACTGGTAGAACTCCCAGTTGAGGGGACAATTTGCAATTAGCCTTTTATTATATAGGATTCCATCCAACAACAACAACAGAATAAACATACTTCTCAAGTAGGTGTGGAACATTCTCCAAGATAGATTATATGCTAGGCCACAAAACAAGTCGTAACACATTTAAGAAGACTGAAATAAGGTTAACTGTCTTTTCTGACAATAATGGTATGAAACTAGAAATCAATTACAAGAAGAAAACTGGAAAACTAAAAAAAAAAAAAGTAAAGATTAAACAACATGCTACTGAACAACCAATGGGTCAAAGAAGAAATCTAAATAAAAATATATCTTGAGTCCAATAAATGTGTAAACATATCAAAACTTATGGATGGAGCAAAAGTAGTTCATAGTGATAAACACCTACCTTAAGAGAAAAGAGAGAGGTCAAATAAACAACCTACTTTTATACCTCCAGGAACTGAAAAAGGAATTTAAAATTAAGCCCAAAGTTAGTAGAAGGAAAGAAATAACAAAGATTAGAACTTAAGTAAATAAAATGGAGGCTAAAAAGACAATAGCACAAAAGATCGATTAAACTAAGAGCTGTTTTGTGGGGTTTTTAAGAGAAAAAATAGATAAACTTTTAGGTAGCCTTATGAAGAGAAAAAAAGAGAACTCAAACAAAATTATACATGAAAAAGGAGACATTATAACTGATACCAAAGAAATACAAAGAAACTACTATTAACATAGGAAACTACTATTAACAATTATATGCCAAAAAATTGGGCACATGGAAGAAATGGACAAATTCCTAGAAACATGCAACCTACCAAGACTGAATCATGAAGAAATATAACTTATAAGCAGACAAATTACTAGTGAATATATTAAATCAATAATCAAAATCCTCTAACAAACACAAGTCCAGGAGCTGATGATTTCATTGATGAATTCTACCAAACATTTAAAGAAAAATTAATACCAATCTTTCTCAACTCTTCTAAAAAATAGAAGAGGAGGAAACAGTTCCAAACACAATTTTGATATCAAAACCAGAAGAGAACACCGTAAAAAAAATTACAAGCCAATATTCTTGATGAACATAGACACAGAAATTCTCAACAAAATATTAGTAAACCAAATTTAACAATACATGGACCATGACCAAGTGGGATTTACTCCAAGGATGCAAGGATGGTTCCACATTCACAAATCAATCAATATGATATGCCACATTAACAAAATGAAAGACAAAAGTAATATAATCATCTCAATAGTTCAGAAAAAGCAACTATTGACATAATTCAACATCCATTCATGTTAAAAACTCTCAAGTGGCTATAGAGGGAACATACCTCAACATAAGAAAGGCCATATATGACAAGCCTTCTGCTAACACCATTCAAAACAGTGAAAAGCTTAAATCATTTCCTTTAAGGTCAAGAACAAGACAAGGATGCCCACTCTTGCCACTTTTATTCAGCACAGTACTAGCCAGAGTAACTAGGAAAGAAAAATAAATAAAAGGCATCCAAATAAGAAAGGACAAAGTAAAATATTATCTATTTATAGGTGACATCATATTATATACAGAAAACCCCAAACACTCCATTAAAACACTATTAGAACTAATAAATTTAGTAAAGTTGCAGGATACAAAATCAATTTTACAAAATCAATCACTTGCATTTCTGTGCACTAACAATGAACTATTTGAAAATGAAATAAAGGGAACAATCCCATTTACAAATGCATCAAAAAGGATAATATATGTAGGAATAAATTTAACCACAGAGATGAAAGATTTTTACACTGAAAACTGTAAAATATTGATGAAAGAAATGGAAGAAGGCACAAATAAAAGGAAACTATTCTATGCTCATGGATTGGAAGCATTAATATTGCCAAAATGTCCCTGTTACCCAAAGTGATCTTCAAATTCAGTGGAATCCCCATCAAAATCCCAATGGCATTTTTCTCAAAAACCTAACAAACAATCCTAAAATTTGTATGGAAAAACAAAAGATCCCAAATAGCTAAATTAATCTTGAAAAAGAAGAACAAATCTAGAGGCATCATGCTTTCTGATTCCAAATATATTATAAAACAGTATGGTATTGACATAAAACAGACACATAAATCAATGGAACAAAATAGAAAGTCCAGAAATAAACCCATACACAATGATTAATTAATTTGCAACAAAGGAGCCATAAATATACATGGGGAAAGGATAGTTTCTTTAATAAATGGTATTGAGACAGCTGGACAGCCATATGCAAAAAAAAAAAAAAAAAAGGAACTATACCCTTATCTTATACCATATACAAAAAAACAACTCACAAGTGATTAAAGAAAGGAACATAAGATCTAAAATCATAAAATACCTAAAAGAAAACATAGGGTGTTAACACCTTAACGTTGGTCTTGGCAATGATTATTTGGATTTGACATTTTAAAACCCTGCATTTTATATTTGAAAATTGCCGAGAGGAGATCTTAAAAGTTTTCGTCACAAGAAAAAAAAATTGTAGTTATGTGAGGTGATGTGTTTTAACTAAACTTATTGTGATAATCATTTTGTAATATATATGTACATCAAATCATTATGTTTTATACCTTTAAGCTAATACAATGCTTTAGCTCAACGGTCGGCAAACTGCGGCTCGCGAGCCACATGCAGCTCTTTGGCCCCTTGAGTGTGGCTCTTCCACAAAATATCACGGCCTAGGCAAGTCTATTTTGAAGAAGTGGCGTTAGAAGAAGTTTAAGTTTAAAAAATTTGGCTCTCAAAAGAAATTTCAGTCGTTGTACTGTTGATATTTGGCTCTGTTGACTAATGAGTTTGCCGACCACTGCTTTAGCTCAATGATATTTGGCAATAAATAAATAAATAAATAAATAAGATAGTACAACAGAGCCAGAGATTCTATATCTATCTAAAAGATGCCCCAGGAAGAGCAAAATAGGAAAATGGGAGGGAGGAAATAATCTAAAACAACAGTAAAAGATTATTTTCTTCAATTGAAGAAAAGATGAAGAATTCCAACTGCCAAGGCAGACTAGGCTCCAATTTACACATTTGTTAGACGACATTCCTGGACAAACTGCTGAACTCTTTGAACGGTCTGAAGGATAAATACCAGCAGAGCTTCCTACCAGAAAATTTAAACTATGCCCATTCAGAAATGCAGTTGTTGTGTTTTTTTTTTAATCCTCCACAATTTTAATGCTTTTCATAAGGTAAAAACTGCAGGGGATTTTTAGGCAGTGAAATATTTCATTTTGAAGCAGTATTTATTTGAAGTGTAGAAAGTTGAGAGTGAATTGAGAAATAGAATTTGAGACGCCATAGTGTAGAGAAATCTGACTCTAGTATAATCTCAGAACTGCCTGTAAGATCGGTTGGACATGTCCCCCAGGACTATCTCTCCAGTGAGTGAAACTCACTAATCATTATAAATTCCTTTATGTTAAGCATTGCCAATTCCCAGTGTTTGCCTTTGAAATATAAATATTGTACTGTTTTGCTGGCAGGATTAACACATTAAAACCCTCTCCCTTTCTCAAACACCACTAAATATCACAATTACCATGTGAGCTTTAAATAAAAGATACAAATTCACAGGACCCATACAGACACATGGAAGATGAAGCATCATGGTGAAGCAGAAAAACACCAGACACAGAGATTCTTGTTAAAGTTACTGCCTGCCACTAATTGGGCTCACTACTTTCTTGAGACTTACTTTGCTTTTTACAAAGATAGAATAACAGAATCCACCTTACAGAAATTTGTAGGATTAACTGAGATGAGATGTACAATGGCAAGCATTTAATTGTAGCTTAATTGATGATAGCAAGCTGCCTACCAATTTTATTTGGGGCCAGGCCGGAATGATTTAAAAGCTCTATTTGTGATGTATTCTAAATTATAGTATCCTAAACACTCAGCCAGGATTCCCAAAATATGATCATCAATCCACTAGTTAACTACTCTATAAATAACATTAAATGCTAATTCTTACTCTTCTGAATGTTGTAGCTGCTTTAAGTAGTAAGTCACTTTGTCCCAAGGTGTCATGGTTACAGAAAGATTCAGCTCTAGACTCAGATCTCCTGCTCCATTTGAAGTTCATTCAGAGACAGAAAACCACACCCAAAAAAGAGTGTTCTAATTTGGTAAACACCCTGGGGGTAAACCAGCTAAATCTGGGGTAAGGCATAGTGGGAAAAAGAAATTGAACTGTGTAATGAGAACACATTAGGTGCAAAAGCAAAGAATTACCTCATGTACCTTTATTTGACCACATTCTCCCCACCCCATCTTCCAAATCTGACCATTGAGAATTTTATTCTTCTAGGGCTGGTATTATGAATAAGATTGATGAGCCAAATCAAACACTTCAGAAGAATGATATTGAATATGAGGTGTTCAAAGAATGAAGTCAAGTTAGTATCATATTTTCTCCATTAGTACTTTGCTCTTCTGATTTTCACTTTATCTTCCTGGGAATTTCGTGAATTTTGTGTTCATGAACGCATGTCTGATTTTTCAGTGTCCAAATGTTACTCGTTTAAATAGTTCTCATCTATAAACAAGGTTACTGCTGTTAATTCTTACGTTGTGTGTAAGCTATTAGATTTTTAAGTGACCTTTTCCACTGTGCCTGGTTTGTCATATTTGGGGAACTGCCAAGAATAGAAAGTATGGGGGCATTAGGGTGGGGACAAGGTCTTTGTCACCTACTTATAGTAAAGTGAGAAGAGGAAACTGAGTAGAATTTGCACAGATCACATACAGAGAGATCAGTGGAAGATCAGGCACGGGTAAAACAGACCTAGGCAAGAGCAGTAGTCAAAGTTGTAGTGTTCAGAGTTTTTGGGGTGTGTGTGTGTGTGTGTGTGTGTGTGTTAACTCTGTTAGTTCTTTACTGACATTTGGACATTATTATTTTGTGTGTGTTTTTTTTAGAATACCCCATAAAGTCTTGCTAATTGACACTTTTTTTTGTTGTGGTTTTTTCTTCTTCTTAATTTACTTGGTACAGCCTTAACCCTCCTGGGAATGTACACTATGTTCAGCAACCTGAAGTTTCAACCCAAATGCCTTCAGTTGATATCAGTGATCAAGTTCTTGGCTCCAGTGACACTTGGTTTTCCCCCTATACTTATGTCTACCCATTTTCTGCAATTTTAAAATTCTTTGTTTTATGTTGCATTCGTTATTTGTTTATATTTTGTGATAAAATTCTATATGTAACATAAAATTTATCATCCTAACCATTTCTAAGTGTACAGGTCAGTAATGTTAGTACATTCACACTGTTGTGCAACCATCACCACCATTCCTCTCCAGAACTGAAACTCTCTACCCCTTAACTCATTCCTCCCACCTCCCAGAGTCTGGCTAAAAGCATTCTACTTTCCATATCTAAGAATTTGACTACTCCAGGTACCTCAGGTAAATGGAATAATGCAGTATTTGTGTTTATGTGACTGGCTTATTTCACTTAGTGTAATGTGCTCAATATTTATCCATATTGTAGCATGTGTCAGAATTTCCTTCTTTTTTAAGGCTGAGTAATATTCCATTATGTACACACCACATTTTCTTTTTTTTTTCTTAATTAAATCTTTATTGTTCAGATTATTACAGGTGTTCCACTTTTTTTCCCCCCATAGCTCCCCTCCACCTGATTCCCCACCCCACCCCATGCCCTTACCCCCCGCCACTGTCTTCATCCATAGGAGTAAGATTTTTGTCCAATCTCTTCCCGTACCCCTCACACTTGCTTCCCCTGAGAAACATCAGTCCACTCCCTTTCTATGTCCCTGATTCTATTATATTCACCAGTCCATTCTGTTCTTCAGATTTTTTATTCACTTGATTTTTAGATTCACTTGTTGGTAGGTATGTATTTGATGTCATTTTGTTGTTCATAATTTTTATCTTTACCTTTTTCTTCTTCTTCTTCTCCTTAAAGAATACCCTTCAGCATTTCATGTAATCCTGGTTTGGTGGCGATGAACTCCTTTAGCTTTTTCTTGTCTGTGAAGCTCTTTATCTGACCTTCAACTCTGAATGATAGCTTTGCTGGGTAGAGTAATCTTGGTTGTAGGTTCTTGCTGTTCATCACTTTGAATATTTCTTGCCACTCCCTTCTGGCCTGCATAGTTTCTGCTGAGAAATCAGCTGACAGTCGTATGGGTACTCCCTTGTAGGTAATTAACTGTTTTTCTCTTGCTGCTTTTAATATTCTCTCTTTGTCTTTTGCCCTGGGCATTTTAATTATGATGTGTCTTGGTGTGGTCCTCTTTGGGTTCCTCTTGTATGGGGTTCTGTGCGCTTCCTGAACTTGTAAGTCTATTTCTTTCACCAGGTAGGGAAAGTTTTCTGTCATTATTTCTTCTAACAGGTTTTCAATATTTTGCTCTCTCCCTTCTTCTGGCACCCCAAAAATTCGGATGTTGTTTCGCTTAAAGTTGTCCCAGAGGCTCCTTACATTATCTTCATATTTTTGGATTCTTTTTTCTTTTTGTTTTTCTGGTTGGATGTTTTTTGTTTCCACATATTTCAGATCTTTGGTTTGATTCTTGGGGTATGTTGATCTACAGTTGAGTTTCTGTATATTCTTTATTTTAGACAGTGTATGCTTCATTTCTGACTGATCCTTTTCCATTTTTTTGGCATTCTCATTAAGGTCCTTGAAGGTCTCACTAAGCTCCTCAGAAGTGTCATCAAGTTTCTCGGCGGTTTTTAGAAGATTCTTGAGCAACCTTATAAATGTGATTCTGAACTCTATGTCATCCAGTAGTTTGCTTTCCTCCGTTTCTTTCATTCGTGACATGTTTCTTTGTTTCTGCATTTTGGCTGCTTCCCTGTGTTGATGGAGTGGCTTTGTGTGGTAGGTGACCTACAGGGGGCAGTAGCTCAGCCTCCCCAATCACCTGATGTGGATGCTCTTGGTACACCCCTTTGTGGGCTGAGTGCAAAGTCTTGGTGTAGTTAAGTCTGAATTGCTGTTGGTACGCTGGGAGGAATTGTCCTCCAGGCCAACCAATTAGCTGTGAGCACTCCCTGTGGCTATAATGGAAGAAGTGCTGCGCTGAAGACAAGCTTATGGGGCAGGACTTGTTTCAGTGGGGCTTTGGTGCTCACTGAGTCTGCCTCTTGAATGTGTCACTTATGGATGTGAGGAGTTGAAATCTGGTGTCTCACACTGACCACTAGGTACACTGGCTTCTGGATCTCCAATGGGGTGCAGGTCAGCTACTGTCTGAGGCCACTCAGCAGGAGCTACAGTGAGAGCTGCAGTTTTCTCCTCTTTGCTTGGGGTTTGGAGGTTTTGGAGCTGTCTGACCAGGGCTGCAAGTTTTCTAGGTTAAGCTGCAATAGGGCAGGCTTTCTTATGCTAATTGAGCTGCTTGGAGCTTGGGTGGGTTTGTAGGTTGTGTGGGGCGGGGTCTCAGGGCGTCACTAGGTTAGGGTGTGGCAAACAGCAATGGCTGCTAGTAAGCCGGCTCTGTGTCCCCAGCCGCGTCCTAGAGTCCTGTGCCCCAGTGCCGTAAACAATTATTTAAGCCACTCTCACTGGCAGACAGTCCAGCTTCTCCCCGTAGGAGTTTGGGTCCCCCGCGTCTCCCCAGAGACTGGATTTCAGAGTAATCGGGGGCTTGTCTCAGTTCGGGTTGAAAAAAGCAACGCACCCAGTCGCCCACCGCCAGCCCGGATCACGCGCCTCCGTACCTCAGCTTTTCAGTGCTCGTGCACGTCTCAATGCTCTTTTCTCTTTCCTTCTAGTTGTAGAACTTCCACTCAGCCAGCTTTCCCGTGGTTCTGGGTGATAGACGTTTTGTCTTTTAGTTGCAGTTTAAATTGTTGTGGGAGGCAGCAGTTTAGGTGTTTACCTACACCGCCATCTTGGATTCCTCCCACACCACATTTTCTTTATCCATTTGATCATCAAAAGACCCTTGGGTTGCTTCCACCTGTTGGCTATTGCAAATAATTATGCTATGAACATGGGTGTGCACATAACTTTTTGAGTTCGTACTTTCAATTGTTTGGGGTATTTACCCAGGAGTGGAACTGCTGGATCATATGATAATTCTATGTTTAATTTTTTGATAAACCACCATTGTAGAAGAACAGGAATTCTAACATACTGCCATTGGAAACATGCTCCACCTCAAGATACTTGTGAACGCTGGTTTAAACACTTTAAAGGTGATGATTTCAATATGAAAGAGAAAGAACCTCCAGATCAACCAAAAAAGTTTGAAGACCAACAATTACAAGCATTATTGGATGAAGATGCCTGTCAAACTCAAAAACAACTTGCAGAAAGATTAAACATTGCTCAGCAAGCAATTTCCAATCATTTACAAGCAATGGGAAAGATTTTAAAGGAAGGAAAATGGGTGCCACATCAACTGAACGAAAGACAAATGGAAAACCAAAAAGTCTTCAGTAAAATGTTGCTTCAATGGCATGAAAAAAAGTCTTTTTTGCATTGAATTGTTACTGGCAATGAGAAATGGATTTATTTTGACAATCCCCAATGCACAAAATCATGCGTTGGTCCAGGTCAACCATCAACATCGACTGCAAGGCCAAATCACTTCTGAAAGAAGACAATGCTCTGCGTTTGGTGGGATTAGGAAGGTGTGGTGTATTATAAGCTTCTAAAAACAGGTGAAACCATTAATACTGATCACTACTGACAAATATAATCAATTTGAACCACACTTTGATCGTGAAATGACCAGAATATGCCAGAAGACACGACAAAGTAATTTTGCTTCATAATGATGCACCATCACACACTTCAAAACCAGTTAAAGACATGTTAAAAGATCTTGCCTGGAAGTATTAACCCACCCGCCGTATTCACCAGACCTTGCTCCTTCAGATGACCACTTATTCTGATCGATGGCACATGCACTTTCTGAGCAGCACTTCAAAACATACGAAGAAGAGGAAAATTGGGTCTCTGAATGATTTGCCTCAAAACAAGTAAAGTTCTATTGGGACAGTATCCACAAATTACCTGGACGATGGGGGAAATGTGTAGCTAGCAATGGACATTACTTTGAATAGAGCACTTTTGATGTTTCTCTTGAAGATATCGTGTTATCTTTGATTACAAAATCCGCATTATCAACTGGTACACCTAGTAAAGTGACAGTTTTACAGTTTTCTAAAATGTTAACATATACCTACCATATGATCCAGCTATTTTGCTTGCCCAAGAGATGTGAAAGCATATGTGAAGGTTCAGAGTAAATTTATTCATAACAGTAAAAAGCTGTTCATCAATGTCTGGATGGATGAATAAGTGGATACACAAACTGTAGAACAGAATACTATTCAGCATTATAAAGGAACTAGTAGTCTGATGCACAAAATTTGTGCCGGAGGGTGGGGGTGGGGAGGGGGTTCCCTCAGCCCAGCCTGCACCCTCTACAATCAGGGATCCCTTGGGGGGTGTCTAACTGCCAGTTTAGGCCTGATCCCACAGTCAGACATCCCTCTCGCAATCTGGGACTGCTGTCTCCTAACCGCTCATCTGCCTGCCTGCCTGATTGCCCCTAACTGCCTCTGCCTGCCAGCCTGATCACCCCTAATTGCCCTCCCCTGCTGGCCTAATCTCGCCCCCAACTGTTCTCCCCTGCTGGCCTGATCTTATCCCCAAATGCCTCTGCCTGCCTGATCACCCCTAACTGCCCTTCCCTGCTGGCCTGATCTTACCCCAGCTGCCCTCCCCTGCCAGCCTGATCTTGCCCAGTCTCTGTCTCTGTTTTTCTCAGCTATCCTCCAGGCCTCCCTGCCTCCCTGTGTCCCTCTTCCTCTTTCCCAGCTGGGAGGGGGCGGGGCCAGTGGGAGCCGCTCCACCCTCTGCCTGCCCTCCCTTCCATCCAGGCCTCTTCAGGCCCAGTGTGTTTTTGTTTTTGTTGTTGTTGTTTTTGTGGAGATTTATTGAAGAACAAGTACAAACTCCTACATGGGGAGAGGGAAGAGTCCCACAGAATGGACTCCCAAGTAGGGAGGAGGAAAAGGTCCCCCAGTGTGTTTTGTTTCCTCATTCTGAGAGAGGCTCTGAGAGCGAGCTGGGAGAGAGGAAAAGGGAGAAAAGGCTGTGAGCTGGTGGGCGCCGTGTGTGTCTGTGTGTCTGTGCAGTTGTGAGTGAGTGTGAGTGCTGTCCCCGTCTCCCCCGTCCCTGTCTCTGCTGCCACAAGTCCTCACCCACCAGAGCCTGCTGCACGCACAGCCTGAGTGTTAGGTCCAGTCTCCAGTCGTTGCGGATGTGACGGACCCAGGGTTTTTACATATTAGGGTAAAATATGTATATAGGCTACAACATGCATAATTCTCAAATTATGCTGAGTGAAAGAAACCAGATTTTTAAAAGAGTATATTTAACTCTGTTTATATAAAAATCTTATAAATGCTATCTAATATAGTGATAGAAAGCTTATCAATGGGTGGTGAAGGGGGAATAGAGAAGGGGTAGAGGGAGGAATTACAATGACATGAGGAAACTTTTTTTTTTTAATATATTTTATTGATTTTTTTACAGAGAGGAAGGGAGAGGGACAGAGAGTTAGAAACATCAATGAGAGAGAAACATCGATCAGCTGCCTCCTGCACACTCCCCACTGGGGATGTGACCGCAACCAAGGTACATGACCTTGACAGGAATCGAACCTGGGACCCTTCAGTCCGCAGGCCGACACTCTGTTCACTGAGCCAAACCTGTTAGGGCGACATGAGGAAACTTTTATGGGGATATTTATTATCTTCATGTGGTGATGGTGTCATGGTTATCTGCATATGTTAAAATTTAAACTGTATACTTTATGTGTAGTTTATTACATGTCAATTGTATTTCAATAAAGCTGCTAAAATTTTTAGTCATAGTAACAAATATGAAATAATTAAGAATTAAAATGAAATATAAGTTCATATTATTGAGTTAAAAGATTTTGGTAAGGTACACGTAAATGTGTGAAATTTTCCTGTTTATAAAAAAACACACATTAGCAATCTCCCCTACCCCTTTTTGGCATTAGAACAGGTACTGGACTGTGGAGCAGAAATGATATGTAAGTGACTACCATCTCAGAGGGAGGGCTAAGAGAAAACAAATAACCTGTCCAGGGTGAACAGCTAATTGATAGACATGGATTTGAATTCAGGCCCAACCATGCTGGAGAGCACACATTTGCCCCAGCAGATGTACTCTCCATCCTCTCTCACCTTCCCTAAGCATAGGGAGGGCAACCTATAAGGACCACATCATTGGTCTAGGCCAGGCAAACTCATTAGTCAACAGAGCGGCAAACCACGGCTCGCAAGCTGCATGTGGCTCGCGAGCCGCAGTTTGCCGACCACTGGTCTAGATTCACCACTGGCTTCCCATTGGGTTCTGCCAATGAGCAGCATCAGCAGGAAGTGAGAAGGAGGGAGGAGAGTGAAGTCCATGTATTCATTCTCTCCACTTCCTTTCCCTGGGACTCGCTTGCAATGACCCAGGGGCCCCCTGTGTCCACCCTGAAGCTTTGCATATCTGTCAGGTGACTGTTTTCACACCATTGTTTCCCTTCAGGTTCCAGCAGCGACTCCTTCCCCTCACCTGATGAGAGGAGTTCACCCAGTTGCTAGCAGCCCTGGGATTCTGCACTTTCTTGCAGTTTCCTTACAACCTGCAGACACTTTTGTAGGCAGTCCCTTTGTTAACCTTTCCTCACATCACCCAAAATGAGTATCCTTCTGTTTCCCATCATGACCCTCACTTATACAGTAATAACAACAAAAATCCATCTCTTTTCCACTTCTGTCCTTTTTTTGGGCAGAAGCATTATTTCTGCCCAATAAGAACAAGATCTGTTTTGGTGTCAGACTATATAAAAAGAATCAGAAAGCTGGTTGGAGAGAAAGGTGTTTTGGGAAGTTATTTTGAAGCTGCATCTGCAGAGGAAGCACTGTGTCCTTCCTTGGATAGAATGATGATTTGATGGTGCTTATGGGGACTTAGTGCCACCACTGGCTATGATTCTCTGATGGCAAACGGGTCCACCAATTTCCTCCACTTGATCCCATATCTGATTCTCCACAGTTATCGGCAAGGGCTGCATGTTTTGTTTAAGTTAAGCATTATAACACTACTATATCATTTACCTTTGCCTTTGAACCTAGGACAACTCACCCTTCCCTACTTATGTCACCTGAAGCCCATGTGTCCTGAGGAAAGTATGACACACGACATAGTGATTGATGGTGAATGGTCTCCAAAGTCCCCTTGTTCTCTTGAGATAGGTGCTAGATCAATGAAACACTGTATTCATGTTTCATTCTGTTCTTTCAAATGTCACCAGTGAAGGGAATCCCCCCCTTTAATTCCACATTCCTTCCACTCATAGACTGTGGCCCAAAGGCAGAGGCACTGCTGAGGGGTTTTGGTACAATACAGTTTTCATCAGCACATGTGCAAAAGGCCCCAACACAATTCAGAAAAGCCAGGGGACTTTTATACCTAGTGCCCAGAACTTCGTAAAAATGTATTTGCTGGTGCCAAAGAGTATACATTGGCACCATGCTGTCCCTCTATTCTGGCCACCTCACATGTCTCTGTGAGTAGAAATGTTTTGTTTCTCTTCCCACTGTTCATGGGTTCACACACTCAGCAAGGAAACGCAGAAAAAGAGCAAGCCACGAGTTTCTCTATGACAGGCCTCCCCTTCATATTCTTCCTCCCACCTTACACCCTTAGGAAACTCATCCAAAACGAACATGCATCTGGAAATGTAGGCTCATTCTTGTCCGTAAGATTTTTACTGGAGGGAACGTGTGGTCGCCAACAATGGGCTGGCACCCATGTACTGGAAGCTCTGCCGAGGTTTCCAACTGTTCAGCATGTTTCTCATCACAAGGCCAAGCCCAAGTTACTCTGAGGTAGCCTGGGCTTCAGGAGAGGAGAGATCAAATACCTTTTGTTCCCAATAGACTAACTACTCTAAACAGCAACACCCTAGATTGGCATGCTGAGGCACAGTCACAAGCCACAACTGTGGTTCTTAAACCAATGCCAGTAATGGGAAGGGAACACACACACTCTCTCTCTCTCTCTCTCTCTCTCTCTCTCTCTCTCTCACACACACACACACACACACACACACAAAGCTCTACTGTGTCACAGCAGCAGCAGCAGGAGTGGTTGGCTATTCATGTTTTCTTTTATTCAGAGACTAGTGAATCACTTTGCTTCTAATATTTTCCTTTGTAGAGAGTGCATTCTATATGCCTTTGTGTGTGTGTGTGTGTGTGCGCGCGCGCGCATGCGTGTCTGTGTGTGTCTCTGTGGTAGGGGAGGGGGTGTGTGTGTGTCCCTACTCAAATCTGTTGGTCTCCATAATCTGGTCTTCAATATTTGTCTAGCGTCTGTCTCTCTTCTGGGTTTTGTAGAAATTACTCCATTGTTTCATTTGCTGGAAAATCTGGATCTGATCTTTGGAAGAAGGATTTGGAAAGTAATGACTGTGCCTCTTAATGAAAAGATTAACAATGCTCTGGAGCTGAATAGTCCTGCATTTGTTTAGAATGGGCCCAGCATTTTGCTCTTTTGAGGAGTAACATACAATACTGAGTCATGTCCCAGATTTATATACCATTCCAATCCCCTCGCCCATGTTCTAAATAAAGGTGGTGTGACTATATGTTTGAAACAGAAATAACTCCAGTGTGTGTGCTATGGCTTTGTTTATACAAATGAACGCTAGACGTTTTCTTGGATCTCTCTGAGAAATGACATCCTATACTGATGCCCTTTCTGTAATCACAAGTCTAACCACTTCCAGCCCCTGGTTTTGTATTGCAGCCTGTTGATGATGTTTAGTTTTACACTTATTACAGAACCATGTCCCGCCTGATTATCCTTCTTCCTGCATTGCTGGCGGAGCACATATCATCTTAGTCTATACAGGATTACACACACGTCCACGGATTCTGCTGGCTGAGCGTCGGTGATGCAGTTTGGCCAGGAATCATCAGCCAGTCCTTTTCCTAATTTGGTCCTACTGTCAGCCTGTCCCTGGCAACACCATGACACCCCACTCACTCCTCTGGGGAGGGGACATGGGGGACGCTGTCCTGTTGCTGAGGAAATGAAGCACATTCGTTTACTGCGGCTGCACACAGACGCAAAGGCCAGAACAAACAGTGACACACCACGCTGAGCTCTGCTGAGACACTGAGGCCTCCTTCCAGCCTGGGACTCCTGCCCTGGGAGACCAAGCTTACAAAGGTGGCTTTCTCCCTCCCTCCTCCTCATTCTCCTTCTACTCCCAACTATGCCAGGTGCCGATACAAGCATTTCAGAAGGGAGGCATTATAAATCATGAGATTTGGAAAGTTGAAAGTTATCTTAGAGATCATCCCGTTCATTCAATCGCTTTTAAATTGTTCTGAAGAGCCCCTGGATCTCCCAAATGCACCTTGGGGCTGCCTCCCTCACCCCCAAGGAGAGAAAGGGCTCAGGGCTTGGCAAGGAAGCCCTTCCCTGTGTGGGGGAGAAAGGCTCCCCAACCCCTTCCACTGGGGCAGTTCAGCTTTGATCTGTTTTATATATTGAAGTTTCTTATACAATTTCCTTTGCAAAAAGGATTCCATACTTTAAAAAAAAAAGTTGGGGGAACCAGTGGGTTGGAGAAGGGAGTGGTCCCAAGGTCCCAGGCAGGGGTTCGGACCCAGGAGTTCCAGCTTCTCAGCCCCAGTTTTCCTACACCCCATCTTCTGGAGAATGGGAGTAATCGGGTACCACATGGCTGTGCAGTGAGAGTCCAGAAAGCCACATCCTACCTGGGTTTTAAAGAACTCCTTCCTTGCCAAGTACAGAGGAGAGGTTGCTCTCACCACGCGGGGGAGCCTCGGGCGATGGTGGCCAGGCTCCCACCTCTAGGTTTTTAAAAGGCCCTGGGTTACACGAAAAGATGTAGTTAAAGCTAAGCAAGTTCGAAGCTGGGCAGCATGAATAGCAAAGGATCTGTGAGAGTGCTCTTAAATGCCCGGACCCACCTTCCCCAACACCAACACTGGGTAGCTGAGAACCCTCTTCTGGCTCCAACTTCCAACAAGGCGGAGTATGAGGGAGTGGGGTCCTTGCCCCTCTCCTGGGAGAACCAGGCTGGCTGGGACACGCTGTCTCCCCTCCCTCTGCCCCTCCCTGTCCACCCCAGCTCTGCCTTCCTCCCAGTTACCAGGGTGCAGCTTTCAGTGAGCCTTTCTCCCCCACACAGGGAAGGGCTTCCTCAGCTCCCTCATAAATATTCATGATGTGCTGTGGTGCCGCCTAAGTCCCTTCCCAGGTGAAACTGATACCTTCGAAAATGATTAAGGCCATCGTTTGCCTCCGCAGCAGCCCAGGTTCCACCACTTAGAGTCTAAAGGTCTCTGTGAAGCAGAAAGGGCTGGCCTGGCTGAGAACTGCAAACACCAGACTGGGGCACAGGCACAAAGAGTACAGCAGGCTCCCTCCTGTGCCAGTGAGGGCATCCATTCCAGGGGGAGCCCTGGAAACTCAAAGTAATCCCGTCAAGGCTCACCTGCTACCCGCTTCCTGTGGGATCCAGGAAGAACAGTGCCCTAAAAGAAAGAAAGAAAAAAAAGAACTTTCTCGTTACTTACACTCCGCTTCAAATCCAAGGGAAGCAAAATAAAATAGAGGGTGGGGGTAGCGGGTGGAATTGGTCTGCAAAATGAATCTCAAATTCCAGACAGCTGACAGAAAGTCAAACCCTTACCATCTGAAGCCCACAGAGAGCATCATGGTCCCACTTTGTAGAGGGATGGCTGGCTGGTGATGAGGGGGGCCGAGGGCAGGATGAGCAGAGGGGGTACCTTCAGCTATACCTAGAGAAACGTCCTGCAGCCACGTTCTTGCAGACAACGTGAAGGGGAATTCCAAAGCAATCATCCCTTGTTTTGGGGGAGGAAATGTACCCTCTGCCTGAATGATCTGGGTGACTGAGTTAGAAGGTTTTGCCTTTGAGTACTTGTGGCACCTGATTCCTGATTAAAATTGTTTCCTTTCACGTGTGCATGGCACAGGGGATGATGCAAGCTGGCCTCCGATGCTCTCTTTGTCCTTTCCCTTCTCACTTTAGAATTCGTCTCTCCCTTCTTCTGCCATAAATAAACTTCTTATCTTAATGCCCTGCGTTAGAGCTGCCAAACTGGAGTTTAAGAGGTTTACAGCTCCCCTTACTTTCCATTTGGGGATCTTAAGATGATTCTTCAGATGAAAAATTATTTTCTTTGTACTTTCATTTGGACAAAGATAGAGTTCGAGGCTCTGTTAATGGCCCAACAAAGTGGTTGGGCGATGATTGGTTTCCGGCATCCAGGTGCAATGAGAGTCAGAAACCTGCCCTTCATTCTTCCACAATCAAGTGGCGGGGTCAGTTTTCAGTTGCTATCCTGCCACTCCGGGCATCCATCCCTTGGTTACCTCGCCTGCCACTGTGAGTCATCAAAGAATCACACTTTTCGAGAAAAGTGTATTTACTAAAGACATTAAATTGATTACAGCACATTTGTCTGGCCATCCATTCCCGGGCTTTATGCGGAGTTTCCACTCAAAAGGCTCTTTTGCCTGTCATGCTGTCAAATGGTGGGTATGGGGAAAGACATGTGTTTGCATTTGTGTGTCAGCCCCTGACATTTGTATTTATTTGTACATATGTATTTTGTTTGTTCAAATAAATGTTTCATCAGATGAGCCGTACAGAAGGAAGCCTCAGAAGGAGCTGGTACAATTCAAAAGCAAGTGAAATATTTCTCAATAAGACTTTGGAATTCCAACTTCTGGCTAATTGTAAATATGATCTGGAGGAGGAAGTAGCACATCAGGGAGCTGAGGCCTGTATTTATCTTTAAATGTTATTGTTACATTATATAGTTTACTGCGTAAATAATTGAATGAGAGTAATTACAAGGTAGGGGCCATGCAATGCTTGTGCATGCTACATTTCACTGATGCTCCCTTTCCTGAACTGTGCAGTTCCACAACGGCTTGCCATTTAAGTAACACCTAGAGGTAAATCACAAATGAGAGCTGTTGTTGTTGTTTTCAAATGGATAACATTTGATTTTAGCTCATCTCCCTTGAGAACACCCTTCATCATTTGTTCACGCAAAACCATTCAAAGTCCTAAAAATAAACTTTTAAAATACTGTCTTTATAGGCACTGCAAATTTAATATGGTATTACTGGAAAGAAAAAAAAAGGAACCTTGAAAATTGAATGATACTTATTAATCCTGAATGGATATAGGTTATTGCATTTATCTGAATGTTTGGCTATCTGTATAATGAAAAATATAAAAGCTGAGACTATTAAGGTAATAATTTTCACAGGTACAAAGGAGAATAGTGGTCAGTGCAGGAGTAATATTTTCATGCTCTGTGAGGAGAACTTTTCATTTCTACACATCTTATTATTCTTGGTTTAACAAATGAACCATTATGCTGAAATGACTTCCTTGAGGTTATGCATAATAACCCATTTATCTTTGTATCTCTGGTATCTACAGCATAGTAGATGCTCAAGAAATATCTATTGAATAATTTCAGTGAATACCAGTTTACCCTTTCTCCCATCTTCTCCCTTGAGGGGAAATTGGAAGAGGAGAGAAGGGACTAGAAATAGATAAAATGAATTGAAACCCTACTTTACATCAGACACTTTCACCCTGTGAAGTTTTGGATGACTAATTTATGATACAGGAAAAAAAGACTATAGAAAAAATTATAGGGATATAGATTCTCTTGTAAATTTAGCTGTGATTATGGAATACTTTTGTACAGATGATTGGTCCCATCCTCATAATTAGGGGAGTTTTTATCATAACTACAGAATAATGCCTGGCCAGTGTGGTTCAGTGGTTGAGAGTCTACCCATGAACCAGGAGGTCACAGTTCAATTCCCAGTCAGGCAACATGCCTGGGTTTGGGGCTCAATCCCCAGTAGGGAGCATATAGCAGGCAGTCAATCAATGATTCTCTCTCATCATTGATATTTCGATCTCTCTCCCTCTCCCTTCCTCTCTGAAATCAATAAAAACGTATTTTTAAAAAAAACTAGAGTTGTTTTTGTAAAATATTTGCTTTCCTATTCACCCTGCATGAATTCTTATTCAATACCAATATTTTCAACCATGATTGACAACTGTTGATAGAATTGTTACTTTCATTTTTGTTTTTAATTAATTTTTGTTTAAATTTTAAATATTATAAAATTAATGTGTGCTCACACTAAAATATTTTTTAAATTGTGCCAACATATAATAGTAAAATGTAAATGTCTCTTTCTCTATCCTTCAATTCCACATCTTTCTTGCCCCATAGGTACTTATTATCACTAGTTTCTTATGTATCTTACCAGGAATGTTCTTAGTATAGACAGGCATACACACAGGGGTGAGCAAAAGTAGATTTATAGTTTTAAATACATGAAACAGTTTATTTTTGTATTGTGATTTATTAATTATACTAGAGGCTGGTGCACGACATTCGTGCACTGGGGAGGGGGGTGGTCCCTCAGCCCGGCCTGCACCCTCTTGCAGTCCAGGACCCCTTGGGGGATGTTCAACGGCCAGCTTAGGCTCAGGGAGTGGGCCTAAGCCCAGTCAGACATCCTTAGCACTACTGAGGAGGCAGGAGAGGCTCCCACCACCACCAATGCGTTCACAGCCATCAGCCCGGCTTGTGGCTGAGTAGAGCTCCCCCTGTGGGAGCGCACTGACTATCAGGGGGCAGCTCCTGCATTGAGCGTCTGCCCCCTGGTGCTCAGTGCGCATCATAACAACTGGTCGTTCCCTCGTTCAGTTGTTTGCATATTAGCCTTTTATTATATAGGATTATTTATTTGTATTACAACTGTAAATCTATTTCTGCCCACCCCTATGTATATGTATGCAATTTTAAAATTTTATTCAAGCAGGTGGAAACACTTTGACAATCTACTCTATTAACTTAACAATATACACAGGAGGCAGTATTAGCACAACTAGAGTTGGAAAAAGACCTCTTAAAACTGATGCCAAAATGCAATAATTAACAGTGAGAAGATTTTCCTGGGACTTATATCTTTTTTTAAAAACCTAAAAATCATGAAAATATATTTCTCATTTTAAACAAAATTTAGATTATAATTGCAACATTGTGATATTTCTTGGAGAAAAGACATCAAATGTTGCTGGGAGTGAGAGGTTAGGTCCTTCACCCCTCCAAAGTATATGATAGTGCAATATAATAAGTCTCCACTCACGTTTAAATGCACAGCATTATCTTAAGGACAGTTGTTTGTACAAAACTATTTCTGAGCTTTATCAGTTTTCTGGACGACCTCAGTTAAAAATCCTTTAACATTCAAATGATTTTCATTTGAAGTGCCTGTCTTATCATCTTTGATACTGTTTATGTCCTCTTGAATTGTTAGTTTAAGACTAACCCGTCATTCATCTTCGATTTTGTCTTGGGTGTTATTATCACATAAACATATTTTTATTTTTATTTATTTTTTTATTGTTTGAAGTATTACAAATAGTAGTACATATGTCTCCTTTTTCCCCCCCATTGACCTCCCCCCAGCCTTTCCTACCCCCCAGTACATGCCTTCACCTGCCTGCCCTCCCCCCACCCCACAGTGTCTTGTATCCATTGGTTATGCTTATATGCATGCGTACAAGTTCTTTGGTTGATCTCTTACAGCCCCCCTCGCCCAACCTCCCCTGCCTTCCCACTGTAGTTTGACAGTCAGTGCAATGCTTCTTTGCCTCTGTATCTATTTTCCCCCCATTTCTTTCCTTTAAAAAATTTTGCCTCTGCAGACTAGAAATAAACATATAATAACAAACAAAAAATGTTTGAGTCCCAATTCAATATCCAACAGTTCTGAGTCCCCGTTTCAATGTCAAACAGTTCCTTATGTGTACATGTCAGCAATGATATCTGGATGGTGGGCACATGGTGGCAATGCAGGTCCGACCTCTCTGGTTTTGTCCTAGGCAACCTGCAGTGGTGCACAGCTGCTGACTGCTCGCGTGGCAAGGCATTGTTAGCGTCTTCCATCTCTGGACTGTTTTTCCTTTTTAGCAGCCTTTTATTGGGTTCTGTGTCATGTTTAGTAAAGCCTTCCCCACTGTAAAATTGTTTGTTAATTCTGCTGTGTTTTCTTCTAGAACTTTTATATTTCATTTTAAGCACATTAAATATGCTTAGAATAAGAGATCTTATAAGTAATAGATTTTCATAATGCTTGAAAGTTTTATCATAATCTTAAAACTAGAGTGGTCATCACTATATCCCTATTTTAAAAGGTAAGTGTAATAAACGGCGGAAACACCATCGATTCCCTTTCTACTGTCAGCATGGAGAACATATGTGCCTCCTAAACTTGTCTGATTACAAATTATGACTGAAGGAATCTGGGAATGGTTTTTGTGTATACAAGTCGCCAGATGTTTTATAATGATTCTGTTAATATGAGCCTCAGGATTAGACTAGAGCCAGTGTTACAGGTCAAGACTGAAGCTCATTGACCAAGCTACACGGGAAAGCTTGCTCAGTGCCTGCTGGCACAATACATAAATATCCAGATTTATTACTCTCTGTCTCCAGCACCGAATTTGCCTACAGATTTATGAAAGGGAAAACATGAAATTGAGATTTGTAAATATTTGAAGTTTACTTCTGAGATCTAAAAAGGCAGTAAGAAGGCTAGTAATAAATTCAAAATAGAGGTAGGGGAATGCAGTAAGTTTGCAATTATAGGAATAAAACTTAAGGAAGGAATCACAAACAATAAAACTTAATAATTTCACCCTTGATTCATAAAACACTGAGCTTCAACTGACATATATTATTAGCCTGAAGAAAAAAATGGAGGTAAGTGAATATGGATCATCACAGAGGAAATCGTTGGTAGATTCAGCAACTAGAGTTAGAATCTCTAATTCTTATGACAGCATGATTCTCCTTGCAGGTCAGTAAAAGGCAAAGCCTTAAGAATGTTTACCAATATGCATAATGTTCAGTGTCCTTTGCCCTGTATATAACTAATTACATCTCGGAAGCCCATAAAAGTAGCCATTTCAGCAGTTTGATCAGTTTTTCCATTTTTTATTTATCTGGAGTCTAGTTCCTTCCGAAATCAAATTATTGGACTTTGTAGAATTGTGTACCTCTGTCAATTTGCAGGGTTAATATTAGGCTCCATCTAAGAAAAGCAATTAGGTCAGTGATGGGAATCTGAGCCTCAGATTCAAACAAACTAATTTTCAAGTTCTATTTTGTAAGTTAACAGTTGTATAACCTTGGTGAATAATTTCCCTATGCTGTGGTTTCCTCATTTTTAAAATTGGGTTATTAATGACTTTCAGCGGCTGACTCTATTGCCTGCCTATTAAATATCAAACGTCACTACTATCTTCTTCATTAACATGCTAGAGCCATTCCCAGCTGGTACTGGGCCTTCCTATCCTATCTAATAAAGAAGGAATATGCTAATTGACCATCATGCCCTCAAAGATGGCGGCGCCCACAGCCACAAGATGGCGGTGCCCAGTCCCCTCAGCTCCGCTGGGGCAGCAGGCATGTGGCTCAGCCTGGGGGCAGGCCCAGCCACTCTGTATGCCTGCCTCCGGAGTCCCCCAGTCCCCTTAGCCCCCCAACCACCCAGAGCCGGCCCAAGGTGCAGGCAAACCTCGGATGGCAGTGGCCCAGCCTCCCAGGGCTGCCCAAGGCTCAGGTAACAAGGGCCGGCCAAGGCTTGCGCTGCTGGCAGTGGCAGCAGCAGAGGTGTGATGGGGGTGTCACCTACCCCTGATTGCTGAATTGCCTCCTGCCTCTGAGGGCTCCCGGACTGTGAGAGGGGGCAGGCTGGGCTGAGGGACGCCACCCCCCCCCCCCACCTCCAGTGCACAAATATTCATGCACTGGGCCTCTAGTCATTTATGAAAAGGCAATCTAATAGGCAGATGAACTGCAAAGCAGTATATATCCTCTGGAGTCACACAAAGGGCCACACAGCTTAACATGTAGGCTGTACAGAACATGGGCTGGATCCCACCTTTGTGCAGGCAGGTTCTGAATGAAGCCCAGCTATTTTTTTATTTTATTGTTTTTAGTTCCTGGAGGAAATTTCCTTGATCTCAAGGAAAGTAGGTCCAGTGTCTGGCCTAGGGACAAGCCTAGTTGATCAATGAGATGAAAAAGAGTATTAGTTGGAGTTCCTCCTTGATAATGAAAGGCCTAGAACCAAAACTTTTGTTCTGGTTCCGCTTTTGAATGCAATCATCTGACAGCACCATGTTTTAGGCTTTCTATCATTATTCCCAATCATGAATGGAAGACCAAGAGACAATCTAGAGTCCTGACACCAATTACTTACTAAAACAATGCTAGAATTTTTTTTTTTACTTCTATATAAGCAAATTCCCTTTGTTTAAATCTCTCTTAGTTTAGCTTTGTGCTGCTGGAAGCTTTCCTAATTGATAAAGAACTATAAGGGCTGTTAAAAGGATTAAATAAAGTGGTGTAATTAACCTCCTTAGGAACATAGAAAGGACTCATAATAATCAATGACTGCTATAACTATGGTGGTCTTATTGGTTATAATCATGATCCTCTAAAACAGGATAGCTAAAGGAAAGAACTTGGGATTGAGATAAAACCACCTCAGTTTGAGTTTTGAGCTTTGTCTCTTGGGCAAGTTACCTAACACAGGGATCAATTTATAAATCTGTAAAAAAGAGTTGATAACAATACTTGTCCCACAGGGAAGTGGTGAGAATCCAAAAGGAAGTTATGTGAAAAACATTTTACACTCTGTGAAATATGATATAGAGGTTAGCTGTTCTTGTAGTATCTTAGTCATCAGCTCCAAAGACGGGGAAAAGTTGCCCTCAAATTAGAGATAAAACAATAATAAATGTCTGAGTATTGAGTAATAAGAATTAAAAATAACTCTCAATCTGTTTTAGCTATTAATAGATCTTATATTCATAGCTGGGAACCTGAGAAAAGGCAATAAAATTACCTTACCTAGAATGGGAAAGATGAGTTATTTGCCCCCACAGCTTCAGTGCACTATTAAAGAAACCATAACAATGAAAAAGAATGAGAAATTTTAAATTGGAAGGTAACACAAAGGAGAACAGATTACAGAAATGAAGGCCAGATATTTTTTGGGGGGTGGGTGTCTCATGAGGTATTCAACAGAGAATCTGGGCACAGGAAGGATCCAAGAAAGGGGATAAATTGCAGTTATCATTTCTGTGTTTGTATTCTCTGACTCCAGCTTTGGTGGGCACTTCCAGTGGAGACAAGTCGGTTATGTGTCCCAAGCAAATAGGGCTAGGACTTGCTTAGGCCCATTCAGTAAGGGGTATTATTTAATGGGTCTGCCTATTTTCCACAGTGTCTTAAATGTAAACATACAAACACCACAAAGTACAGTCTAGATGTATAATAACAATTAGAGTTTGTATCGGGTATCTTACCTCTTACACTTCTACACTAAGGCATTATAAAACTTTCAGCCAAGAATGACTAAGAAAATGTCCCATGCCTGGTTTGGTATGAGTTTTTATTCTGTCATCCTGATTCCACATAATTCAGTAATTCTATGTCTTCAAATGCTCCAAATCCCACATGGATTTGGTTATTTCCTTGTAACACAGTAAAGTACTATGAATTACTAAGAAATCTCTGATTAACTAACATTACTAAAAGTTCATATTTTTAATAATGAACTTTGTCAATTGGAAGTGTTTGGTTTTATTTTTCTTCTGATTTACAATGTTGGGAATTTCTATAAATCCAGGAGGTAAGTTTTTTCTATATTGTGTATTCTGCAAAACCAAGCTTGTACAATGGCCTGAAATTTCAACTGATTTAAGCTGGGCGGGGGTTTGTTGATGATACCAACTTTTTTGCAGAAAAGAACAACCTCTGGGTAAGTAATAATGTCAGATCATCTTTGTTCACTAATTTTAAAAAATGATTTTCCATGGTTAATTTCCAAGTTATATTTCTACCTCCATTAGGGGTTTGTTTTTTAATTATTTCATGCCCATTTCAATGTAGACAAGGAAGCAGACAGATTTAAGTGCTGTTCCAAGCACTATTAATGAGTTAAGCATTCAATTCTGAAGAGACTGCACACTTGCTCATCTAGCTCTGTTAATACTAATCTGGGAGTTAGTGCACATGAAGAGCGACTGAGCTAAAGATACTTCCATTTACAATGACTGAAAAAAGAAAGATGTTTCTTTCTCAGGTAACAGTCCAGAAGTCAGTGAGCAGCTCTACGCTGGTAGGTGGCTCTGACATGCTCCTCTTGTACCATCCACTTATGGGTCCAACGTGATTCCCACCATTCATCCCTTTTCACAGAGGGGGAGCCTGGCCATTTTAAAGGCAAGACTTGGAAATGGTTCTGATCACTCTTCTGGTCATTCCATTGGCCAGAATATAGTCTCACCCAACTGGAAGGGAGGTGAGTAAATAATGGAGCTGAGAACTCACCAATGTGACCAGCTAAGATTCTACTCTTGTAGAAGAGGGAGAGAATGGGTGTTGAGAAATAACAGAAATCTGCTATACTAGGTATACTGGACTGAAGCTTCTCAAAATTTAATGTGCATGCAGAAAAAAAAATAATGTGCATGCAGATTCTGATTCTGGCGTGGACAATCAGACACTACATTTTTAAACTTCCAGTGCTTGATGCCAATGCCACTGGTCTGTGAGCCACACTGAGTAGCAAGGAACTAGAATATTCTCTTGATTGCAATAAATAGGGATTTCTTGAGACCACTATGAAAGAATTATTGTTAGAAAAGTTGTGAAGAATCAAGGAAACTCTAGTTATCTCAACTTTCTTTGGGCCATAGAGTATTTACCTTTAAGTTATTGTGCCCTTCTTCTCTCATACCAAACTGGATCATTCCTTACATATTCTCTAGTCCAAAATCTGATAGATACATTATTTGCTTCAGTTAGACTGGGGACCTTCCCCAACCAAGTGTCATGATTTCATGGGTCATCTGGCAGCCTATAAATGGGATAAACTTTGGTTTAATCAGTAGCCACATCAACATGAACTTCCTAACTTGTCTTCCCTGAGCAAGGAGCAGTGGGCATTGCAGCTACATGGAAAGCCATACAGAAAACCATATAGTTTCTTTTTGGCAATATTATAGCAGAACATATGAACTTAATGCTTTGTGGACAAAAAACTGAGAAATAGAAAGGCAATACAGATTTATACTTTGATATATATGATGGTATATAATTATTACAATTAGTAGCTTCACTTGTTTTCTACTTATAGAAATGATTGACACACATTGTTTACTTTATACTGAGGAGCATAAGAAAAAACATAATTTAATTTCAGTTAATTCATATATTTTCAGATTAACATTAAGATGTAGGAAAGATAAAGAGTACCAAGTTATAGAAAAAACAAAAGAAGAATATTTTAAGTAGAAAAGGTACACTGTTCGTACTTTATATAACCAATGATGCTTTGCTCTTTAATTGCAGTATATTCTTCTTGTTTAATGACACATTAAGATGAGTTTTAACTTAACTACAACTCAAATTAATTAGTACTTGTTCTGATTCACTGAGTGTCCAGACTCTACTACCCACACTCATCTTGGCTTCTGGATAACTTCTCTCTCCATGAAAGGCCTCCTTTTTGTTTTCTGGGTCCTGCCTTTCCTATGCCCACTAAGAAGAAAGTATACATTAGCACAATTAAATGCAGATGTTTTTAATTAACCCCTTCAGCTGACCTCCAGATGAATGATTCAACATGACTTGGCAAACTGATGATTTCTAAGGAGTCATACATAATTACAACACACCAATAACATTTAATTGAGTTAACCATCCCTACTCCAGGAGAACCAGATGAAACCAATGTCTCTGTCCTGTTCATAATATCCAATTCAGGTGACTGACCAGGTCAGAATGTTACTTCTCAGTGAGATGAGGCTGGGCCCTCACAATGGGATTTGAGGTTCTGAGGAAACCTTTTTCTCTTTTGGGTGGGAGTCAGACAAGGGCTAAGCAGAACCTGAATTGATGCCTTAGGACCACTATGGGGCCTGGAGAAAGAACTTCTCTTACACTTGGCCATGTGTTATAAAGCTGAAGGGAATAAACTTTCAGGTGAGGAAGTGATGGCTGGAACCAAGTCATCAACCAGAAGACCAGGCTGCACACAGGAGTCAAGCTATAGAAGCCCAAGCAGGAGTTCTGGAAGACAGGAACACAAAGACGATGCAGTAGTAACATGAGCCAGAAGCTGTAAGGAAGTCCAAGAATAAAGGTGGAATTTGCCCACTCCACTAGGTGGTTTTTTAAGTATTTATCTTGCCAACTTGGATGAGTATATCTACAGAGTATTGTTGGAAAGAACACAGGAGACAAGTGGTATCAAAATTAGTCTTTTCCTTGAAGAAAAGAGTCAAGGCCTAAGAGTGACTATGCTTGCATGAATGGCTCTGTTTTCTTTAGTTCCAGGATTACCTGGTCAACAATCAAAGATTTTGACGTCTGGTCCTGGAAATTGTTCTTCATTTATTCATTTTGCAAGCACTTACCAAGTAGAAATAAAGTAGTAAAAATACTAATTAAATATACTTCTTTCCTTTAAAGGCCTTATATCCATCGTGGCTTGAGCGATGTAAATATAAGACAAGGCAAAATGTATGTCTCAAACTTTGAAGAAGGAACTTGGGATCCAAAGTCACTGCCAAGACCAAAGTCATGAAGATTTTCCCTTATGCTTTCATGTCTGAGTTTTATCATTTCAGGGCTTACATTCAAGTATTTATTCTACTTCAAGTTAAATTTTGTATTGTGAGATAGGAGTCCAGTTTCACTTTTTTGCATGTGACTATCCAATTTTCCCACCACCATTTATTGAAGAGAATTTCCCCCCGTGGAATATTCTTGGCTCCTTGTCAGATATTAGTTGACTGTATAATTAATTCTTATTGTTAAGACTTGGGGAAGACTTCTGAAGAAGGTGACATTTCAATCTCATCTTTGAAGCATGGGAAAAGATCGGATGGTAAAAAAACAAATCCAGGGATAAGAAAGACAATTAGAAATACAGAAGTATTTGGCACGATGAGGAATGAAAAACACTCCACTGTAGCTGTAAGGTAGATTGCTCACAGGGGGATGAGTTGGAAATATAACCAGAGAAGCAGGTTGTGATGATACTTAATGATACACAAATAAGTTTAGAATTTATTCTACAAGTAATGAAAACAACCAAGGATTTTGAGGATGGGCATTGTTAAATTTTTGTGCCTGAAACCTGTAACTCCCTCCTCTCATTTTTTCAATTCTAACTGTAAGAGATAACCACCAAAGAAACCAATATTAATTTTAATACTTTCTAAAAATATTCAGTATTTCTTTACCCTCGTATTTATTGCAATACATTTACCGGTAATCCCATTTTTAAACTTCAGAACCTAAATGAGACTTATGGTTCCTAAGCTCTGATTGGCCAGATCCACAGAGCAGACCCCCGTCTTACTCGATTAGATACAGGTAGAGACATAGGAACAGAGAAAGAGGCAGACACTGCCCAAGAGCTAAAAAATGGAACACACGTACCCATCCCTAAAACAATCATTTTGTCTGGCAGGGTCTGGACGCTCTGACTGGCTAGGCCTGGTCACATGCCTGGAGCTGCCAAAACCATATAGAGTGGCAGGATGAATTTTGAACATTCTTACTTTTTGTCATTAAACATATATGGGGGATATTGAGACACAGCCTAGTTTGAGGATTTTAGGTCTTGGTGGTGGGGTAGGGACAGCTATCTACAAGGGAAAGTGGCTTGAAGGCCTTGGACAATGGAGGAGAAGTTCTGTGAAAGAGAAGGTAACAGAAATGGGTCATCTCAAGGACAGCCTCACTGACTGGACAGTTTTATTTAGGGCTTTCTGGCTTTGTCTTTCCAGGAAGAGACCTACTTGGGTGCAAAGTGCAGTATGTTTCATAAATATGCAGAACATAGAGGATTTTACAATGCTATTTCATCTGTACCCATTTCTCAGCCAGGTTCCAGTGATAAGTCACAGGAGCTGTTGTAAAGGCTCATTCTTCGGTGAGTCACCTCAAACTTCAAATAAAGAAGGACCATAAATCTTTTCAAATATATAAGGTGATGCAAAGCAGAAGTCAAGCTGCTAGAAAAACAAGGTACAGCATATGTATCACGCCTAGAATGCTTTGGAGGGACTTTAGTCCAGCCTGCTTATGTTTTGGGGCAAAAGAACTACATATTTTGACAAAGGCCACATAGTCATATAGTGGCAGAGCTGGTGCGAAAATTCACATCTTCTGCCTCCTAGACCTAATCTTGTTTTATTACATCATCCTACATCAGCCAAATAGGTCTCCTAGGAGAAAACTGTCTAGCCAGAAGGTCATTCTAATATGGTTGTATATTTGTTAAAGCTTCTACCTGGTGAAGATTGGGTGTGGTCAAACTAGAGTTAATCCTGGATGCTTATGATCATGGCTAGGAGGATTTGAAAAATAAAATCAATCCAGATTCATTTAGCTGCTTAAATCAGACCTGTGCTTTATTTTGTTGTTGTTTGCTATTTCATGGAATTTATTTCATCCATCCCAAACTCCCCAAACTCAATCCTTTTTTTGCAAATGATCCCATAAGTGAGAGAACACTAGGATTGAACATCAGTAGATGGAGAAACAGTCACTGCCATTGAAGATCAAGAGGCCCTGTCGAAAGAAGTAAATGTCTAAGTAGGAAACTGTCACCGTGGTAAAAGAAGGCAGGGAGAAATCCCACTAGGGGATGCAGATCAAATAAAAGAGAAGAATATTTTATTCAGGCCTATTAAAACAGACAAAAACAATACAGCAGTCCCTGCAGGGAAACAACTGAGCAGCTCCTCACTTACACATGCAGAGCACGGTGCACTTTCGTGGCACCTTTCAAATGGGCCCTTCTGAGGCTCTGGCAGCACGCTGCCAGCATCGCTAACTATGTCAGCCGCAGTCAAAGTAAAGTAACTCGTAGATTATGGTTTCCATGCTATATGATGTCTGGGAAGGTCTAAGTCTGGCGAGAAAGTTTCACTTTCAAGAAATGAGTTAAGTTGCACACACTATTCATTTTTGTAGTTTTAATATGATCAAAAGAAATTTTGGGAGGATAGTCATTTAACAACTATTATTTTAGCCCGAGCTGGTTTGTCTCAGTGGATAGAGTGTCAGCCTGTGGACTGAAGGGTCCTGAGTTTGATTCCAGTCAAGGGCACATGCCTGGGTTGCAGGCTCGATCCCTAGTAGGGGACGTGCAGGAGGCAGCCATTCAATGATTCTTTCATCATTGATGTTTCTATCTTTCTCTCCCTCTCCCTTCCTCTCTAAAATTAATATATATATATTCTTAACAAAAACATATATGTTTTTAAAATATATATATATTTTTTAAAAATATATATATATAAATATATTTTATTTATTTTTTTTATTGTTTTAAGTATTACAAATAGTAGTACATATGTCTCCTTTTTTTTCCCCCATTGACCTCCCCCCGACCTCCCCTACCCCCCAGTACATGCCTTCACCTGCCCGTCCTCCCCCCTGCCCCAGTGTATTGTATCCATTGGTTGTGCTTATTATAAATATATTTTAAAAACAACTATTACTTTAAAAAGTGAAGTAAGACTCATGACATCAAAAGATATGACCAGAAGAATGGCTACCCCTGAGCTTTCAATGAGGGTTTGTAATTATCAAGCATCGTTCACTACCTGTGCACTAGTCATCATTCAGCAAGTGTTCCTTGGATAGCTACTGGTGTCTGACAGTATTCTAGGTTTGGGACACATAGAGAAATTGGAACCCTTATTGAGTTTATATTCTTGTGGGAAATGTCCAGGCTACCCTTATCTCCTGACTATTCTGCTACTTCCTCTCTTGCCAGACTAATGTTAGACTTGAGCAATAGTCCCTGTGCTGGGTCACATATGTTTCAAATACACACACGCACACGCACACACACACACACATGCACACACCCCTATTCAAGGTATACTTTTGTCACTGGGAATCTGGCTCTCAGTGCTAACTCTGCCTAGCCTAAAACCGTACCCTGTCCCCCTTGACTAACACCACTCAGACCTACATGGTTCTCCACATGGTTTTCCCTAAGTCTGTATGAAATGAAAGGTGACTGTATCCAAACACCATGAAGATTTGAGGATTGTGCCATTGCCAACTTCAGAGAGGGACTCTGCTCCAGGACATAGATTTGAAAGGTGAACATGCTTAAGAAAAAAGGCAAAATAATTGAATTGTCAAACCCTTCCAAGAGAGCATGACTTTAATAGATTGTTGCATAAGGAAGTGTACTTTCCCACTAGCCAAGCATCTGAACATTGGCTTCCCTTTTAATTAAATTTCACAGTACCGGAGAGTTCTGGCTGAAGAAAACCACAAATGTAGTACACAGTATTTACAACAGTTGCACATGGCAGCTAAATAAAGTTTTGTAAAATTAAGCAATTTCTATTACTCTTATATTTGTATACTAATAAGCCTAGACATGATGTGCATGAAGTGTGATACTGACTACATTGTCAATGAGATGGACACTGAAAGCTAAAATTTAGAATAGCTTTATATTTTATAAAAATTATAATGCTTTAAATAAATTTTAAACTTTACCTGTAAAATGCATTTTAAACAAATAAAAATGTTAACTTAAAGTTTTTAAAGTTTAATTTATAATTTTAAATAAAATATTTAGACCTATGACCTGTGGGTCTTCACTTGTACTCTTGCCTCAGGAGTATAACAGGGTTGAACCTACTTCTTCCCTCTACTCCTGTGAAATAATTGATGAGTAAATAATTAGCATTTCAAAAGTGTTAAATAAGGCTATTAAATAAAAGCAATGGCCAAAATAGAGATAAAGTGAATAGCAAAAATAAATCTGTTTAAATAATTAAAAACTAGTTCTTCTAAAAGCACTCTTATAGGTTCACTTTCTCAAATACCATGGCCCTTTCCTTGATAGCATTGGACCTCTCCTCTTTGAATGTCTTCTATCTTGAACTTCATAACATAATTTATATCATGTCCTTTATCTTCCAAAATATTATATTAAAATCTCCTCTTTTTAAAAAAAATTAAGCAGCCTGTGGACGAGTTTTCCACTTTTTTTTTCAGCCCATACAGTGCTGTTTATTTTACAATAACAGTAAATAAAAGGTTAATGAATAAGTGATTATAAACAATTGTTTTAGCAACATATTATATGGGGACATAGACCTTGCTATCACCAGATTCTAAATAGATACATCATCCTCAGAAATATTATTTCAAAATTCAAACCCAATTTCATGGTTATGGAAAATTTTCCATTGTCACACAGATGTGCTATAACAAGCCAGAAAGTTAAATTCACTAAAGACCATGTTAGTAAGAAAATCACAACAGCTGGTATTATTGAGAACATTAAGAATGCTCACTGGAGAAATAATACCCACATCAACTTTGAAGAGCATGAAACTGAATCTCACTAGGGCAGTTCTATTCTTTATACTTTTATCTCTATCCAGGAATGAATGAATCAGAAGATTTTGAAAATGATTTATGATTTCCCTTATATCTGGAAATGGAATATAAATGAGTAAAAGAACGAGCCCAAGAGGCTATGTGTATAAGTGTGAACAGAGAAGATGAGATGCAATTAAGAGAACAAACACCATCATACTGAACTCTCGATCATATACACATTTCTGAAGGAGACCAGGTATGGATTATTGTCTGTTAAATTACTACTTTCTAGAATTCATGAATTAGCACATACAGTACACTAAAATAACTCCAAGAGTGAGTGTGTGTCTAGCTTATTTGACACTTTTTATTGAGAACTACTCCATCTATCCTTACCTTGGGCTGCAATGGGCTTCTGGTCACAGATGACTGGACCAGAGATGAAACTGATTTAAACTAGACCAATCTAGTTATTTCCACATATGGAAATAGGAGTGAGATTGAGTTAATTTAGGAGCATTGAGGTGAGCTTTCTCTATCATGAACTCTAAAATCCAGAGACAACTGACATGAAGATGCAGAGAGAAACAGAGTTAGCAATGTAGAGAGCTAGCAATGTCTGCAAAACTGCGTGGTGGCTCTTCATGTTCTGCATTTAGTCCCTGGGCAGGCCAGCTGTCTTTGGATTCTTTAAGATTCTCCCACATCCTTCCAATTAATTCCCTTTACTACTTAAGCAGTTAGTTTCTGTTAGCTAAGATATGGGAAGTACATACACTCTAAGAACTTCTATAATGTGCTTAGAACCTTCATGTGATGTAAAGTTTCAGGCCCATATTCCTGTAAACTCTTCAGTGAATGTGGGAGGGAACAGTTATGTTTGAAAAAAAAAAAAGAAATGTTTTTATCTTTAGTATCTAAAACTGAAAAACAATAAAGTTTAGGGGAGAAAATTGTATATGTTTAGTAAATTCTATAAAACCTAGGGGACTTTAAAATACACTCACATACATGGAAATGGGATGGGAGATGTAAGGAACCAGTCATGAGAAAAATATAAATCCAGAATTTAACCTTTTCTGCCACTTAGACTAGCCATGTTTTGTGGATCACTCACGCAGTATCTTGCTCTAAGTTGGATGTGAATTCACTCACAAGGAAGTTGGAGATAATGTCACTGTGAATATTAAATCAACCAGCAAGGGGTTGGAAGGTGGTGACACTACAGATAAGATCAGATACAAATCCAGTGAACTCTTAAATAAAGAAACAAGTGAGCCCAGCAGGGCAATAAACAACCACCAAAGTGAAAGGCAATAAAAGAAAAGGAAAATAAGGACTCAAATGTAATGAAGCAAGACTTATAATGACTAGTGCCTGGAATGCCATTTTAAGTAATACAAGATTCTACAACCAGAGCAATTAAAGAATGTATTTAACTGGTTCTCTAAACCTTCACTGGGATCAACCTACATGGAAAATGGCTTACATTCTTATGAGTTGTTTTTCCTAGTCCTCTATGACACAAGGACCAGAGTAGGAAAACACTGACCTGGATCTGGCCAGTTTAAAATGCACCCTGCACTGAAGTGGACAAAGGGTGACAAGCTCCAGGACAGTTCTGGGAGAGGAGCAGCTTCTCTTGGTCAAGAGAACACATCAAGGGGAGAATGAGCTCTCTGGTTAATGAACAGGACACATAACTCAGATTTGCTACATTCCACAATTGGGGCCCCGATTTTTTATGTATTTAAAATATCTCAGAAAATTCTTAGTATATAATCAAGATAAAATATAAATAGGTATGAAATTATTACAGTGTACACCTTAAAGTTTCACAATGTTATACATTAATTATATCTCAACTAGAGGCCCGGTGTGGGGTCCCTCAGGCTGGCCTACACCCTCTCGCAATCCAGGTCTGCTCAGAGATGTCAGAGAGCCAGTTTTGGCCCCATCCCTACAGGCCAGGCCGAGGGAATCCTACTGGTGCACATGCACTGGGCCACTAGTAAGCACATAAGAATCTTTGGTTAATCTCTTCCCGCCCTCTCCCCTCCTCCCTTTCCTCTGAGATTCATCAGTCTGTTCCATGTTTCTATGCCTGTGGTTTCCGCTCCTGTGTTGAGCATCTGCCCCCTGGTGGTCAGTGCACATCATAGCTACTGGCCAGTCAGCCAGTCAGCCGGTCACTTAGGCTTTTATATATATAGATAAAGGTAAAAAATAAATAAATAGTAGTAGGTGCATTAATTCATTCATAAGGAAAATGAATCCAGAATACCCATGAAGGGCTGTGATGTAGATATGAAATCTCTTACATATGCCAAACATGACACAAGAATCTGCCAAGTATTTTTACTAATGTTCATAATTATTAAAGCCATATAGGTTTTATCACATTTTGTTAGCAATCATAGCAAAACAAACTGAGCTAGCTTGTGATCAGATTCATATTTAGCATATCATATAGATGTATCCTGCACTTGAAGAAAGCTATACTATAGGTGAAAATTTTCTCTCCACTAAAAGTATTAGGCAGTTTACCTTATTCCTCAGTGAACTCTAAAATATACTGGAACTAGAGAATATAAGTTCATTTTGGTTGTGATTGGTCTGAAATCAGTATAGCAAACCTATAAAATTTTAATTGCTATAAACAAGGGATACAGCCTACTTCTAAAAGTACTAGTTTTGAGAAAAATTTTGGGTATATACTAGTGAATGTTGTTTTTTTCAGAGTTGAAAAGAGCCAGTAATCAATAAAATTCAATTCAACATAAATTTAGTGAGAGCCTAATGACAGCAAAGCTATGTGCTAGCTTGTGTACTACTAGTGGAGGTAAAAATTGGCACTCCCTGCCCAGGAAAGCAATTTAGCAATATGTATAAAGAATTTCCCATATGTTTATACCATTGACACAATTATTCTACTTCCAGATATCTTATCTAAAGAAGTAATCCAATGGCTTTACAAGTGAATATTTAAAGAAGTAATATCAATTCTTTACAAACTCTTCCAAAAATTAGAAGAGGAGGGAATACTTCCCAACTCATTATATGAGGCTCTGATACCAAAACCAAACAAAGTCATTACATTAAAACAAACAAACAAACAAACAAACAAAAACGGAAGACCAATACCTCTTTTGACCATAAGTACAAAAATCCTCAACAAAATACTAACAAACCAAATTCAGCAACATATAAAAATAATTATATATCAGGAGCAAGTGGGACTTGTTGCAGGAAATAGGAAATTAAGGTTGTTTTACCACTCAAAAATCAATTAATGAAATATTCCATATAATTAGAATAAATAAAAACCCACATGATCTCTCATTAAATACAGAAAAAAACACATTTGACAAATTGCAACACACTTTCATGATAAAAAGCAAACTAGGAAAAGAAGGAAACTTACTCAACATGAAAATGGCATCTATGAAAAATCCACAAATACTATATCATACTTAATGAAGAAAAGATAGTTTCCTCTTAACATCTGGAACAAGACAAGGATGTTCATTTTGCCACTTCTGTTTAACATTGTCCTGGAGGTTCTAGGTACAGCAGCAGTGCAAGAAAATGAAATAAAACACATGTAGTTTGGAAGGGAACAAGTAAAACTACCTCTATTTACAGATGACATGTAAGAACTCTACAAAAAAAAAACTATTAAAACTAACAAAAAGGTTCAGCAAAGTTAAAGGCTGAAAGGTCAATATGCAAAAAATAGACCATATTTCTGTACACTTGCAATGAGCAATCCAAAAATCAAATTAAGAAAACAATTCATCTACAGTAGCATCAAAAAGAATAAAATACTTAGGAATACATTTAGCCAAAGAATTGCAAAACTTACACTCTGAAAATGCTAAAACATTGTTGGAACAAATTGAAGATGAATAAATAGAAAAACAGAACACATTCATGGATTAGAAGACTTAATTATTGTTAAGGTGGCAATGTTCTCCAAACTGATCTAAAGATTCAACACAAAATTTATCAGAATAACAGCTGACTTCATATAAATTGACAAGCTATTCCTGAAATTCATATGGAAATGAAAGGGACCCAGAATTTTCCAAGAATGTTTTGGAAAATAACAAAGTTGAAGAATTCCCACTTTCTAATTTTTATAACAGACTACAAAGCAAACATAATCAAGACCATGTAGAACTGGCGTAAGAATAAACATACAGATCAACTGAACAAAATGGAGAATCCAGAAATAAGTAAATGAATCTGTAGTCAACTGTTTTTAGACAGTATGTCAAAACCATTCAATATGGAGAGAAGTCTTTTCAACAAATGGTACTGGAACAACTGCCTATACTAGTATATCTGTTAAAAGATGAAGTTGGACCCCTACTTCACGCCACGTATAAATAGGTTCAACTTTTAGGTTACAACCTCTCAGATGTGCCTGACGATGTGAAATAAACTCAAAATGGATCAAAGACCTAAAAGTAAGACCCACAACTCTTAGAAGTACTTCAAGAGACACTATCATGGCAACCCATATACACACCTGAAACCTATATGATCCTATTAACCAATGTCACCACAATAAATTTAATTTAAAAAATAAAGCTAATAGAATATTAAAAAGACAATCAATAGAATTGGAGGAAATATTTGCAAACCATACATCTGATAAGGGACTTGCAACTAAAAGATATAAGGAACTTTCACAACTCACTGAATAAAAAGATAAAAAAATCCAATTTAAAATAGGCAAAGCATCTAAATAGACATTTTTCCAAGGGAGATATACAAATGTGAAAGAAACAATCATAGAAATGAATAAACTGATATACAAGTATGGTCACTGTTGCAATATTCATTTAATATCCAAAAAGGAAGCAACCTAGATATCCAAATAGGGGAATAATGACATGTATAATAGCACATCAAAACATGGAAATATGACATAGCCACTAGAAAGACTTATGGAAAGGCAGTGTAGGGCAATAATTAAGCACTAAAGCACTAGAGAGAGATAGCTTGTGTTTGAATCCCAATTCTACAACTTACCAGATTCGTGTTCTTGGGCAAATTATTTAACATGTCTAAGCTTCAGTTTCTTCATTCATAATTTTTTGCTAGGATCAAAGGCGTTTATGCATGGGAAGAGCTTAGTACAAAATGGGGCACATAATTAATGCTAAATAAATTTAACATGTTACGCTAAAGAATATTTAAAATGTTGACATCCTTAAGATACAGTATTAAGTAAAGAAGTAGGACCTAAAAGTATACATAATATATTCAATAAACTTTAAATGAATGGTTAGATAGATAGGTGGGTAGATGAATGTATAGGATGGATAAATAGGTGAATACAGAAATATATAATAAAATATTATATTACTCCACGTCATTCCCTTAGTAGGGAAAGCCATCCTACTTTATAGTTATTTCACAGTTCATATGCCTTTTTTGAAGATCCCTCTTAACTTTGCATGTTCTTTTTTTATGTCTTGTTGGTTTTCCTATTGGTATCTGTGAAGAGGAGCTGACACTACTAGAAACATTCATGGATCACAGAGAAAATAGGCTGGTTTATTTCTACTGAGAAGCCGTAATTACTCATACTATTACCACTACATTCTTATCATTGTTTCCTGGCTGGAGGCTGCCGGCTGTTTGTATGTGGGCTACAAGTATATCCCTTACTCAACTTACTCATTTTTTAATCCCCCCTTGTTGGCAATTAGCAATCCAATCCTTAATTAGCTTAAATCCACCTGGCTATTTTGCATCTAATAAATCAATTAATTCAATTCACATAGAGGGGATTGTATTTAGTGCCATATTTCAGTCATTACTGACCATCATTGTGTGTGGCTGCTGTATATATAGTGAAGACATGATATCCAAGCAGAATTTTTATTCTCTCCTGTTTCACAGTCTGTCAGAAAAGTGGAGAGTGTGGTTAGAGTTTTTGATGTAGAAAGGGATTTACCAACAGGCCTCAGAAGACTAAAGCAGAATTTAGGAGTCTAGTGTACGTTATAAATAGGTTCACCTTTTAGGTTACAACCTTTCAGATATGCCTGACGATGTGAAATGAATTTGAGTCATTCATTTCAGACTCAAAGTGTACTTGTTCAATAGAAAAATGGTGATATTATATTCTCTGTTGTTGAAATAAAGGTTGCTGAATAGTGGGATAGAGGTTCCAGGAACATGTCAAGAATGAATTCCACATCATTATACTTGGCCCTCAAGTCTCCTAGTGGGTACAGAGTTTGGAGGAAGAGGGCAAATTTAAGATTTCGTTTTAGAAATAAACTTGAAGAACTTTCAAATAGAAACAAAGAAAGTTTCACCATTTAATATTATGTTTGTTTCTTGAAAGAGAAACTTCTTTGGGGGAATGGTAGTAAAGTAGCAATGCACAGGGAATTTTAATGTTCAAAATAAAATCTTTAGAAACAGGTGAAGATTTTATGTAAATACTATTACATGTCAATCCTTTAATTACCCTAGATTCATATACTTGGCCTAGTGACCTTGACTGTTGCTGTTTTTCGATCCCAATATAATCAATAAAACAAAATATTTGAATCCATTTTGAAATAGATTGCTGCAGCTTAATAGTGTGTATTTCATTCAAAAGTTTGAAAATACTATTGATGACTAACAAAAGAATATTTTATTAACCTATTCTGATTCAGGATTGTCAATAACATATATATTTACAACCTCAGAATTTGATCTGGGGAAGTAGAGAAGCAGGGAAATGAGGCAAAGTGTAATGAACCGTTACCACCTCAGAGCTAGTTCTTAGGGAAGCACAAATTTGAGTGTCCCAAGAAGTGAAAGGAAATCTCGCCTTAATACTTTTTCTCTTACTGCAGCTTAATTGAAATGTAATTCACATACAATAAAATCTAGCCTTTTAAAGTATACTGTGCAGTGGTATTTAATATATTATAGAATTGTGTAAACTGCACCAATATCAAATTCTGTACCTTTTTCCACACCTCAAAAACAAACCTCATATCCAGTAGTAGTCATATCCCATTTCCCCCTCCCCCCGTCCTTGACAACCACTAGTCTAGTTTGTTTCTGTACATATAGGGTGGGGCAAAGTAGGAATAACTATAAATCTACTTTTGCCCCACCCTTTATTTGCCTCTCTGGACAATTCATATAAATGGGATCATACAATACATGGCCTCTGGTGACTGGCTTCTTTTGCTTAGCATAATGTTCTCAAGGCTCAATCATGTTATAGCATGTATCAGTACTTCATTCCTTTTTACTGCTGAGTGATATCTCATTTTATGGACTTACATTTTGTTTACCCATTCATTAGTTGATGGACATTTGGGTTATTTCCATTTTTGAGCTATTATGAAAAAGACTGCTGTGAACAGTAATGTACAAGTGTTTGTATGGACTTAGTTTTCAATTCTCTTGAGTTATACCTAGGAGTACAATGGCTGTGTCTTATAGTACTCTAGAGACATGGTGCACAAAATTCATGTGTGGGTACGGTCCCTAGGCCTTGCCTACAATCAGGCTCATCTTCCCAGGCTGCCCGCAACCAGCCCCGCCCCCGCCACCAGCCATCCGGTGATTGGTGCCTGATGGCCTGGAAAAGGAACTGAGAGATTGGCTGTGCCTGCCCACTCACCGGCCCTGCCCCTACCATGGGTCACCCTCTGTGTGTGGGGTGACCAGTGGGGTGGGGTCCTTGGCCTGGCACTACCTGCATCCCCTGCCACACAACCCAGATCCCTGTTCACCACCAGGCAATCAGAACCTGCCAACTGGGGAAAAGAACTGAGAGGTGATCAGTGTGCCTCATAGTAACTGGTCCAGCGGTTATTCTGGTTGTTCCGCCATTAGGGTCAATTTGCATATTACCCTTTTATTATATAGGATATTTATCTAACATTTTGAGGAACTGCCATAATGTTTTCCAAAGTGCCTACGACATTTACAAACTAATTATCTATTCATGTATAATATAGGATCCCAAACTAAGTTGTCTAAAATAACACTTTATTATGTTCACTGACCTGTGAAATAGGAATTCTGAGAAGGCAGAGCAGGGATAGCTTATCTGTACTCTGTAAATGTCTTGGGCCTCGTCTAGAAGGACTGTAGGAAGCTAGAAATGGCTGTCAGTGACTCAAATACTAGATGATTGGAGTCATCTGAAGGTTTCTTTATTCACATTCTGGTGCCTGAGTCAGGATGACTCTAAGCTGGGCTTAACTTAGACTGTGGATTGAGAGTCCCACAGTATGGTGGTTGGGTGCCCAAAGGGAATGCCCAATGAGGATGCCTCTAGAGAGTGAGCATTCCAAGAAAACCCATATTAAACCATGCAACTCTTATGATCTAGGTTTGGAAATCACTTAGGCACCATTTCTGCTATAATCTCTTGGTCAGTATAGTCATAAATCCACCCAGATTCAAGGAGAGGAGATATATACTAGTATATCACATCACAATTGGAGTAGTTTCAAATAATTTGTGGGCCATATTTTTAAATCTGGAGAATTACAAATAGTATCATAGGATAAAATGCTGCAGCTGGATAAGTAGGCAAGGTCATATTAGGGAGGGCATTGTTTTACTTGAAACTCCTTAGAAAGGAGCTGAGATTTTGTTCTGCATGTGATTATATTAATTATCAACATCACTATAAGCAAGGAAAATTGTTTAAGAATTTTAAGTAGTAAAATAACCTGCACATTCTAGCAAAAATATTGACATATGGCAATATAGCTTTGGAGTAAATATTCTTGGTTGCAAGTAATAGAAAATGCAATTCAATCTGGTTTAAAAAATAAAGGAAACTTAATTGGTTCACATAGCAAAATTCCTCAAGAGAGACCGTAGGCATCACCTGAACCAGTTTCTTATTGTTTGGGCTTTGGCTTCATTTGCTTGTTATTCTCTTGGTTCTGCTCTCCGCTCTCTGTCTACTTTATCCTCACACTACATTTCCTTGTGGGGTAAATACAGCTATTACAATTCCAGGACTCATCTCTGCATACAACACTATCTGGAGGGAAAGAGATCACCCTTATCCTAACATTCAAAGCAGAACTTAAGATTCAGTCTCATTGTCAGGCTTAAGTCAAATGTCACAAGGAAGCAACCTATATGCCAAAGGAGATGGAGTAGCCTACCGATTCTTCATCCGTAGAATCACATGGATTTCAAAGTGGAAACAAGGCTTACAGAATGGGAAAAGAAAGAAATGAATGTTAATGAGTAAACAGCAATGTACAAGGTGGCCCCCAATAAATATTTGTGGGATTGACAAATAATTTCCAGCTTTAATGGTATTTGTGACCAAATACAATCTCTCTGGTACAAGTATAAAAGAGTAGATGAGACTATAAAATTAGAGGCAAGGAAAAATGGTAAGGAGGATACTGCAATAGAAGTGATGTCCAGAAGAAGAAAGAGTGAATGAGTGATTATAACACTTTTGAGCTTGTATTTCATTCATGATGTAACTTAAAAGCTCTGGGGTGTGCTACTTCTCCCTAATAATTTTGAAATTTCCCATAACCTCAACTCTCGCTCCAGATCAACCATACAACTCATTTTTATCCATCCTCTGGCTATCATTTTGCTTATAAAAACAATTCCCTCCAAAGTCACCAACAATCTTCAGTGTGCCAAATTCAGTGGGCATTTCACAGACCTATTGTAACCGCACTGCCTGCTCTACCTGAAACTCTCCAAAAGGATTCAAACTCTGTACATGCTGGAAGTCTGAAGCACCATGCTCTTTTAATTCTTATAACTTTTCTTTTTGTCTTCATTCTGGTTTCTTTGTCCTGCCCCAGAGCCTTAATTATGAGTGTTTTCAGAGACCTCTCCTTGTCTTCCTGCTTTTCTGACTCTACACCAGCACTGTCTGCCAAAGCAGCCACTGGCACATGCGGTTTTTGAGCACCTGAAATGTGCTAGTCCAAACTGAGATGTGCTCTTAGTGAAAAATACACTCCAAATTTTAAAGACTTAGTACAAAAAAAAAAAAAAAAGAAAGAAAGAAAGAAAAAGAAAGTGAAGTATCTCATTAATTTTTATATTGAATACATATTGTATTCATATTTTGTATATATTGGGTTAAACAAAATATATTATCAAAATTAATTTCAACTGTTCCTCTTTAGATTTTTAATATCATGGGTTCTTTTTTACGCTTTTTTAATATCAAAAATATAAGTTACATATGTGGCTGGCATTATATTTCTACTGGACAGTGCTGCTCTAGACACTCTCCCTGGTGATCTCATTCAGTATCATAAATTCTCTCAAAACTCTGTGAATCTAATCTCCCTTCTCCCTGACCTTCAGATTCATATATCCACCTTCGGGCTTGGCATTTCCATATGGATAATAGGTAATAACAGCAGACATTTATTTATGGCTTTCTATATGCCAGGCACTACTCTAAATATTTTACATGTGTTAACTCATTTATAATCCACAAAAACTTTATGGGGTGGGTATGATTATTACCCTCTAGTTTATAGATGAGGAAACTGAAGCACAGAGAAGAAGTGGGTCCACATCTCACATCTGGTCAATGGTAAGTCCCAGGTGAAAATACAGGCAATTCTGCCTCTGAATGCATTCTCTCCCTAAACATTATGCTACCTAGCCTCCAGAAATTCCTCACAAATCTCGAACTCCTCCTGTTTACACCAGTGGGCCTCCTTACCCTCTGCTTCCGCTCCCACTTGTCCTTGACCAACAAGTGATCTCAGCAGATCAGAGGGAGAGCCCACAATGAGTGTTCAGCTCTCTTCCTTCACCTCCCTGTAGGGATGCAACACACTGGCTGCCTCCATTATTCCTTACTGAAGTTGCAATGGTCAGCCTTCTGTCTCCAGTTTCCAGTAACCTTTCCCTTCAGGTCCTGGGTTGATCACAGCATTTCTTCTCTCCCTCCACTATTATTGGTCTCAAGGGGCTCCCTTTTTCCTCCTGGTTTCTTTATCCCCTGCCCATATCCTTGTAAATAACTTAGTTGCTAAACTCTCCTCAAATTGCCCAACCTGAGTGTGATTCCTATTTCTTGTGGGGACCCTGAATAAGACATACATATTCCTTTCTCTGTGTTTATTAAATCAGCTCATGAGACTATAAATACCAAGTCACCTAAGCTAAAACCTGGGAGTCATGCCCCATATTATCCTGCCTTTGCCCTCTCCCCAACTCCCACATAGAACCTTTATGGATTCTTGCTAATTTTGCCTTCTAACTGTTCTGTCTTCTTTAGGCCTTCACCATCTCTGCCTACATTGTGGTACCAATCCCCAAGGAGTCCTACTCAAACCCATCCTCAGTAACACAGTTGAAATGGACTCCCTAACATGAAAATCTCAGCAGGACTCTCTCGTTTAAAACCCTTCCACACCTCCATGCCACCAACAAGCCCTGCTTCCTCTCCAAAAGCACATCCCATCAATTTCTGCCTTACAATTTATGCTCCAAAAGCAGATTGTTTGTGGTTCCAAGTTCACACAACCAACATGTTGTTTCTCACCTCTGTGTCTTCGCACTCTGCTTCTTCTCAGCACCTCCACCACCGCCCCTACTGCCGGCCTTTCCAACTCCTAGTCATTCCACGCCACTCTGTTTAGAGATCACTGAAGTCTTCCAAAGAGCATTCCTCGCACCTGCCTTCACACAGCTTATTCTGATGAAGGTTCCTTCTCAGTGCTGTGTGCATGCCTCTTGATTGTACTTACCATGCTGTCTTTTCACCATCTTTGTATGTCATTTTCCTTTGAAGGGTATCAGAATATGCCACCCCAAAATACACTACCTTGGCACAAGGATTGTTTTGAGCTAAAAAAAAAAAAAAGAAAGAAAGAAAGGTTGAAAAACAACAGGTGCAAGAAAGGCACTCTGACCTACCCTTTTCTTCCTGAAAGCAGGAGATAAAACTCCCACGTGAAAGATGCCCTCCCTATTCCAAGAGGAAACATTCTAATTGCCAGAGATGGGAGCTGAGACAGAGAGAATTCTGCACAGACAGACCTTGTTAAAATAGCTCTTATCTCCCTTTAGTCGCCCCATTCATTTTAGTAACTTTTCTACAATCGCCTCTCCTTGTTCAACCTAATATATAGGTACTTAGGTTTTGTCACTTTTTTAGGTGTTCATTTTCTTATGAGAGTTCCCATGTCACATAAAACTTATATTAAATAAGTTTATATGCTTTTCTCTTGTTAATCTGTATTTTGTTAGAGAGCCCTAGCCAAGAACTTAATATAGGTAGAGAACACATTTTCCTTCTCTATGCCCCCACTCACCTTCCCCTTCTCGAACTAGGCCCAGTACCCAGCACCTAGCACATGCCGAAAGAATGAATATCTAGGATAAACATTATATCCAACCACAGAAAGTGAAGTTATTAACTACGGCATATACTTTTTACAATGTAAATCCAGATTCAACTTCTACCACAATTTTATGGCAATTATAGGAAATTGTGTTTTTTTTAATCTAATTTATTTTGCATTTAAAGATTCAACCTCAATTTTTGTTGAGTACTTCAAGCCAGTGTCTCCATCCTGGGTATAGAGATATAAAATCTACCTCTTAAGATATTTAATATTTTTTCTTTACCAGGGGAATGTCCAACCCACGAAATCATTTGGTCTGGCCCTGCCAAGGCAATAGAGGTGAGTTTAACTAAATGTCTGACCAAATACAGCAGGCTAATTTTTAAGTTGATCATTTTGTATAGCCCTCAAATAATGCCATAGATATCCAAATGGCCCTTGAAGGAAAAAGGTTCCCTACCCCTGCATCTTTTTCCCTAGATGGTGTTTTCCATAGGTGATCCCTTAGCTTTTCACAAAGTGTGTATTTTTGTATGTAGCTAACCTTCCCTCAGTTTTCTGTTCCCTATTTCTAAAATGTACCCCTTTATTTCGTCACTAAATTTGAAAGCATGTGTGCTTGCTCTGCTGCTTATTTTATTGATTGTATCTCATACTTTCAAAGGCAGCTTCTGCTTTCCAGGATGACATTTAACAAGTAAACTTGACCATCCGTCCTGGTGCAAAGGAAGGCATCATTCCTCTCGGTGACAGTTTTATAGCATTCTTTCTCTCCACTTCTTCCACCCAAGAACCCACCCAAGGAACACGGATCACTCCATTTAAAAGCTCTAAACCACACCGCTTATTTATTTTTCAGGGTTCCACCATGCATCTCTGTTTCTGCATTTTCAAGCTATGGCTTATTTAACTTGTTTATTTTTTAAAAGACCCCTTCATCTATTTTAAGGGCCCTGAGTAAAAAACACTGCATGAAAGCTGAGAAGGGAGAAGAAATAGTTCAAAGGATTGTATTTCTTATATTCTTTACTTGGCAGTCATTAAAATCTTATCAGAAAGTGAACCTTTTAAATTTTCCTCTAAAATATAATTATTCTAACTATTTAAACTATTTTTCCAGAAAAATCTCAAGAAGATTGCAATTTTTTAACATTAAAAGAAGAAAATCTACAGTTCCACATAGAAGACATGTACTATTCTTCTGTTTTCACCCTTCCCCTACTTCTCTCCTTAACTCTCTAGTTTGTGAATGAATAAAGTGTGACCAGAAACAGAGACAAACCCCCAAAACAAGTGCTTTATTCCATGTCCTACTCTGACCTTTCAGTCTCCTTCTGGGTCAGATTCTAGCAATGATAGCTACCAAGATCATAGATCAAATATATTCTTTCTTTGAGAAAAACAAAACAAAACATCATAATATTGTTAGTTTACCTTATTAAATTTACATTTGAAAATATTTCATATGACTATTGACTTAAAACACCTGAGTGGCTTTTTACAAGGAAATAGCTTATAGCATCTTTGCACCTAGGTTCCGATGTTTTGTCTTTTGGTCCAGAGACAAAAGGCCTTGAGTGAATCTGATAGACAAAGCCTCAGGTGTCCTTCCATGAGCCCCTTAGCCAGGGTCACTGAGAGTGCCAACTGTGTGCTCACCAAGAATATCGATCCCCTGGCTACACCAAGGTAAGTTTGTTACTGATGAGTTCCTGGGGCTGCAATGAAAGGCGGGGCAGGATTCATGAGCCTGTGACCTGAGCCATCTCCTAGGAGCTCCCACCTAAAAGGGCCCTGCATGTCCATTTATGCTCTGCTATTGCTTGTCTTGAAATTCTTAGTAGTTTTTTTAACAAGGGGCCCTAGTTTTCATTTTGCACTGGGCCCTGCAAATTATACAGCTAGACTTGCTGGGAGGTAGGAACTAACAAGCACAATGGGCGGGGGGGGGGGGGGGGGGGGGGGGGGGGGAGTGGCGAATACTTAATCCTCTATACATTCTTTTCCTAGACTCAAGCCAACTACATTAAAGAAAGCAAAAAGATTCCTTTTCCTCACATTGGTTATTTTCCTCACCTAGATCATTTTACATGAAGATAAATAATAGAATTCTAAAGAAAATATGAGAAGAACCAGAAAAATGAATGATTGGTTGACATTAATGTTTACATTAGAGAAAGTTTGGAGGGAATAATTCTGTCAGTGATTTTTTTTACTATAGATTATGGGACCTTCCAGATTCCATTTAAATACAATATACACCTAACCCACTATAGAAACTTCTGGGGAACCACTGCTATCTGCTATCTTTTGAGTACTTAAATGTTAGTAAAGACTTAAATTTACTTAAATTTTAGGAAAGACTGTTTTCAAATTTGATATTGATTAATTCATTGATTTGGAAGTGAGAAGTGTGACGGTTTTTATCCCTGTTCCACTCTGGGAGGCAGTAGAACATAGAGTGAAAATCAAGGTCTTGCTTGAGGAAAGGTGGATTTCAACCTCAGCTGAATTTCCCCAGGTGCAGCCCTTCATGACCCTGAACCTCAGTTTCCCCAACTTTAAAACTGATTGACTAACAGTCATCTCACAGGGTTACTATGAGGATTACCAAGATTATGCATGAAAAATATCTGTCCAAGTGCCGGAGTTCAGTCAGCTGCTATTGCTATTATTGTTGTGATTATTATTCATTCTCTCTTCTTCTCTAATGGAAGCCTGTCTAAAAAGACCTACTCTTTCTGGGAGTTTGAATAAAGTATTCAACATTTTGGTTCTACAATATCCTTATCTCTGAAATGATTGTTAACCTAGCCTAGCACCTGGCAGGGAACCGGCACACAGTAAACGATACCATGTAAGTTAGGGTTCAGGGTTGAACAAAGACTTTGGGAACATGTGACACATATCAGGAAATATACATGCTATTCCCCTGAAGTAGCTCTTATCTCTTAATTTAGTGTGAACTGTATTTGAAAAATAAAAAAGTTTTATCCTCACCTGAGGAAATTTTTTTAGAGAGAAAGAGAGAGGAAGGGAGAGAAAGAGAGAAACATCAAAGTGAGTGAGAAACATCAATCGGTTGCCTCCCTTATTCACCACAACTGGAGATGCAACCTGAGCTAATGCTAAGGGAGAATCAAACCCAAAACATTTCTGGTATACAGGACAATGCTCCAACCACCTCGCCAGAGCTGTATTTGAAATTATTTTTAAAAGATTAATTTTCCTGACCAAAGCATATAGTTTTTTTTTTTTAATTCTTAAAGCGGGTTTATACATTATCTCATCTGATGAGGTCACACAGTTGGTAATGACAGATTTGGAATCCTACTCTCAATTTTGTGATGTTTCTTCTTTATCATCCATTTATCCTACCAAAAATTTGGAGACACATTATAGTGCTGTCTTCAGGAAAGTTACTTGTGCAAGATTACTTAAATAGGTAAAAGCACTCTATAGTTAAGAGTTATTCAGTACTTGGGAACTAAGCTGCCCTGTTCCCTCATCTGGCATCCATCTTATCTAATAAAAGAGTAATATGCAAATTGGCCATCACTCCAACACACAAGATGGTTGCCCCCATGTGGTCAAAGACAGATGCCCCCATGTGGACACAAGATGGCCACCACAAGATGGCCAGCAGAGGAGGGCAGTTGGGAGGGATCAGGCCAGCAGGGGAAGGCAGTTGTGAACGATCAAGCCAGCAGGGGAGGGCAGTTGGGAGGGACCAGGCCTGCAAGGGAGGGCAGTTGGGGGTGATCCAGCCTGCAGGGGAGGGCATTTAGGGGTGACCAGGCCGGCAGAGGAGGGAAGTTGGGGGCAACCAGGCCTGCAAGGAAGGGCAGTTGGGGGGTGGGAGGGACCCAGGCCTGCAGGGGAGGGCAGTTAGGGGTGACCAGGCCTGCAGGAGAGGGCAGTTAGGGGCAATCAGGTTGGCAGGGAAGCAGTTAGGCATCAATCATGCTGGCAGGGGAGTGGTTAGGGGGTGATCAGGCTGGCAGGCAGAAGTGGTTAAGGGCAATCAGGAAGGCAGGTAGGCGAGCAGTTGGGAGCCAGCAGTCCTGGATTGTGTAGGGATGTCCGACTGCCCGTTTAAATGGGCAGTCGGACATCCCTCGAGGGGTCCCAGATTGGAGAGGGTGCAGGCTGGGCTAAGGGACACAGCCCCCCCTGTGCACGAATTTCGTGTACCGGGCCTCTAGTGTGTCATAAAAAGATTGTCAAACTGGATAGCACAGATCCAGCTTGGGTATACAGAGGGCCATACTGAAAGTCAGTTGACACTTGCTAAAGATCAATTCACTCACATTTCAGTCCTATCTAAAATCAGCCCTGAATTTATGCAGTGGTGTTTGTTTAAATACCTAATTTCAGAATAGCCTTATTATCAAGCACCAAATAGAAGTATCCCATCCCCACAATAAAAATCTTGTATTCTTATAAACTGTTCTCCATGGTAGACAGCACTAGGGAGAGATTTGTCTAATCTCTCAGACGCTCTGTCTTCTGGTTCCAGTCTCACTGCATTTGGCTCAGTCCTCTACTTGATATGGAACCTGTGCTCCGTCCAATCTCACCTTGTTTAGGTTCAATGACCTTGGGGCCAGTCAGACAAGGTCTGGGACCTCTCAGAGAGCTGCTGTCCTTTCGATGTTTACCCTTTCCTGTGGATAATGGTCTACTCATCTCATACCCTTCCTGCCCCTGACAGGGCCCACTTGGGAGGGATCATACTCCAAGACAACACTTTATATTATTTTCTTGGAGGTTGGCTTGCTGGCAAAAAATAATTCCTCCCTTCCAGTCACCAAATTATGAGAAATGGCAGAGTGAGTTCTTCACAGATTTAGTCATAGCTCCTCTTTTTTGCATGCCAAGCATGGGCATATTTGTATAATGGTGATAAACATAAAACAATCATGTGAAAAACATGGTTACATATATTTTATAAAAACCTTTGGATTTAAACTTTTAACTAAGTGTCCCCTCTACAAGGTTCCACATGGGAACTTTTTAAATTTAGTTATAAAAATAGAATTTTGACCTCCTCTGGTAAAACAGAGCAAGGAAAACCTTACACTTTCCCTTTTTCCTTGTTGGCAGCAAGCTCAGAGATGCTGTAAGGGTAACAACTCTTGTGGGTAGCATATTTGCCTCCTCCTCCTTTTCTTTGTTTCAATTTTCCATTTTATTGTGTGTTTTGTTTTTTTTTAATGGTTCAGGTAATTTTTTTAAAACAGAAGAGTAAAAAGAAACCATTACATATACGTATGTAATGAAGACTTATCGTTTTCCAAGAGCTTTCACCTACACCAGAAAATGAAGGGTCCCACATATTTTGCAAGTGTACCTGGGAAATAAACAGGCACACCAAGCCTTCTTCATCCTCAAATCCATGACCTGGAGTTGTGGTTCTCACGCTCCTGAGAGCATCAAATTCCCTGGAGGGCATGTTAAAACCAGACTGCGCCGCCCCACACCCAGAATTTTGACTCAGTAGGGCTGGGCTGGGGCCTGGATATCTGCAATTCTGACAAGTTCCCAGGTAATTCTTATGCTGCTGATCCGGGACCAGATTTGAGAGCTGTTGACCTGGAGGAACTTATTAGAGAGCTATGTAAGTAAGCAGATATTGATAAACGGTCTACTTAAACACATAGACAAAGTATAGGAAAATAGAAGGTAAGGACCAAGGAATAACACAGATATTGGGGAAAGTAAAGGTCAAAGAGGGTGGGGGAATACAGAGACCTGGCGCTGCCCACAAAGGCTTTGGAAAAGGGAGTGAGACTTGACCTCAGCCTGAGATGAAAACCAGGTGGGGAAGGCAGGTCAGGCAGGGGGCTAGGTTTGAACAAAGTCAGGAAGCAGAAAAGTTTACAGTGTGTCTAGTAAAGGGAGTCCACAGAATGCATCATCCAAAGAACTCAGTCAATGTTTGTTGAATAAATGTACAAGGAAGAAATTGATTGGTGGGAGCAAGAATTCCTTCCAAGAAACAGTGAGGATATTAAGTATGAACAAGGAAGGACCGTTTTGAAAGTGAAATCAAGGAGTTCAATTTTAGTTTTCTAAGCAATTAGAATTCATTGAAGTTTTGGGGCAGAGTACTCACTTGAGGAAGTAGCATTTTTGTATAGCTTTATATAATGATATGATATTATTGATTTCTTGTGGTGTACCACCCATAAAATCAATTAAAGGAGGAGACATTTCAAAGGAGGCATTAAAGGAATTGATCATAGACTGGTGTATAGGGAGGAAAAGAGAAAGCCTGTATGAGTCTGTAATGTCAAGCCAGAGTGGAAAAGAGAAAGAATCACTTACATAAAGAAATGTGGAGTAGGAGATAGGTTTTGGAGAAGAAAGAATGAGTTTTGTTTTAAAGCAAGATATCAGGGTGGAGGTGTCCAGCAACCACTAAAGTTGCCCGCTTTAGCTTGGCCAGAAGATAGGGTTGGACGTTTGGAGACATTCTCCTGGAGGTGACAATCTAGTCATGAAGAAAGTGATAGTAACTCTCATGCCAGGCGTTCCTCCCTGTCCCTCATGTGTCTCCTGCGAACACAGCTCTGGCAGTTTGCAGCTGAAAGCTTTCCCCTGAGGCCATGCCCTGGCCTGTCTGGGAGATGCACATTGGTTGCACAGAACCACCCTTGTGATCTGGCTCACTCTAACCTGGATCCAGAGGCCAGAGTGCTTCCACAGCCTCCTCAGGGCCTGGACCTTAGCAACCCAATTCTATGGCAACCTTGCTGGACTCCAGCTGGCAGCAGTGGAGATGGCAACAGCAAAGCCCTCTGTCACCACACCCTGGGGGCAAGGCCTGCCAAGAGGGGGAAGGGTCAGGCCAGGGCTGAAGTCCAGGCAGGCAACCAGCTCCCACTAGATTTTAAATGCAGTTGGAGAAGATACTGCACTAGCAACCAAGGCCGGCAGGAATGTCAAGGCCAGGGAAGATTGTGAGGTATTGAGGATAGCTCAGGGATAAGAATCCAGAAGGAACTTCTTGTAAGGAGAAAAGATAGGAAGGCATCCAGGGCAGATGGGAATGGAGAGTTCCTTCAAATATAGAGACAAGGTGGGAGAAAAAAGAAGCATAAGGACTAGAAATAGTTTGGTGTTATTTTTTAAAATATATTTTTGTTGATTTTAGAGAAGAAGGGAGAGATAAGAAACATCAATGATGAGACAGAATCATTGATCTGCTGACTCCTGCACGCCCCACACTGGGGATCGAACCCACAACCCAGGCGTGTGCCCTGAACCTTCTTTCCTCAATACTCAACTACTGAGCTACATTGGCTGGACAATAAGTGGTTTTTTGAGGATAGTATGATTTGGCAAACTGGAAGCTCTAAGTAAAAGCCTAGGGGTAAGAAAAATGGCTATTCCTTCATATCTTTATTTTACTTATTTATTTTTGTTAATCCTCACCCTAGGACATTTTTCCCATTGCTTTTTAGTGAGAGTGGAAGGGAAGGAGTGACGGAGAGAGAGACACACACATGGGTTGCCTCCCACACATGCTCCAACCAGGGCCAGGGAGTGAACCTGCAACCCAAGTATGTGCCCTTGATCAGGAATTGAACCCAGACCAATGCTCCAATCATTGAGTCCCACTGGCCAGGGCTCCTTTATATCTTTAAACTGGAGATGATTTAGTCCATCTAAATATGTGACAGATACCACAAACATTCCTGTGTGCTACTGAAACAGAATTAGCACAATATATTTAATTACAGGGTGGCACAAAAGTAGGTTTACAGTTATTCATATGGAAAATAATACAACCCTAGCCAGTTTGGCTCAGTGTACAGAGCATCGGCCTGAGGACTGAAGGGTCCCAGGTTTGATTCCGGCCAATCAAGCACATGCCCAGGTTGCAGGCTTGATCGTCAGTAGGGGGCATGGAGGAGGCAGCTGATCAGTGAATCTCTCTCATCATTGATGTTTCTATCTCTCTCTCCTTCTCCCTTCCTCTCTGTAATCAATAAAAATATTTTTAAACATAATACTATACTTAATAACAATATACGAATAGACTGTTTCAAGCACTCACAACAATAAACCTATTTTTGCCCCACTCTGTAGATACATTTACACACCACACCTATTGTATAAACAACTTCCCAGTATTCCCAAGGCTCAGCCAGTTTGCAGACCTGATACAGAGGATACTCATCAGGTACCTGGATTCAGGGAGCGATTTCGTCCTCCTGCCGCAGTAGCAAAGAAACACTGGAGGAAAACAGGAAAGTAGAACAATGAGAGTTTGTGGGAGCAAGGTTAGAAAATGGGAAGCAGCATTTTGAAAATTTATTAAATTCAAAGTTTGGGGACCTGGAAAGCTGCCGGGAAGCCCTGACCATTGAGTCCTGAGGTGATTGAGCAATAGGATTTGGACAAAACAAAATTTGCAAATGGCCTGAGACTAGAGAACCAGTTTGCTAATTTCACCAATGTTTCTGTGGAAAGTTACAGGGGCAATTTAAACTCTAAAAAGTTAAACATTTTGTCCAGATTTCTAACCCAATGCTATATTCTTTCTGTGGCACAGAATTTCTTGGGTTCTGGTCTGTGTTCCTTCAAACCAGTTTCTCTGAGGAGAACCTTTAACTCCAGTTCTGCAGCTTATGGGGATGAAAGAACATCAAGATGATTGTAAGGCAGGAGCAATGCTATCCATCATGCTTTCTTTCTTCGTTTTAAAGATATTTTTATTAATTTCAGGGAGGAAGCGGGAATGAGAGAAACATTGAGAGATGATCATTGACCAGCTGCTTCCTGCATGCCCCCTACTGGTGATCAAGCCCACAACCTGGGTTTTTGCCCTGACTGGGAATCAAACCAATGGAATGGTGACACTCAACCACTGAGCACGTTGGTGGGGCTATCATGCTTTCTTTTATGACAAAAGGATACTGTACTTTTCCCATTGAAATAAAAGTACGGATTAAACAAATGAATGGGTTACAGTATTGTTTTTCTTCTATAGTAGGAAATATGGGAAAAGCAAAAGCAGACTTTGAACTCTCACCATGTTCTGTGAAGACATTACTTTAGAGTGAGAATGAGTCAGCCAAAGAGAGGTCATTCTTAGCTTTTCCTGAAGCTCTGTTTTCTCAAGCATACTCCCAAAATATTAGACCCTGAAAAAAAGGGTTTGTGATGTCCAAAGTAAACCAGCCAGAGGCTAAGTAGCACTCAAATGTCTTTTTAATCACTACTACTTTTCCTCCTACTTCTCAGCATGTAAACCTAACTGCCAACCCACTAGGTGGTTGTGACAAGCAATTCAATAACTTCAATAAACAGAAGGACATCAACATCACCAACGTATTAAAATAGGTGACTGTTGCCCAAAGGAAAACAGTACCACAATGAAATTGTGAAAATAATACTCTTTTCATTTCTTTCAGTTTATTTTCAGAACATACATATGTGTGTAAATTTATGTGTGTATGGTAACACACATGCACACAAACTTTTTTTTTCAGTTCTAATATAAAACTGGGTATCTAAAAAAAAAAAAAATGCTACGAACATAAGGTTAACGTCCAAACCTCAGAGGCCGTGGCAGCATCTGGGAGGAAGAGAGAGGATCTTCCTCAGGTTTGGGTGTGACCTTGGGTCTCTGTGATTTCTCGGGACCAGAACAAAGGCTGCGAAGGGCCAGGCGGCCTTGGTCATGCTGGCAGTTGAAGTTCAGCGTGCTCTGTTTTCATCCTTCTTGGACAAGACAACCATGCCAGGTGTGATTCTTTGGTTCTCTGCCCAGGTTTGTAGGGATTGCAAGTGGTGCCAGTCACATTCAGTCCAGGCCAGAAAGAGCATCCTGATCGTCGGCATATTGTACCGAGTCAGGGGAGGCCCCTGCCAGGCACAGAACTTGAGACAGAGAGTTCCAGGCACTGTTTTAGGAATAAAGTAGAATGAACTCAGGATCCAAAGGAAAAAGTCTTCCTTATGTTTGACCTACGCAAAAAATAAAACTAATTTTTACACTCGAATTGCATGTGTGTTTTTCACAGTGATAAATCCCAAGCATATTATTTGCCCATCAGTTTGTGCACTGGTAGCCTTTAACACAGGAAACTGGATTGTTTAATTGATCTTATGACATCTTGAAATACTATCATTTCCTTAAAGGAAAAAATAAAAGGAAACTGACGTTCTGCAGACCATCCCATCACTAGCAACGTGGACATTGGAAAAAAAAATGAATGGATCCTTCCTAAAATGGGTGCTTGTTCATTCAAAAACATTTCTCCTCTTTCAAGTTTTTGGGCAATTAAAGAGAAAAAAAGCAATAACCCATATTAAAATGATTATGTGCAAGGATGTTTGCTATTAGGGACAATACTTCGGAACTGAATAAATGCAAAAGTGGAACTTCTACTCATTGTAAAAGAGCATCATTTTGAAAATTTATTCTGCAAATAAACTTCTCAAAATATATTCTTTAAGTCCTCAAGAATGTATGACTATGGGAAGAAATAATTACCTTTTCAACTCGAGAGAAGGAAAATGGTTGGAACAGTTTAGGCAATGGCTATCCAACAATAAAAAAATGTTTCTTGGACCACAATTTATTCTCTAAACCTTCAAAAGCCTATCATTTATCATTAATTTTGAAATAAAACAGGAAATACCTGTACTAGGAGAACCTTTGAAAACAAGCAGAATAATTGGCAAGGAATATTTTGGGAGGCACTGACAATAATGTAATGCCTAGATTAGGCTTTCAAAAAAACATGAAATTGTAGCTGGGAGGCATATGTAGCTAAAGATGCAGCATTCCAGTGCTGAGCATTGTAACTCAGTTCTCCTGATATTCTGACATATTATTTAACAAAAAGCACATGGAAGCTATTCACAGAACCCAACTACAGAGTTCTTATGTGAATCAAAGTTTTACTGCTGTAATAGAGCTCATGGATAAACCTGGCGTAGAAATACTCAAGTGCTGTGGAGCCAGGCAGTTTTGACAATGAGGAAACACTTTTAAGGGCTTTATGTCTTGATGTACATGTGTGTTTGTATGTGATTGTATGTATGTATATGCATATGCATGTATGTAATCCCAGGCTGCTTCATTCAAAAAAGGGCTCAGAGATGTCTACACTTATTTAGCGTTACTCTCCGACTAGAGGCCCAGTGAAGGAATTTGTGCACAGTTGTGGCCCGGCCAGCCCACCCTGTTGTGGCTGATCTGGGCCGGCTGGCCAGGGGGAGGGGTCATGGGCAGTTGGCCAGCCAGCCCCATCCTCTGGTCAAACTCCCAGTTGAGGGAACAATTTGCATATTAGCCTTTCATTATATAGTATTGCTAACATCCATCCTTGGAATGTAAAAATGTATAGGATTATCACTGTGATATCCATCTAAGATTTCTTCCCTTGCTTTTCCCCAAATAGACCTTGGACTTTCCTGCCTCTGTCTTTGCTCAAACTATGCCATTAATTTAGAATACCTTCCCTCAAAGTTCATTCATATGGTATATCCTCTCCTCATACCTGCAACCAAACATGATCTCCTTTATTCTGTTTGTGTGTGTGTGTGTGTGTGTGTGTGTGTGTGTGTGTGTGGTTTTTTGTCCCTTTCTTATGATACATTTTACTTTAGCTCAAATTAAGCTTATTATTTCTATTTTTCTCTCCTCCATACCCCTTCTCTCACCCCCACAAAATCAGGTAGTACTTTTCTTGCAGGAAATTACTTTCCATCTATTTAGACTGCTTATCACACTGACTTTGTATGTAGTGGCACTCAAAAAAGTGTTTGATGAATTAGAGTGAATTTTCCTGAAACTAAATGAAACTTTTCATGTTCATTGGGATGAGCTTTTGATGGTTCTTTAGGTCATGTTTATTCAGAAATCATTTTTAAACCATTTATTATGAAGCATTTAATTTTTCTCTTTGTTTTTCCCCATTAATTACTAGATCTCCTCCCTCTGTCTCTTCTTTCCTTCCTTCCAACATTAATTGAAATACCTGTTATCTGTCAGGCAGTTAAAAGACACAAAAAAGCCTGGCTAGTGTAGCAGTTGAGCATCAACCCAGGAACCAAGAAGCCGCCGGTTCTATTCCAGGTTGTGGGCTTCATTCCCCAATGGAGTATGTTTGATGTTTCTATCTCTATCCCTCTCCCTTCCTCTCTCTCTCTAAAAAATGAATAAAAACATATTTTTTAAAGCTGCAAAGAAAATATGGATCAAAAGCTTAGAATCTAACAGTTCTGACAAAGCTATAAATTGTATTCTAGATTAGGACAAAGATGTATCCAATGTATTTATTTCACCAAAAAAAGATATTTTAAAATGTAACAAAAAATACTAAGTGGTCAAAATTTAAATTCATTCAAAGTCTTCTCTTAACCCAGTTCTTCCTTATACCAACAATATTTCTATCAGATAATATCATTCAGAACAACAATGGTTTAATCCTAAACTATACATTTTAGAAAACAGATAGAGAGAGAGGCAGTTTTGTCACACCCACCCCCTACGCCACTGCCCTGGTATTAGCATTGAAATGGAAAATTGCTTAATCATTCTAAACCATCTCAAAAGTTAAAGAAGAGTTAGTCAATCATTTTTTCACAAATGTTTATTGAACATCTACTGCATGCCAGGCAGAATAAGATTTCAATAACAAATAAAATTTTAGTGTAAGTATGTTCCAGGCAGTATCTTAATTATTGTTTTAACTAAAATTCAGATTTCACTGGGCATCCTGTATTTTTGTTTGATAACTCTGGCAACTTTAGTGAGAAAGCACTGGCTATGTTGCAGCCTTTCCTTTGCAGAAGTTGGTTGGGGCTAGGGCAGTGGTTGGCAAACTCATTAGTCAATAGAGCCGCAGTTTGCCGACCACTGGGCTAGGGGAATGAGAGCCAGGACAGAGAGTCCAGAGTGCAGCAGGCTGGCATGTGGACAATGAACCTTTAAGTATGCACAATTGCATGCATAGTGAGGGGAGAGAATGGAGAAGTAGGAGCTGACTACTATCAATAATAATAAAGAGATAATATGCAAATTGACCATCACTCCAACACACAAGATGGCCGCCCCCATGTGGACACAAGATGGCTGGCAGGGGAGGGCAATTGTGGGCAATCAGGCCAGCAGGGGAGGGCAGTTGGGAGGGACCAGGCCTTAAAGGGAGGGCAGTTGGGGGGTACAAGGCCTACAAGGGAGGGCAGTTGGGGGGGGATCAGGCTGGCAAGAGAGCAGTTAGGCGTCAACCAGGCTGGCAGGGGAGTGGTTAGGGGGTGATCAGGCTGGCAGGCAGAAGCAGTTAGGGGCAATCAGGCAGACAGACAGGTGAGCAGTTGGGAGCCTGGATTGTGAGAGGGATCCCAGACTGGAGAGGGTGCAGGCTGGGCTGAGGGACACACACACCCCGATGCACAAATTTCATGCACCGGGCCTCTAGTTTATAATAATAAAAGCATAATATGCAAAGTGACCAAACCACTAAACAGCAGAATGACCTTCCAGATGACCACACTATAACACGCACTGGCACCAGGCCAGCCAAGGCAGGTGCAATGCAATTGGTTGGGGAACCCCACCACTGCCCCACCATCACCCCGTAGAGGGAGGCCCAGGCCACCCAGCTGGTGGTGCTGCAGCAGGTGGGCAGGGCCATCGATCTGGGGGCCCCGCAATCGATCGCCCCACAGAGGGAGGCCCAGGCCACTGGCCAGCAACACTGTGGCAGGTGTGCGGGGCCAGCCAGCAATCGCCCCACAGAGGGAGGTCCAGGCCAGCCAAGGGATCACACCCCATGCCTGTCACCTGCAAGGGGAGGTGATGGGTGGCGGGGGTGGGGGCAGCGCCGCACAGATGGCAAGCAGTGGTAGAGGCGGGGGTGGGGCCAGCTGTCAGCAGCCAGGGGGAAGGGAAGCCCCGATAGGCCCTGATAGCCAGCCAGGCCTAGGGACCCTACCTGAGGAGTTCCATATTGCAAGAGGGTGCAGGCCGGGCTAAGGGACACCCACCCCCCCAATGCATGAATTTCATGTACTAGTCTACATATATATATATAAAAGCCTAAGCGACCTCATGACCGAACAACTGGAATGACCGGAATGACCGGTTGACCAGTCACTATGACACACATTGACCACCAGGGGGCAGATGCTCAATTCAGGAGCTGCCCCCTGGTGGTCAGTGCGCTCCCACAGCCAACCTCCTGCGGCCAACCGGCAGCAGTGGCATCTGGTGTCCGTTCCTTTGGTGCCCAACCCAGCAACCATTGCCTCCTCTCCCGACCCTGCCGGGGCCTTCAGCCCCAGGCTGGATGGGGAACCAGGGGTGGGTGGAGGTGGACACAGCCCCTTTCTGGGGGGCCGAGAGCCGGCTCCCTCCTCAAGGCCAGCGGCCAACCTCCCGCACCCCATCCCTCCCCTCACCAGAAGGCCCTGATCGGCGAGTCGCCCACCTGCCTTGGTGGCAGCACTGTGGCGAGGGAAGGAGGAGGGGGGAGGCAGGGAACCAAGTGGTGGCAGGGCGCTGGCATCAGTGTCTGGTGTCCATTCCTTCCATACCTGGCCATGCGACTGTTGCCTCCTCTCCCAACCCCGCCGGGGCCATCAGGTGGAGGCAGACACAGCCCCTTTCCTGGGGGCCTGAGAGCTGGCTCCCTCCTTGGGGCTGGCAGCCAACCTCCTGCACCCTGTCCCTTCCCCCGGCTGACAGGCCCTGATCGGTCCGTAGTCCCTACCTGTTCCTCCCCGCAACCGGCAGGCCCCAATTGGCCTGACCCTGATAGGCCCTGATCACCGGCCAGGCCTAGGGACCTCACCCATGCATGAATTCATGCCCCGGGCCTCTAGTGTTTAATAAAATTATAAATCATTAGTGGGCTGACACTGAGTAAGTAAAAGGAGAAGAAATTGGGCAAGGTAGTAGAAGGATGGATCCCAGGCAGAGTTTAGTTTTAGTTGTTCACACTTCTGTAGTAACTATTCTCCATCATCTTCCCAAATCAATGGCCAAGTCTGCTACAGATACACACAGAGGAATAGAGACTGTTTTATACAGTGATGCTCACTCCGTCTTCAGTGTGCTTCTGGCCACATTGCTTTACCATGTATGTAGATGAGATGGACTAGGCCAAGCAGTTTTCAGTTTAGTGCTACTTTGTTCCTGGTGCACAGCCATAGCTATAGAATGCTTCATCCAATTGGCAGGGGTCTGTGTCAGTTCGTGCCTAGGTCCTTGGGCCCTCCCACATATTTGCAATAAGTACCCGGAAGAAGTCTACCCTTTCCTTCCTAGAAGCCAGTAAAGTTTTACCAAACTTCATGCTTGTGGCTCTCACTTTTGAGCATGCATATAAATCATTTTCTACTGAAAGATGTCCCCAAGGGCTGAAGCCAGCACCTGGTCTTTCTATAGCGTTGTCAGATCCCTAATCCCATTACAGAAAGATCAGCCCTCTCTACCTGGCCTTTTCTGATCAGGGATCTCAGTTACCTGGAGTTTCTCCATACCCTCTGGGACTCTGGGATTCCATACCCCAGCTGGTTGCTGGGTAGGATGCCCACTACCCACCACCCCACTCCCAGCCCAGACTCCTGCTCTTATGCAGTTGGACACATCTGGAGAACCATGGATAAACCCCTCTTCCATGCTCAGAATGCTCAACTCCTCCCAGATGCAATTCTGAAGCCTTGCCTTTTACTCTGTTCCTTTCAATTTGGAACCCTCCCTGCAAATCTGGAATCTAAAATACATTGGGATTAATCATGGTGCAATTTTTCAGCTTCTCTCTTAGACAACCTCTTAGGCTCCCTTTTTCCCCCCACATCCCAGCAATCTCCTTCCCTAGAGGCTCATGGCTCCCTCCCTCAGCCGCAGCTGCCCGAACAATTTGTCCCCTTATAGTCTTGTCCTCTAATTTGTCTCCTGGAATCTAAACAGAGATGATCTGACACTCCCCTGATTCCATGGTTCACTTTCTGTCCTGGACCTAAGAATGATATACCTTAGATGAAGTATAGGTATGTATACAGAAGCACTCCCCGGCTCCTCCATCACAATGAGGGGGAGATAAAGATGGCACCCGATTCGTGCTCGCTGCTGTGGGGGACAAATGCACAAATGCTGTGGCTGCGTACAGTAAAAACAGATGTCTCGCTCACATAAAAGAATGGGATAGCAGCTGGCTTTTCCTCTACGTGGTAAGTGAGACGAGGGCCCTTCCGTCTAGTGGCTCCACCATCTTGCAGGGATTCACATTCACCGGCATTCAGTCCACAGAAGGGGAAAGAGAGGGTGGGCAACACAACGCACACCCGTTCCTTAAAATTCTCTGGTGGAATCACATGTTCGCCTAGATCAGTGGTCGGCGAACTGCTGCTCGCGAGCCGCGGTTTGCCCCTCTGCTGACTAATGAATTTGCCGACCAATGAAGATGCAAGGAGCTGGTGAACTGATGTGGTCCCTGACCCAGCAGCCACCTTCCAGTGACAACTCTATATGTGGACGTGGACATTGGGCTGTCTCTGCCATGATGGCAATCCTCAGCTGTCTGAGTCAAAAACACATCTTCCACCCTGAGGCAAACTTAGTATGTAAAAATGTTAAGACTCTTTTCTTCAAATAGATTAAATAAATTGTGAATAAAACGTTCATGTGAAAGAGAAAAGGAAAACAACACGATTTGAGGATTTTGAGTATTTCATGTACTTATAGAGCCCCTTCCTCTATGTATAACAGTTTACCTAACAGTATGTAACTGTTTTCTCAATCTCCTATAGCTGAACACAGATAATTGATGTGACAGTATGGAACTGGTTTCTTAACCACCTATACCTAAGCACACCTAGTTGAAATAAGGTAAACCTAAGGGATATCTGAGAGCTTTCCCATTTTTGTTATTACCTACAAGCAAAGAGGCATATGGTATAAGAATACTTGCTAAGCACATTTATTCATTCAGCATATGTGAGTATCTACTCTGTCTCCATTATTATTCTAAGCACTAGAAACAGAAAAATACTCAGGGTTTCTGCACTCAATAATGGATAATGGAGTAAAAAGTAGCTCCATTTTTATTTTCCCAGCCAGAGTGGCTCAGTGATTGAGTGTCAACTTATGAACCAGGAGGTCACAGGTTTGATTCCTGGTCAGGGCACATGTCCAAGTTTCGGGCTCGATCCCCACTGTGGGGTGTGCAGGAGGTATGCAGGAGGCAGCCGATCAATAATTCTCTCTTATAATTTCTACCTTCCTCTCTCTCTCCCTTCCTCTCTGAAATCAATAAAAATATATATTTTTAAAAATTATAGACTTGGGATGTTTAGAAACATTTTTTAAGTAGTTTCATTTTTTAGATTAAGCAATGCTGAGCTTATCCTTTGAGAAGACAGAGCTAGATGTCAGAATCTGCTACAGTCTTTTTGAAGAAATGAGCCTTAAAATTGTTGTATAGATTAACTGTATTGCTTGGGGGTAGAATCTATGTCTTTGATTATCAGGGTTGGTCATATTATTAAAAAGCAGGTCATTGCCCACATGATACACTTTGAGAAGGTATTCATGTTCCTTGAGGACATTTCTAGCTTGACTTAGGACACCACAACTTATTGGTAAGTTAACTCATAGGGCCAGTATTGGGCATGATCACCCTTAGTATTATTAATCAAAGTAGGACCAGAAAGAAGGGCTAAGGAAATGGACCAGAGGACCAAAAATTAAAATAAGAAAACAGAGGGAGGGGTCCTGGGCTGGCCCTGCAAGTAGGAGTCAGGAGTAATTCTGAGTCAGAGTGAAGAAAAATTACTACTTTTAAGAGTCCCTGTTATTGTAAGACTCTGCTACTCATGAGAATGCCTTTGATCCCTAGGCATGTCAGGGAAAAATAAATCTTGAATATCTCAAGAATAGATTGTGAATCTTTCTTCAGAATTTGGAAGTTGAGTGACTGAATTGAATAGGGTTTTTTAGAACATCAGAGATGAAAAATTGGTAATGAAGGTCCATTGAGAATGGAAATGTGCAGGCTTTTCCCCAGATTGCCAAGTACATAAAGTTCTGTTTCAGACTCCAAAATCCCACCACATCTCTTGGCTTTCCCTGCTCTTATCAGGAACCTTATCATAAAGATCTAGTAGCTGGAAATAATGTTTCATCCTCCCACTTCCTCTTGATGATCTCTTTTATGGCATTTACTGTATTTTACGGTGGATTATTATTTGCGTGCTCCTTATTTCCTTTGCTCGATGGGAAACTGTTGGCAGTAAAATGTGGTGGTTAAAGACATATACTCTGGCTCAGACAGATCTGAAGGAGCCCCACGCAGGCAACTTAATAATTGTGTGACTTCAAAGCAACAGTCAACCCTTCTAAGCCTCAATTTCTTCCTCTGAAAATGGATATTATAATACTACTAGAGGCCCAGTGCACAAAATTTGTGCACGGGGGGGGGGGTGTCCCTCAGCCCAGCCTGCACCCTCTCCACCTGCATCCTCGAGGGATGTCCAACTGCCTGTTTAGGCCTGATCCCACTGGGATCACAATCCAGGACTGCTGGCTCCCAACTGCTCGCTTGCCTGCCTTCCTGATTGCCCCTAACCACTTCTGCCTGCCAGCCTGATTGATGCCTAACTGCTCCCCTGCCAGCCTGTTTGCCCCTAACTACCCTCCCCTGCAGGCCTGGTCACCCTAACTGCCCTCCCCTGCAGGCCTGGTCCCCCCAACTGCTCTCCCCTCAGGCCTGGGTCCCTCCAAACTGCTCTTCCCTGCAGACCCAGTCACCCCTGACTTCCCTCCTCTGCTGGCCTGGTCACCCCTAACTGCTCTCCCCTGCAGGCTTGATTGCCCCCAACTGACCTCCCTTGCAGGCCTGGTTCCTCCCAACTTCCCTCCCCTGCTGGCCATCTTGTGTCCACATGGGGGCAGGATCTTTGACCACATGGGGGCAGCCATCTTGTGTATTGGAGTGATGGTCAATCTGCATATTACTCTTTTATTAGATAGGATAGAGGCCTGGTGCATGGGTGGGGGCCAGCTGGTTTGCCCTGAAGGGTGTCCCAGATCAGGGTGAGGGTTCCTTTGGGGTATGGGATGGCCTGGGTGAGGGGTCTGTGGTGGTTTGCAGGCTGGCCATGCCCCCCAGTGACCCAAGCAGAGGCCCTGGGGTCTGGGATTTATTTATCTTCTACAATTGAAACTTAGTAGCCTGGAGTGAAGCCAAGCCTTCTGCTCCCTCAGTGGCGGCAGCCATTTATGTTGGGATTTATGTATCTTCTATAATTGAAACTTTGTAGCATTGAGTGGAGGCCTGAGCCAGCAAGGGCAGGCGGAAAGCTTGGCTTCCTCCATCGCCAGGGAAACCCAAGCCTCCCTCCTGCTCTCTGTGGCTGCAGCCATCTTGGTTGGGTTTATTTGCATATTGGTTGGTGGGTGTGGCTGGTGGGCATGGCTTGTGGGTGTAGCAGAGGTATGGTCAATTTACATATTACTCTTTTATTAGATAGGGTATGAAATATCAATACCATGATACTTGGAATAGGCACTCAATGAGGTATTATTAGACCCTTTGTTAGTAAATTTAATAATTTCAACCTCTTAAAGCCATTTTCCTGAAGAGAGCTCTGCATTTCAGAGGTTATATAAACTTTCTCAGGATTACATAGCTTGTTGGTAGAAGAATCTGAATTTGAACCCAAATTGGATCTGGGAAGCCTCTCTTCTATGAGATGAGGGAGCCTCTATTTATGAACATGGATAGCTGACATACTATGAAGTTTTAATGACAACTTTTCTTTGTCTTGTTCCCTCCCCTCCCCCCATTGAAATAAATAGGCTCCAGTAGGGAAGGATCTTGGCTCAGGTATCCATCACGGAAATAGCGATTAGAAGGTATTCAATGCTTTATAACTTAACAATGAAGAACGACACTATCTTTAATTTTGAGCTATGATTTGTTAATATAAGAGAATGTTTAAACTGTTCTCACACGAAAATGTTTCACTGATGTCATAGTGCTAGAGTCATATATTGTAAAAGTATAGGAAGAAAATAATGGAATTACATTTTCTGAAGAAATACATAATAGTCTCCCAAGTTTTTTTCTCTGTAGCTTAAGAGTCAAAAGCCAGAGAATAGCTAATTTTATTTTGTGAATGTTTCCCCCAAAAGGGTTCAGAGGATGATGATTGTAGACAGCGCCTGGAAAGGCACATGGGCATTTCTTTAATTATTGTCAGCTGAACTCAGGGTGATAGACAGAGCCACGCCCTGGGAACATGCATCCCCCAAAAGGCTGGACATGTTATCAGCTTGGCCTTCATTTCAGCCCAGGTGTCTGGAGCGGGCTTTGATATGTAAATCCAGGCAAGCACCAGGAATGCTTGGGCCTACTCAAGAATGCAAATAAGCTCCTTTGATCCTAAGTTTTGGTGTTACTTCCTGGTATTAAGGGGTATAAAATAAATGTGCTGCATGGGCTCAGGGTCCCTGCCTCTCCATCAGAGGTGGCAGCGGTTCCACCCAGCTCCCAGCTTTTTAAATCTATCTCTGTGTCTTCTTTCTTCCTTCCTTCCTTCCTTCCTTCCTTCCTTCCTTCCTTCCTTCCTTCCTTCCTTCCTTCCTTCCTTCCTTCCTTCCATTTCTCAATCCCTGGCCCCGCCTCCACTTAGAATCCATTCATTCATCTCTCTTTCCGTGCTGGACTCGGAAAAGGGAGACCCCTGCCATATCTGGCCCCCGCCGCATCTGGCCCCTGCCACATCTGGCCCCCACAGATGATAATGACACTGAAGCATGCTGAAATCACTTTAGTTATTTCTCTGCTAAAATAGAAGGGTAGACAATGGAAATTTCAAAAAATTTAAATAGCATTCTAATGCAAAACTGAGTTTTAATTTTAGATAGACTGTTTTGTAAAACAAATATAGCTCATTTTCACCCAGCATAAAATAGTAACTTCGTGTTTTTTTTAAAGAACACATATCACCAAGAAAAAATTAAAATAAAATAACAATTACTTTTCATTGTTTTCTGTTCAGACACTGCCTGTACTTCCTCAAGTAATTTATACCATTACAGAAAATATTTTAGCTCTGCAATATCGAAATACTCTTCATTTTATATAAGTCTTTGAAAATTTTATCAGTTGATCCCAGGTATTCATTTCAATAGAGCCTTTCTTTGGTCACTCAATAATTCATCGAATATTTATTGAGTGCCAATTACATGCTAGGCACTGTGCTCAGTGCTGAGGGACATAAGGCTACAGTGATACATTCTCTATACTCAACAATCTCTCAGCAGACCTTTAATGTATAATTTTGTTAGAGTAAAGTAAGTAGAAATTAATTCCTTTAAGTATCAAGTAAAGTATTTTAAGTATGTCTCTCTGGATGTAAGATTCTACTATTTGATGCACTCAATGCACTGTTGAAGATTTTTGACCCAAATTTGATGATTTATTAACTTCATCTTAAGGTACACTTGCTGACCCTAATGAAGGTTTCTATCATTGTTGCTGTTTTTGTCATTCATTCATCTGAATAATATTTGAAGGTCAACGTATATAAGGCAACACATTGATTTATCTGCAGGCTAAAATGAATGGTATGTCCAGTAAGTAGGTACAAAAAGTTGATGGAAAAGGTAGGGGCTTGAGCTGGGACTTAGGGTAAATAGAGAGGAAAACATATTTTCCAGTTACTGACACTTGCATCAGGGTTAATGAAGATGATACCCATTTTATGAATGAGTGTTTCCTGGCCTCAAGGCACCTGCCAGCACCTATTCAGGTATTTATTATTGAGTAGGATTTTTATCCAGACCGAATTTCTGCTTCCTTACCCTGAAATAACATTGAAATGACCATAGGGATTCTGCACCCACTTCCTCAAAGCTTCTAGCCAGCTGCAGCCAGTTAGGCCATAGATTTCTGTCCGGTCCTCCACCAGTGTCAGGAACATGCACCAAAATATGAAGAGGGCCTGGAATGGAATACAGATGAAAGTGATTTTATGTTCAATATCACACAATTCTATAATATTTTCATTTTTATAACCAAAATGTATTTTCTCTTTAAAAAAAAAAGTTTAAAAATTAAAACCATATAAACCACATTCTCCAGAGTCAAAGGCAGCTCCCAGTTCACAAAAGTGTATCTTCTAAGTCTTAACACTCAAAAATGTAACAGGACCCAGCGAGAGGGAGAACTTTTATAATTCAGAATTTCTACATTCACCGGCTCCCAGTTTTTCTTCACTGCAATGGCTCTCTCTCCACAATTATTCAACAAGTGTGTCCAGTGCCTGCTCTCCCATGGAGGTGAAGACAAGCTCCTGTGTGGATACACCTTTTTTAACTAAAGAGGGGAGAATGGGAAGGTGAGGCTGTGAGGTGAAACGGGAGTAATTAAACGCTGCCTATGGAAATTGGTTTCCAAGAGTTTCAGTCATTGGCCATTGTCATAGTAGGTGCACAGAAGCATCAGAAATAGAATCCAGGTTCTCCCCAACCCCTTCTTCCACTCTCCCCCACCCCTCCAGCAAGGCCTGGGTCTCCACACAGCTACCTTGGAAGGGCTGTATAATTAAAGTCTTCGAGTCTTGGATCTTAAACTGAATAATGATTGATTACAGATTTTCTGAGGACAAACGTTACCTACCAGATGAGCCCCTCTGTGAGCCCTTAGAGAGCTTGCACCTTTCAGGTAACTAGTGTATGAATAATGAAATGAATTTCATTTCTTGTTAATATTCTCTGTTCTACACAAGCCGGTCACCTCATGCCTGGAACCTGAGTCTTTTCTAGGATGGGGGCGCTGGTTGAAGTGGAACTCCTGAGATGGAGGAAAACAAGCTGGGAGCGTTGACCCTCCTTCTCTGCCTCCAACAGAGCTCTCTGGGAATCCTTTGACCAGGAGCCTCTTGCAATATCCACTCCCTGGATCACACAGGCCTATCCAAAATCTTGTGTGCGGTTTCCCTGAGATTCTGAGGAGAGCAGCAAGACATCTTAAAAGCCTCTTGGAATAAATGTATATATAGATATATATTTTTAAGTTCTTTATTGTTTAAAGTATTACATAGTATTACATGTCTCCTTTTTCCCTCATTGACTTCTCCCTGGCCACCCTTACCCCCCAGCACATGCCCTCACTCCCCTGGTGTCTGTGTCCATTGGTTATGCTTATATGCATGCATACAATGGTTTGCAGTTCAGATTGATGTATTTTTAGCACTTTATAATAGTGTAGCCTCTGTTGGTCAAGAACTTGAGTATTCCGTTATTGGAATAGAATTTGGTGGTATGCCAAGTGTCTTCTGATTTGAGAATGATAGCCAACTTAAAAGAGTAAGCTGGCATTTGTAAAGTTCCTTATCACTGAGATAACTGGTTTTATATTGACATTTTCGTTTCCTCGTTTGCTTTTACTTTTCTTTCTGAGCAGCATATTTATTGTTGTTATTTTGGATCAGTTTTTGTGATGTTGGTATTAAGTGAGACAGCTATGTAAACAAGTTGCAAGGGCTTATTAGTTTATCAGGAGAAGGATGTCTGGTCCATTGCCCAGATTCATTGATCTGTTTATTATGACTCTACCCAATACAATTTTAGTGGCAATTTAAAAAACGGTCTTAGGGTTTCACTTACAGAAGTCCGCTGGTTCATTTATTAACCCACATTTGAGGGCTAACTCACTGTATAATCTTACCAGCATTATTATGACAGTTATAATCCACCGCAGCCAGGGAGCAATATCCCAATTACATGTTCTATTGTTTCACTTGTGATATGAGAGCAATACAAATTGTTGATGATAATTATGTTGATTTTCAGCAGTTTGCAAATTAGTAAATTAGTACATTCAGAAATATAAATATACCCAAAGGCTAATATGTGTGTTGGGGCTAGTTAGCAAGTATTTATTGAGTGCCTACGGTGTGTGTGGCGGACTATAATAGGCACAGTGTAGGGATACCAGCGATGGTGTAAAACAAACAAAGATCCTGACTAGCACAGCATACAGTTTGTGCTAGGTAAAATCAAAGTACAGTACCTTACCGATTGACTTAGTTTTTTTGTTTTTGTTTTTTTGTAACAAACAACACTGACACTTACTGGCATAAAACAACAATTTATTATTGCCCATGACTCTGTGGGTTGGCTGTGCTATTCCTCAGCAGGTTTCTTGGGCTCAGTTAACTAGAAGAGCATCCCCAAGGCTCCGCTGGGTTGGAAGGGACAGCCTCCTTCGTAGGAAGGGCAGTTGGTGCTGGCTGTGGGCTGCGCACCTCACTTCCCCTCCAGGTGGCCTCTCATCCTCCAGTAGGCTAGACCCGCTCCCTTACGTGGTCTCAGGACAATGCTCCCAGAGGATAAGAAGCTGCAAGGCCTCTTGAGGTCTAGCCTTGGAACTATCATAGCATCTTTACGGCCGTGTTCTAGTGATCAAAGCAAAACACAAGGCTAGCGCCCATTCACAGGGGTGGGGAAAGAGGCTTGATGAAAGCAGTGGCAAAGTCACATTGTAAAGGCGTATACATACCAGGCTGGGTGACATGAGTGCCGTATTTTACAATCTACCATACTTGCTGTGTAAAAAAAATGTGTCTTCCACAGGGGCTGTCTTTGCATTTCAAAATTCCTATTCGGTGGTATGAATGACCAATATTGGATCAAGACCCAGCTCTTCTCATATCTGAAGTTTATATAAGTTTCTTTTCCTATGTCAATTTAAGTTATTTAAGTGTCAAAGACCTTGTATACATTATTTTCTTGTCAAAGCTTCTATTTAGTGTCCTGAAAATAGTGGGCTGCTATTTGAAGTAATATTTAGTTTTTAAATAGTGAACTATTTATGCTTTAGATGTATTCCATATTTAGAATAAATTTACTTATGTTGTTTTCTGTTATTGCACATTGTTTATACACTAAAACATCAGATTTGATTCACAGATCCTCTAGAAATAAGTCTTTTCAGAATGAAGTTGACCATGTAATTTATTTATTATTTAAGTTGTTTTCAAATTAGGTTACCCATTCCCATAATTCCTAACTCAAAAGATAATATATCTAGTTGAAATTCTCTGTCTCATTCATTTCTCCCGGCATATTATATGTTTTTCTTCATCTTGCTTTTTCCCCTTACTCCATTTCAGTACTTAGAGATTTTCATTTGTTTTTAGAACTATGTAATATTCCATGGCATAGCTGTAGCATACTTATTCAACCAGTACCCTATTGATTAGACACTTGGGTTATTCTGAGATTTAACTACTTAACATTTTTAAAGCCCTCCTTTGTATATGGCACTGTAATGAAATAACAGAACAATAGTTATTTGAATCACATGATTTTGTTCAATGTCATTGAACCACAGATCGTGCTGAACTTTCACCTTTTCATTATAAAGAAGCACTTTCCGGCTTATCTTTAACATATCCAGATTGCCAGCACCACTGCCCTTTTTTTACCAATAGAGGCCTGGTGCACGACATTTGTGCTGGAGGGAGGGGGTGCCTCAGCCCGGCCTGTGCCTGTTAGCAGTCCAGGAGCCTTGGGGGATGTCTGACTGATGGCTTAGGCCTGCTCGCAGCGCTCCCCCATGGGAGTGTACTGACCGCCAGGGGGCATCTCCTGTGTTGAGCATCTGCCCCTGGTGGTCAGTGCGCATCATAGCGACCAGTCGTTCTGCCAGTCAGTCGATTTGCATATTACCTTTTTATTATATAGGATGAAGTAAACAAGCACTGGAAGCAAGCACTGCAATACCGTAACAATTGATCTGATAACCAGGTGGCTACTAAGCGACTATTGGGCAGATAGTGTGTATATGTGGATACCCTGCACAAAGGGATGACTCATATCCCAAGTGCCACAGAGCAGGACGGCATGAGATTTCATCACACTACTCATGCCACTTAAAACTTATGAATTATTTCTGGAATTTTCCAATATGTATTTCAGACCACAATTGATCAAGGTGACTAAAGCAGTAGAAGGGGAGCTTACTGCAAATGGAATCATTCAATATGTGGTCTTTTGTGTCTGGTTTCTTTCACATAGCATGATGTGGCATTTATAGTAGTTCATTCTTTTTTATGGCTGGATAATATACCACTGCATGGATATACCACCTTTTATTTATCCATTTGTCAGTTAATAGACATTTGGGTTGTTTCCAATTTCTGGCTATTATGAATAATGCTGCTCTGAACAATGCTATACAAGTTTTTGTGTGGATGCACATTTTCAATTCCCTTGGGTATAATATACCTAGAATTGGATTCTATGTTTAGCTTTTGGGAGAACTGCCAACTGTTTTCCAAAGGGGTCCCACCATTTTACATTTTCACCAGCAGTGTATGGGGGTAATAATTTCTTCACATTCTTGCCAACACTTGTTATTATTTGTCTTTTTTTATTATAGCCAGTCTAATGGGTATGAAGTGTTATCTCAGCATGATTTTTAAAAAAATTTAATTGTGGTAAATGCACGTAATATAAAATGTCCTAATTTAACCATTTTTAAGTGTTCAGATCAGTAGCATTAAGTACATTCACAGCATTGTGCTACTATCACCACTATCCATCCACAGAACTCTGTACCCATTAAACAATAAATTCACATTCCCATCTCCACTCATTCCCTGGAAACCATCACTCTGCTTTCTGTCTCTGTGAGCTCACTTACTCTCGGTACTTTATATAAGCGGAATTATATAGTATTCGTTGTTTTGTGATTGGCTCTTTCACTGACCATAATGTCTTCAAGGTTCATTCATGTTGTAGCACGTGTTCAATGTGGTCTTTATTTATATTTTCCTAATGATTAATGATGTTAATGTGCATATTGGTCATTGGTACATTTTCTTTGAAGAAATAGCTATTCAAATATTTTTAGTGTCTATAATTTAAAGATTATTCTCAACTAAAACCCACTTTATGGATTGCCTGTAACACTTCAAGTGTCTCCTCTTATTTTTCCCTTCTAGAAACCATACAATGAGGTGCATTACTTAATCACTATGTTTGGGTGAACAGAGGCTCAGTAATAATTGCTTTTCTGCATAACTGAAAGTCCTGATCAATTCTGATGTGCCTTTTGGCCTAATAATGGCAATATTAATTATGTCAATTACAAATGTAAATAATTTTAGAATTTATGTGTATTTTTTAAATGAGTATTCTTAAAAATTCATAATGGATATAGATTCTAATTAACATTTTATTACTATTTTGCCTCATTTCAATTCATCTTAAATATTGATGTCTGAATAATTTTCAACCGTGTAAATCTGATCATGTCACTCCCTAGCTCAAAGCCTTCTATAGCTCCCCATTGCCAACCCAAATACAATTGCATTTGACTGAAAAAAATCAGTAAGAAATATATTTTATATTATGTAAAGAACCAGAACACAAACATATACATAAGCAAATAGTAAAAAAAACAACGAACCTTTCACAAAAATGTTCCTACCCTAATCTGATATTTTGTAAACAATTTTAGTGAGATTTACAAAATTGACTTTCAAACCTACAGTTTGGAAAACAGGATTCTACAGCATGGCCAAATATGACAACGTTCTTCAGAGTTTGGTAAAACCTACTCCAGTGACCCCCACACCTACTTGCACATTAGAGTCACTTGGAGAACTGAAATAATTTAAATTTTAAAGCAACATAATCTAGGTCTCTGCCCTCGAAAATGCTCATTCATAAAGTCTGGGAAAGAGCCCAGAAATCTGTGTTTTTACTAAAAGCTCTCTAATTAATTCATTCATGCAGCCAGGTTTGAGAACAACTGCTCTTACTTGCCTTTCCTCCTTCATCCCAAATATTTCTTGCTTCTTGCACATTCTTTGCTCATTCATTTTCTTCCACTTGCAATTCATGCTCGCTGCCTACTGGAATCTTTCCAGGCGTAACTCAGACACCTCTTGCTACTTATTTCTCCAACCAGAATAGTCTCATTTCCCTTGACTTTCCACAAGTCTTTATTTGGGTTTCCTTGATGGCACTTTTCTCGCCCCACCTCAAGGCCCTTATCTTCCCATTACATTGTGAGCAATCACAATGTAATTACCCTTTAGTGGGAATACAATGGCCTACTCAAAGTCAGGATTTCATAAACTTCCTTGAACTGCAGTGGAAATGGAACCTTTAATTCTGGGGCCAAACTAGTAACAGAGAGTTAAAGGAACATCAGACTCTGCTATAGTTTAATGTGATATTATGGGCATAAATAGATTAATGCCAAGCCTTTCCTCAAGGAATATTCACACAATCTAGCCTTTGGTTAGCATTCCCCTAACATTCTGCTCATCATAGTCCTCCACAAGAAAGAACGGCTAGAACTAAATTCCCATATCCAAAATAGACTGAAACTCTGTCTTTCTTGGTGTTAAGAGTTCTAGTCTCTGTGATTGGAGGTTTCCAGGTCATGGCTTTGAGCTTAAAGCATGTGAAATACCCGAAGCATTTTGTTCTCATCAGATTTGGCTGCTTGTGTTCAGAGCACCGTCACAGTATTATGTTTTCCATTTTGCATGGGTATAAATTAAAGTACAGAGAGGATTTGATTAGCTCAAGATCCCAGAGTGACTGGCAGTGATGGGAATAAAGGCTTGCTCCCCAGATTCCTGGCCCGGCTCACTCTGTACCAAACCACAGGTATGCCGCCTTTTTGCTGATGAGGCCACACAATGTTCCTTGGAGGGAGTACCCATTAGCTCTGGGAGGATGAAGGCACATAGGGAGGCTTCCAGAGAGCCATTTGGACAATCAGAGTAAGATCCAATGGCATCCTGCAAGTTTAAGTGAACGTTTCTGAATATGGTTTAGAAAACATGTGGTTAGCAAATATTTAGTGGGGTTTGGAGGTATTTATTTTAAACGTCAAGCCACTTTGAATTTATGGGTAATATCAGGTCCTGCATGTCCATCTCCTACTCTGAGTGTAATGCAAACAAAATGATAAACCAATATCATATTTTTAAATTCTTAGGAAATGCTATAAATTTAAAATGACACCAATGGCAAAGCAAAGGTGGTGGTAAGAATCAAGTTGTAGAACTTGGGATTCGTATTAGCAATGACTGGAAATTCTTGGAAGAGGGAGAAATCACTGAGGTTTCTTACCATAAACCCAAGGTCACAATTAGTATCTCCAATTCAACCGTGGATCCCCTAGTTGGTGACTCTCATCTTGTCTGAACTACAGACAGGATCTTATTTATATTGAAAGTTTTTTTTCATTGAATACACATGTTCTCTTTGCCTAGCCTCTCACTCCAACTTTAAAATCACTGGGTCATGATTTCCAAACCCTCACTGACCTTCTTTAAATCCCTTTCTCAACTCTTTCTTACCTCGGGGCCTTTGCATGTGTTGTTTTCTATACCTAAAAGGAACTTCCCACTAATCTTTTACAATGTTTGTCACGATTCAATCTCAGCAGAAAATCACCTTCTCAGAGACTTCTTTGACTATCCAATATAATGTTTTACATTATGGTTATCTAACACCAACACCCCACCCCTAGGCACTCTGGATCACTGAAGCATATTCTATTCTCATGAAAGTTTTATCACCATTTGTAGTCTCATCTGTTAAGTTGTTCATGTGTCTTCTCCACTAGATAGAAAGCTCAGGGAAAGTAGAGGCCTTTTCTACCCTGGTCACAACTTCATCCTTAGCACTTAGAGCAGTACTTGGCATCTAGTAAGCACTATATGTATGTGTGTTGAGTAAATGAAGTACCCATCAACTCATCAGTGATGTCACTGAGGGAAAAGGCCTCTTCAACACATGCATTGCTCTAAGATAGTGGTCGGCAAACTCATTAGTCAACAGAGCCAAATATCAACAGTACAACGATTGAAATTTCTTTTGAGAGTCAATTTTTTTAAACTTAAACTTTTTCTAACACCACTTCTTCAAAATAGACTTGCCCAGGCTGTGGTATTTTGTGGAAGAGCCACACTCAAGGGGCCAAAGAACCACATGTGGCTCGCGAGCCGTGGTTTGCCGACCACGGCTCTAAGAAATTGCCCACCACGGCTCTAAGAAATTGCCCAATAATGATTTTTGGAATGACTTCAGCAAGTACATTAGGTAATACCCCCCCACCCTCCCGCAAATGTTGGCTGGCTGCATAGTAAGCATTAGCCAGGCCTCACAATTGACCCAGGAAGATGAACTCAGAGTTTGACTAAGCAGTGGGGTCAGCTTCCTATTGGACAATCTTTTACATATAGGCAGCAAAGGATGGAGGGCAGGTGTCCTGGGCTTCAGGGAGCAGCTGTATCCCAGCATACTGTGCCTGTGGCAGGCAGCAGAAAAGCTCTGATGGAAAGCAGAGGAAATTACAGTTGTTGGGCCTTGTGGTCACAAGGGCATATGCTGCATTTGCAAGGTCATCATGAGACAATTCAGGGTGTAGCTTGCACACACATTCTGCTGTTGAAAAGGAGATGTTTTTTTTTTTTTCCCTACCACATCCGACACATGGTTTGCCAGAGGAAGGGCACGGAGATCAGCAGCACTGATGAGCTGGCTTGGTGTTTTTAGACCACAATTCTACTAAACCAATGACTCCCTTCTGACTCCTCCAAAAGAGCCAACAGAATTTATTTATTACCAAGTGTGAACAGCAATCACACACAGCCACCAGATTGCTCTTGCCTGCTCTGCCAAAAGTCACTTCTAAAAAAAAAATTCCTAAATAACAACACTCTCAATGTCTATTGTACTAAAATTTTTGGGAGGGAAGAATGTCACAACTAAATACAAGTTTTATTTCTCCATTACAAACCTAAAAATTAAAACACAATGGAGAACCCTAATATAAAACACAGGGTGCATTTAATATGTATAAAGTAGATAGATAGAAGGCCAAAAAAAATGCTCAGCTCTGTTTGCTAACTGGTGGTGCATATTAATACTATGTAACAAAGTGACTGAGATTTCCCTAAAATCATTGGTGACATAAGCATTAGAGAGCATGAGATGCTATGGTTAATTAGTACATATGTCCATTAGTGGACAAAGAATTAACATAGGAAATAGTAGTTTGTGCTATAATCCTGCATTTTCTATCTTTGTGCTTTCTGAACTTTGCAATTTATTTAATCTCTCTGAACTCTTATTTACCTGTAAAATGGAAATGATAACTACTTTGCATGGTTGTTGAGAAAAAGAAATGAGATAATTTGGATAAAGTATTTTATAAGTATTCAATAAGTATTTGTACCAGTTTTCTGGTCCCCAGAAGACCCAGTAGCCCAGTCAGAGGTAAACAGGGCTATCCCTAAGTAAACTATGTTTAAGCTCAACCATCCACATTTTTACAGCTGGCCTAAAGCCCTACACAGCATTTTAATCTCCTCAGCTTCATCACAATGGCCATTGGTCTACACTTGTTGACATGACAGACTCACATGTAGATTATTTCCTGTGAGTTTTATTAGGCTTTTCAAACCACTGTTTGAAAGTGTTTAACTTTGGTAACATGGGGAAGAGATTCACTACATTTAACAAGACCCTTGCATTTTTTTTAGGCTAGACAAATTGAGTCATACTTCTATAGAAATGAATAGCATTAGCACAGCAAAATATTAATGCCTTCAGTTATACAAGGCAAATCATAAGGTAAAGGCTTTCAAGTGTACAACAAGAATTAGGACCTTAAAATTTAAATAATCAAGCACATGGAAGCATTGTAGGCTCGCACTAAACATTTCTATATGGATAGAGCAAGAAGTACATGGTGCATAAGTGAGATAGATATTTTCCTGGTTGGAGAGAGGTGGCTTGGTTTTGTAAGCTGAGAGAACCCAGGGGATGCAAAAAGATATGGAGGAGGCTCTGTTTGACAAATACAATTACAATTACATGGTAATCATCCACAAAGCTCAGACGAAATTAGGTTTTTACAAAGCCCCTTTCTTGCTTTAGAGCTGACATACCTGCAAGAGTAAGCCAACAAGTGAATGCATCAAAACTGCATGCAATTAAAATAAAAAGCAAATAGCAAGTTGTCTGGTCCTAACATCCAGGTAACCAGATACAATCAGAGTCAAAACTTATCATAATAAGCACATGTAATTTTGGACCCTGTAATGAGACAACTTCAATGCCTACAGAAAAATGTTTTCCATCTAAAATTACTTCACATCTAAGAATTAGAACTTAGTTTTCATAAATTATGTCATTGAACACTTTTCTCTGTTTATGTGCCTGTCACTCTACCAGACATTGTGGGGAGTTGAGAAATGTGCAATCAATGGAGTGTCTCCCTTCAAAGAGCTTACTTTCTCATTAAAGAGACAAGACAGACACACGTAAAGCAACCATAAATACATAACAGTATGTGATTAGGTGATGAATCAATGATCCAGACTCTAAATGCTGTAGGAGCTCAGAGGAGAAAGAAAGAGATATAAAGGAAGGCTCCATGAAGGAGGTGGCAGCCGGTCAAATCCTTGAAAGATGGGTGGAATTTAAGGACTGGAAGATAAACCTGAGATGCAATCTTTACTTAATACTTCTATGCTGTGTGCCTTTAAGCAAGACATTCAAGTTTCAGAGCTTCTTTCTCATCTATATAACAGGGATGACAATGTCTCACTCTACAGTCTGTTTGGACAATTCAATAATATCTATACAGAAAAAGAATATGTAATAAGTAACTTATTACAAAGGTACTTGAAAATGTAACTATAATCATAAATTATTTTAAGGTAGTTGTACCTCTTTTTCTGAAGTTTCAAATGACCATTGGATGTTAGTGGAATTGGCACCGATATGAATAAAGAGGAAGGAGTACAGAAGTCAAGAGAAAAATGTGGAAATCATTATGCTTATCTGTGAGGAAGCCTATCTGACTAGAGCAGCAGGCTTGTGTAGGGAAAAACATTGTACAGATATGGTGAGTCATTCATTCATTCATTCAACACAAATTTATTGAGCAACTATTAGGTAACAGGCACTGTACTAGGTGTGAGAGTTGAATATAGATGAGCTTTGAAAAGCAAACATTACAATTTGGCTTACCATGGTAGAAAACAGGGTGAGATGGAAGACTTACTTATTTAGCCATTATTATGCAGGGGAGTGACATAGAAAACAAAGAGTTGGAAAAGCCAAAATCTAGCAAATGGATTAGAATGACAGTGAAAGGTGAGCATGAGGAGTGTAACTGAAAAAATGTGGCAATAGTTAAATTTGAAGGAATGGTGGTCAGATGAATGGAGTGGGAATGGATGGCCCAGAAAAATAAATGGAAGGAACTTCTATGTGAGTTAGTAAAAGACCTGATTTGGAAAATAAAGGCAAGGGGAAAAAAATGATTCAAAGATGAATACACAATTTGCCTTTGAGTAAATGAAAGAACAATAAAGTGAAAAGAGAAAAAAAGAAGAGCGGGGAAGAGTAATTTGGAAGGATTGCCGAAAGTTTCAGTGTCTTGTTAAGTTTGAGGTGAAGATAAACACTTGATGAGCAAGATCCATTTAGACAATATAAGCAAACGGACTAGAATCTGGAGATAACAAATGAATGTAGAGATCAGGTTGCAGTCTGAATGGTTCCAAGACCATAATAAAGAGAGAGGAGAAAACCTGGGTGGTTTGACATTTTGGGCAACTCCCACCATGGGTATGGGGAGGAATGAGTGTGCAGGTGCAGAGTGATGACGGAAAGGCAGGAGTCAGGATAGGGCTGTGCAAGAAACCTCTAAAGGGAGAAAGAGTTTTGGAAAGAAGATGACCAACAATATCAAGTGCATATGAGAGTCAAAGAGAATGGGGCTGGAGTATATTGCTGCATCTATGCACAAAATGATTAATGGATAATTCAGGAATAATGCAGAATTTTAGAAGTATTTTAAGGCACAACAACTTGAGAACACTTTGGTCTGACAAACACAGATCTAACGTTTTCAAATTCCTGATGTTAGTCTTTGGGTTCAAGAATGAGAACTGGAATTTCTGAGAATTACCCAAATCAAAAGTTATTCTGTATTTTACATAACACTTAATTTATGTATTATTAAATAATGAGTAATCATAATCATACTGAATCCTCTTTCTGTAACAGGGTGAGAGGTTTTCTGTAAAAAAAAAATCAATGTATAATTTATTAGTATTAAGAACCAATATAACTATGAAAAAATTATATCCCTATATAATAAAAGCCTAATATGCAAATGGTCCCCTTGACTGGGAGTCTGACCGCTTGCAATGACGTACGCTGACCACCAGGGGGCAGTATGGGACATGGCAGGCATTGGTGACTCAGTGCTGGCAGCAGGCGGCAGTGGAGGTGCTGCAGGCCTTAATGGGCCCCAAAAGAGTGGGACCAGGGCGGGATGGTGGAGCAGGTGAGTGGGCAGTGCCAGGCCAAGGTGAGTGCGAGCCACTGGTCGCCTGGCAGGGGCCATCACCCCACCGATCACCCCATCCCCACCAGGTTCCCAGGCACTGAGGGAGCTGGGCAGGGGCCCAATGCCCCGCCAATCCTATCACAGGGTGACCAGCTGTGGCAGCAGGGGGCAGGGTCACCACCCGGCTCCCTCATCACCTGGGAGCTGGGTGGCGGTGGTGGGGGGTGGCGGTGGTGGGGGGTGGCGGTGCGATTGGCAAGCTATTGGGCCCCCACAGGTGGCGACCAGTGGTAGCAGCCGGGGTGGGAGGCAAGGGGAAGGGAGGGAGTACCTGGCTGGCAGACAGCAGATGCTAGGGACCCTACCAGTGTACAAATTTTGTGCACTGGGCCTCTCGTATTTAAATAAGATGTAAAAATTAATTCTATCTGATAAGGACATTTAATAATAGAAAACCCTAAAACAAAGGAAACATTTATATAAATGCCAAATAAAGTATATTTAAAATTACAAGATCAAACCACAAATAAACTCTGAAAACATTAATTGTCTTACGTGATAGTCATGATCTTTATTTCATAATTAAGCTTCCACTTAATAGAAAAAAATTTTCATTTTGTGTTGACATTGGTCAAATTTTAATTGTGAGTCTGAAAGTATCCTCAAGTTGAGCATTAGGATACATGTTGTTCCACATAAACTTACTTTTGTTTGTTTTTGTTAATCCTCATTGGAGAGAATCCTCAATAGAGAGAGAAACATCTATTTATTGTTCCACTTATTTATGCATTCATTGGTTTATTCTTGTATATGCCCTCACCTGGGATCAAACCCACAACATTCCTGTATTGGGAGGCAGCTCTAACCAATTTAGCTACCCCACCAGGGCTGGAACTCATTTGGTCTCCAAATAATGTTATCTCTTGGAACAAAATTCATAGGATCTGCATAAACATACTATGCAAATAAAACTAGATTTACTTAATTTGCAAGAATGACTCCCCATTAGCAGCAGACAGGACCATGAACACATGCTTATAACATGGGCACAACTACAAATGAAACTAAGTGATTAAATGGTACACTTCTTGAAATGTCCCACATAAACCTTGAACTCTGTCAGCACTTTCTGCTCTTGCCACATTAGAACTACTATTGTTTCTACATTGATTGTTAAGTTTTAACTCTCAGGGGAGAATTATCATACTTTTTAATCCCATTTTACCAAATTTTTAAAATTCATCTTTATTGTTGAAAGTATTACAGATGTTCCCTTTTTTTCCCCATTGACTCCCTCCATCCTACCCCCTACCACCCAGGCCTTCACCACACTATTGTTTGTGTCCATGGGTTATGCATATGTGCATATAAATCTTCCCCCACTCACCCCCTTTTTACCAATTTCTTTACACTTTTCTCAGGATTTGGAAAAAATATATAAATGTGATAGAAATTATAGGAATTCCCACATGGAAACATGACACAGAACTGCCATTTTTGTAATACTTAGGAAGCTTTATGTTGCAAGTCATAGCAAGACCACCTCAAAATGACCTAAATTATAAAGGGATTAACTTTACCCCATAACAAGCAGTCCCAAGTCACCTGCGGTTAGTTAATTAAGTTAATAACAGCATCAAGATTTCGGGTGCTTTCCATCTTTCCACTTTGTCATCCCAGGTATACAGGCTTCCTGGTGGTTAAAAAACAGATTCAGCTGTTTCAGGTACCACATTGTCACATACTAACATCCAGAGCAGAAAAGGGACAGTCTGTCAAGTCTTTTTTGTTGTTGTTTTAGTAAGTAAAATAATCTTACCCAAAAGTCCCCACCCAGTGACCTCCCCTCATCCTTCATTGGCCAGAACCAAGTAACATGCCCATTTTTAAACCAATCATGGCAAAGGGAAGAGGGCCACCACAATCTACTTAGTACAATCTAGTCTTATTTGAGGCATGGAAGAAGGGAAAGTAGCCATTGTGTAGGCCAGTGATTCTCCAACTGTTTAGTCTCATGACATCTTCAATACTATTGAAGATTACAAAGAACTTTTGTTTATGTGAGCAATAGTTTATTGACAGGTGTATCAGAAATTTAAAAATAGTTATTAATTCATTTAAAATAACAACAATAAACCCATCATTTGTTACTATGTTGTGGTGGGCAGAATGATGGTCCCTAACAATGGCCCACATCCCGAGAACCTGAGACTATGTAGCAGATGTGATTCAGCATTTTGAAATTGGTAGATTATCCTGGATTAACTAGGTGGGCCCAATGTAATCACAGGGGTAGTTATAATCTAAAGGAGGAGGCAGTGGCAGAATGATGTAGTATAAGAAAGACACATTTGGCTATTACAGGCTTTAAAAATGGAAGGGCACCACTAGCCAAGGAATGTTGGTGGCCACTAGAAGCTGGAAAAGGTGAAGAAATGGATTCTCCGTTACTATCTCCAGAATGGAAAGTAGACCTGCCGACACCTTGATTTGAACTTACGGAAGCCAATTTCAGGCTTCTGAACTCCAGAATTATAAGATACTACATTTGTGTTGTTTTACACCACTAAACCTGTGATAATTTGTTATAGCAACAACAGGAAATAAATACGTACACATCTTAAAATTTAAAAAAATTGACTATGTTTTCCAAAACAAACAAAAAAATCAGAAGAGTGGCATTGACTTACATTTTTGGCAAATCTCTTTAAGGTTTGATATTAGAAAAGATAGGTGAATTTTTGCATCTGCTTCTGCATTCAATCTGTTTTGATATCATGTTACATTATCTCTGGAAAACTGTTGTACATTCATGAAAAAATGTGAGTGGAAAGGCAAATCATAAAAATAGTTTTGACTTCATGGTCCTCTTAAGAGGGTCTTGGGGACTCACATGGCTGCCCAGACCACACTTTGAGGACCTCTGGTGCAAGAAGTCAACAATTTTGTGCCATCCTCCAAAGAACAGATAGGAAACAGTTTTTTCCATATTTCTAGAGTGAACTTGTCTGGCTTTAAGGTGATAACCTTAAGGTGATAACCGATACAGTGCAATGATTTTCACATTTCTTCCTTAATTCAAACAATATTTCTAAGAGTTTAGTTTGTGCCTGGCACTTCTTTATGGGCTGAGCTTATATAAGCAAACAAGGTAGATACAGCTCTTGCCCCTAGGAAGCTTCCTACATTTTAGTTGAAGAAAAACAAGCACATAAACAAGACAATTTCAGATATCACTAAGGAAAAGTAATGGAAAAAAGCGTGAGGGGGTCATGGCTGGTGTGGCTCAGTTGGTTAGAGTGTCATCCCATACACCAAAAGGTTGTGCAGAGCACATACCTAGGTTTGGGTATGATCCCCAAGGAGGACACTTACAGGACGCAACCAATCGATGTTCTCTCTCACATCGATGTTTCTCTCTCTCTCTCTCTCTCTCTCTCTCTCTCTCTCTCTCTCTCTCTCTCTCTCTCTCCCTTCCCCTCTCTAAAATCAATAAGCATATCCTTGGGTGAGGGGGAAAAAAAGAAGCGTGAGGGGTATTTCAGATGGTGTGTCAAGAGCTACTTTAACTTGAAGAAGGGAAGTTAGAGCTGAGATGTGTAAGAAGGAACCACTGGGAAATGTGGGAGTATTTCAGGTAGAGAACAGCAGGAGCAAATATCAGGAAGGAGTTTGGCAAGGTAGGAGGACAGAAAGAAAGCCAGTGTGACTGAATGTAGTGTACCAGGGGAAGGAAAAACAACAACAGCTGAAAGGCCAGGCAGGTGTAAATTATTAAGGTCTTCTAGGGCAGTGGTGGGCAAACTCATTAGTCAACAGAGCCAAATATCAACAGTACAATGATTGAAATTTGAGAGCCAAATTTTTTAAACTTAAACTTCTTCAAAATAGACTCACACTCAAGTGTGTTTTGCCTGCATTCAAGAAATGTCCTTCAGCTGCAGTGTGGAAGAGCCACACTCAAGGGGCCCAAGAGCCGCATGTGGCTCAAGAGCCACAGTTTGCCGACCACGGCTCTAGGACATCGAAAGGATTTAAGGTTTAGTTTGAATTGCCATACAAAACTACTGGAGGAAATGAGAGACTGGAATTATGTGTCAGGCTTTGCTTTCATAAATTCTTCTACCTTCTCCAAGGGCTGCTCTTCAGCCTAACACATTCCCAATCTTGATCATAACCACTCTCCAGAAAGGTACAGTACCCCAATAGACACCACTCACCTCACATAAATTGTTTGTATGTCAACATCAAAAACAGGTATGAAACCAATCAGGGGAATTTAAATGACAGGTTGCTAGATGTGGAATGACTTCTGCCTGTTGGCCAGTGTAGGTGCGCGGCCCAAAATGCACAATGTGAATACACCTGTTTGGCAATGCTGGTCTGTCCCTTGTCCAAAGCGGTGAGTGTGTGAATGGATTTGTTTGGGGAATGACTCTGAAGTTAGCTTTTCTCATCTCTCCATAATACAGGAACACACACTGGAACTTGGCTCATTTCTGGAGACTTCTTGTGACGACCCTCCGTTGCTCAGAATGCACATTTGGTCGTCATTATCCCTGGTGTAATCAGTGTCTTCAAACTGTAGGATGATGTTACAGTGATGTTTACAGAATATGGGACCATGCTCCACACCTTAATCAAATAATTTAAGCATGAGCCTTCTTAGATATCATGCATCTATACAGTCATTAGATATCTAGTGTATATTTTTATAGGCTAGTGAGTGAAGTCACCTTCTGGGTCCCACTAGAAGCCTCCGGATGAACCATGTGCCTAGAACTCGTAAGGTATTCACTCTAAATAATGTGGCATAAGTGTGTTTACCTGACAAACCTTTTCACAGCGAGAGGATGCAAAGAATTCACATATGACGACGTGATTTGAAATCTGCTTTGAAAGGGCCTTTAAAAACAGCCAGGAATTGGGACCCAATCAGTACGCTGCCCTGCAGGTGTGATGGCCTCGCCCTTAAAAAGCTCCATCCACGTGAATCAGAAGCCTCATCACAGAACAGCTGTGGCTACTTGGGCCCTAGATTCTCCTCAATCGTGGCTCCTGAAAAAGTTTTTTTTTTTTTTAATTATTGTGAAAAATTTTCTATTACACTTAGACCAGCCTGAACACCAAAGAAAATACAGTAGGTACTTCCAGGGCTGCATCTTTTAAAAGGAATTGAATTCTGACCTCTGAGTGCGGTTCAACAGTTTCTCCCTGCCTCTCCTTCGGGGAAGAGAGAAAGGAGGGATGGTTTTGTCTTTGCAGTAGTAACCGGTAACCGAACCTGTTGTTCTGCCAAGCCAGCCTTCGCCTTGGCGGATTCTGATTTCTAAGTGCTCGGGGAGTATGCTTAAACCTGTGCCTTCCTCCCACGTCAGATAAGCGGAAAGTTTGCTCTAGCTATGATAAATCTGCACACGGCGGAGATGTTTTTGGCCCAAAGCGTACGTTAGAAAGATGATTAAAGTCGCCCTCCTCCCCTTCTTGCGGCCAGGGAGTGTGTTTTGCCTGCATTCAAGAAATGTCCTTCAGCTGCAGGCGTGTGCGCGCGGAGCCCGCAGCCTGCGTTTTTGCGTCTCCGGGGCAGGGCGCCTCGGGTCGGCCGAGTGTCGTCCGCAGATGTGACCGGTCCTCCCCCGCGGGCGCCCGCGGAGGCGGCAGTCCCCTTCCGTCTCGAGCGCCAGGCCCGCGGCCCAGACCCGGGGAAGGAAGCCCTCGCCGCAAGCCGGCGTCTTGGCCGGCTCAAAACACGCCGCCACCCAAAACTTTTTTTTTTCTCCCAGCTGCGCGCAACTTTTTGCCTTTTCGCCCAGCACGTTCTCGTCCCGACTTTGTGTTCCCTGGGGTTCCTTTGGCTTCCCTCGCCGTCTCCCCGGCGCGGGGGGGCCCGGGCTGCCGGGGCGGGGGGCGCGGAGGAGGAAAAGGGGAAGGGGAAAGAGCGGCGACGGCTCGGGAGGAGGAACTGGGCAAAGGGGACGGAGACGGGCGAGTGCCCGAAAAGGAAAGCGCCGCCGCGGTTTGCTGCAGTCGGAATAAAGTTCGCGCCCTTTCCGCGGCGTTCGCAGCCTCCCCTCCCCGCCACTGCTCTCTTTTGACAGCTGGGCGCTAGCGGCCACTTCCACGTCCACGCCCGCACCCCCCAGGGGCGCCCAAGTTGTTTTCCATCCACAGAAAGAGACGGGTGGGAAAGTTACAAGGCGGGAGGGAGAAATATACATTCTCCTTGGCGAAACCCCTAGACATCCTAGGACAAACAACAGCAAAACGAACCCGACTTTATTGTGCAAAAGGGAAGCACCATTGCAGTCGCGACAATTCTGCGGAGAGGAGACTCTGGCGGGGCTAGCAAATCCGCCCTAGGTCACCTCGCCCGGCCCCCGACTGCCCCCTCCCCCCGCAGCAGCCCCCTCCCGCGACAGTCCGTTCCTTTTTTTTTTTTTTTCTTGTGGAGCCGGGGGAGCGCCGCAGGCTCCGACTCGGGGAGCGAGGGCGACCGGGGCGCGTGTGTAAATCAGTCACCTGAGCGCCGAGGGGCCGCGGCGAGGGCGCGCGCGGGCGGGGAGAGGCGGAGGCGGCGAGCGCGGCGGCCGGAGGAAACCGGGAGGGGGAGGGAAAGAAAGGCCGAGACAGAGGAGCGAGCGGCGGCCGAGGGGCTGGTCCAGGCGCGGCCGCTAAGAGGAGACCAAGAGGCGGGGGCTGCACTTGACAACCAGCATGCGGAGATGGTAAGAAGTTTCCACCCTCCTTTCCTTTCTATTCGAGACTTCGAGAGCAGTGAGCCCCCGGCCGCCCGGGGGCCGTGTTTTCTCCAAGTCCGGCGGGGAGAGGTGGAGGGGGTAGTGAGAGGGGCGGGCAGGGGAGGGGAGCCCCAGTCCAACCTGGCCCCTGCTGTGCCCCCGAAATCCCCTCTAAACTTGGCCCAAGTTTGCGAGGAGAGTTCCAGGTGGGAGGGTGTGTGAGGGGCGCTGGGAACGTCGCCCCCTCTCGCGGCTGCCGGGGAAAGGTGAGCGGGAGGCTCCTGGGAGTTGGGGACTGGCTGGTGGGGGGGCCGGGCCGGGGGAGGCGGGGGATGAATGGAGCGCTGGAAGGAGCTGGGGCGGAGAGGAAAGCTTTGGAGAGAACGGGAACTTTTAAAACTTGCCCGCGAGTGAGGGACTGGCGGCGGGGCGCGGGCGCCGGGGCGCGCTGGTGCGCCGCGCGGGGAAGGCGGACGCGGCCACCGAGTCCCCCGCACCTTAGCTGTGCCCTCCCTCGCCCTCACGTTGGGGGAAAACTTCCCTTTGTAAATGAAGAAATTGTAGGAAGTGCTCCTGGAGGTTGTAAGAAGTATGTGCAAAGCGCAGGCAAGGAAAGAAACCCCAGAGAGGGAGAGATTTTGAGGTGCAATTCTGGAGGAGCCGATTTGCCTTACTTACACGTGGACCGCAGGGTGGCATTTGGGGCCCGGAGAGGGGGCAGAATAATAATACCCACCCCACCCCCGAAAAAACTAGATGTAATCCCCTGTGAAGTGAGGCTGAGATTAAAAAAATAAAAAAGTTCCAAGTGCAAGTGGCGGCGGCGAACGAAGCTGCGCAGCGAGATGCCAGCACAGCCCGGCTGCGCTGGAAGCGGCTCCGGGCGGCGAGGCAGCGCGCAGTCGGCTCGCCCGCGGATGGGCGCTCTGTCCGCTTTCGGGGAAGTGATTTCTTAGAAATGGGGCTGGACCACTCCCTTCCTTTTAGTTTGTTTCCACCCAGTGCTGCTGCTGTTGCCCCCACTTGGGGATCTCACAGACTGTTCCGCATGTAGATGGCATATGTAAGAAAAAGGCAGGTAGCGGGTTGGCATGTCCCCCCTCTTCTCTTCCCCTTGGTGTGACATCCCCTGTTTCAGTGATCAAAGTCAAGACTGGAGGGTAAGGAGATGCGACTGTCAAATGCAAGCACACAGACAAAAAATAGCGTGCGCCCAAGACTGTGGTTACAGTAACGCTGACAGAAATTAAAGTGATTTTGAAAGCAGCGTGCGATTTATGGTGCTTCCCATTTGGCTGTTGGAGAAGGGATGTACAAAAGACATCATAAAAGAATCCTGTGTACCCAGGATTAAAGTGGCAGAAAGTGGCTGTTTCATTATTATTTATTTACTTCGTGGACAGTTACAATGGTTGGAACCTGTGTTTAAGTGGAGGCGTCAAAACAGAATATTAAATGTATCTATTTAGCGCTTGAGCGTTTTTCTTCTAGCGGCATTTAACACAAGAAGACTGTAAAAGCCGGTTGTAGGTATTCTTTTTCTTTCCCTTTTCCTTAGCCTGTATACTATTTGTCTGCACATCTATTTCCGAATACTGGTCACTTTGAACAGTGACTAAACCCATTTGTCATCCGCTGCTTTGTGTTCTGCAGTTTCAGAGGTGACTGTGCACACACATACGTGCTTGAAGTGGAGGAATATATTTCTTATGTAGTGTGTCTGATCTGAGGACGTAACTCGAGAGGAGTGACTCCTTGTACAAGCTAATAGAAGTTCCTTTACCCTTTGGACTCACCCCAAAAATCTCTTAGGAACTTCTATAGGGTATCTGTGTTTTTATTTGTAGCGGTTTCATTTAAACTGTTCAGCCTTAATGAAGTTCTCAGTTGTAGCTACTCTTCTGTTCCCAGAGAGCAGAGTATTTAAAATCCAGATTGCTAATCACTTTACCAAAGTATTCTGGAGTATATTCACCTGAGGGAAGTGGGACTGAGCCTGAATGTGAGAATCTTGTGAGGAAAGTTCGAAACTGACTTTTTTTTTTTTTACCCCTTGAGCATTTTAAGTTCAGTGTTGTTTGCTTGTTAAACTTTGGGGGGGGAGGGGGCGGGGCGGGGCGGGGGAAGCAACCTTGGGATTTTAAAACATAAATATTAAGAAAATATTAGTAGCAGTTATACATTCCAAATACTGATTCTCCCCCCTCCCCCCTTTTACCTGAAATGTGAAGATGTCTGTCAGGCAGGGATGTGTGATTACAAAAAGAAACAGACAAAAGCAAGCTGACTGTTGCTGTATTAAAATGTAAGTGTTACAGTTTGAATTTTCAAGTGAGAGTTTTTGAGTTCAGTGCTTTACATAACATTTTGTCCTAATCTTGCTTGCTGTCAGGGATGTTTCATGGTTGTGCAATTGCTGCAGTCAAGAATGCCAATTTGCATTCCAGGAGTGTCATTTGATTACTTTTATCTGCACAGCTCCAAGACCGGCCCAGACCTCTCGTTTCATCTTGCCATGTCACGAGTCAATGCTGTGTCGTCTTTTCAAAAATCTGCCTGATTTAGACAAGAAAGAAAAGTACTTTCATGTTGCAGCCGCAGTCCCCTGCTAACTTGTCAGCAGCAGGATATGATTCACTTGGGCCCAGAAGAATGGAACAGAGAGGCGGGTTAGGCGGTTCAATAAAGCCCATGGACAGGTAGTGTGTGACATCCCCAGAGAGCTGCAGTTAATGAAGAACAGGTCTGCTTAGTTCTCCACACGCTGACCTGGTGCTGTCCCCACAGTTTTCTCATTTGATCTTTCCCAGCAAATTGATCTTTTCTTGTATTTTTTTTGCCTTCCAAGTTAGTCCTTGTGGGACTGAAATTAGCAGAGCAACTTAAGTTGGATAATACAGCTGTTCAGAAAAGAAGAAATTGGACACTGGCTCAGAAAGGGGCGGGGGTTGGGAGGTGGAGGGAGCTGTTCTTTTTGTTGTTCCTGGGAATATGTCTTATATTAAGGGAGTCCAAAATAATAGGTGATGACTTGAAGTTAGTGGTTCCCTTTATTTTTAATTTTAGAGTGAAGGTTCCTCACCATTTTAAATATTCTTTAAGTATTTGAAAGATGGTCCTATTGAGCACGAGGAGTTTTGTTTAGCATTTTTCATACTCACTTGTTTGAAACAATTTGCCAGTGGACTGTGTGGCTTTTATGGCAATTGTAAGATAGACCAAATATCAATGGCATTTTTCAACTATATTATTTATAGTCTTCTAAATAACTACAATCCCAAAGTGTCCGATACTGAAGAGCAGAAAAGATTAAACAATAAAAAAGTCATTACCAGTGTTGTGTATAAATATGGCACATGGAAGTGTTTTCTACAAATTACCATGAGCATCTTTGTTTCCCATAAACCCCACAGAGACACTCTTAATAAACCTTAATTTTTTTTCATCCTGCATTAAAATGTAGATTTTTAAAAATGAGACCAGATCACAAGTTTGAATTTGGTATAGATGTTAATATATGTTCTTTCTTGTTTTTTTTTGAGATTAAAATTGATTTTAGCAAGATGGGTAAATCTAAGTTGGGAATGTAGATATAGCTTAAAACAGTTAAAGTTTTATTACAGAATTTTGTATATAAAGCATAGGTTGGAGGCAATTAATAGATTCTCAACGTGAGGTGGATATAAGAAGCGGTGTTTTCTGAATTCCTGTGCAGATGGTCTCATTTACCATCTACATCTTTACAAGAAACAGTTGAAAACATTCCTTGTAGAAGGGGAGGCAGCCTTTTCAAATCTTTCCTGCTGGATGGAAATTGCATAGGGTCATTGGTTAGTAAACTCCTCTCTGAAGAGCTAGAGGGAGCCTCGTGATTTTATTAGACATATTTAAGGTGAAAAAGAAAATCACTCTGGCAATCAGAAGTTTGTAGAAAAAGTACATAAAGAATATTGGCATACTGGGTTAGTGTTTAGGATTGGAGGGGTTATTGTAGGTTTGGTGTTTAGTTTTTTTTTTAAAGCTGTGACAGAAGCAACAGAACTTCCTGAAAGAAAAGTGATCAAGTAGTCTGCTAAGATTTCTAAGTTCTACCTTTTAGGTTATTTGAAGATCGAGCACAATGCAACCAAATACATTTTAAATCTGATTTGGTTTACTAAGGTCTGTTTATCGTTTTGTTAACTGAAGGAGTTATCCTGTGAGGAGCCCAACCTTCCATGTTCTATTAAATGTAACTTCCTCCCAAGTCACTGAGGAAGGGGATGGGTACCTTCTTTCAGTTCACTTAAAGACAGCCTCCTCTCTGTAAATAATGGTTTTGAAGTAGTTCTACACACAACTGCCGTATTCTGGAGAGAAATCTCCTTTAAGATAAATGCTTCATGGTATAAGCATAAATAGTAAACCATGTATATTAGGAATCAATAAATATGTTAAATTTAAAGAAATAGAACTCAAGTGGTATTAAGTTCAGTATTTGTTTAATTTCACAGTCTTCCCACTAAAATTTGTGATATATTTACATTCAAGAGTCATTGACCATAATTGTTCTTTAATATGTATATACTAGTTTTTAGTAGCCTTACTTTGGACAAACTTATTTGCCATTTAAGTAAATAATATAATCCAGTGAGATAAACTACCCAGATTTGCCTTTTTTCATCTCTTGAACAGTAGCTCTCATTATATTGCTAGCCAATAAAAGTCTTTATTTGTTGCTTATTAGAACCCTCAGTACACTCAAGAGTTCAGCTATAATTTAATTTGGCTGTTCAAAGAGGCTCCCTTGTTTTAAAACATGTTCTCAGTATGCTTTTACCATTTATTGTAAACCTATATTCTAACTCATGTATATGCATAGGAACGATTTTACAGATAGGTCATTTTTAAGGTTTGCCATAGAAGAGTTATAACTTTTTTTCTTAAAAAAAAAAAAAAAGTCTACCTGACAAAGTCATTTTTTTCTTTTTTCTTTATGTTTCCTGATAATCTGGAGCTTTTTTTTCCCTTGGTGATTTAAATAATCTTGCTATTATAATTTAAAAACAATTTCCCCAGGAAGACAACCTTCCATTAAGTTATAGTTCAGAATGGCACTAACAAACCAAATGTAATAATTAAGAATTCTTTTTGAGGACATTTCACTTTGCAGTCACTTGAAATTACAACAAGTTTGCCTTGCACTTCACACATTGCTAGCGTACAGATTCAGTTTCCTTACAGTAGTAAACTGTTGGGAAGTTTTGCATTGAGTGGGAGGAAGATGGCTTGAGAGTTTTGGTGATATTTGTAACAAATCACGTTCACTAAAGACTAGACCTTGACTATAAAACTCTAAAATGAGTATCAGGAATTCTTCCATAAGGAAGGCAGAATGTGGAAGTGCTAAATGAGTCACTGCATGTGTATCTTACCAGTGGGAAATGCATCAAACCAGCCCTCTAGATAACAGTGTTTAATAGTTATCAAAATGTATAGTATTGTCTTGGAACTGGTGGTTCGTGAGTTCATAGTCCCTGTTTTTTTGTGTGTGTGTTTAGTACAAAGATGTAACAACCCACACAAAACATTTTTCTCTTATTATGACCTTACATTTGCCAAAGTGCCCCATGCTGAAATTCCTTTTCAGTATCTTTTTTTTTTTCTAGTCCGAAGCCAGACGTGTACCCAGACACAAAAGCCTCTGTGTATAGCAAGCTGTTTTAAATATTGTGACTCGACGATGTGCTGTCCTTTCTCTGCTTGAGCCAAGGATCTCTGCTCAGTGTCTGTGGATTACCAAGCTCCTTCTTTATTGTACCTCTTGTCAACTATTCCTATTCATTTAACCTTTCATTAGTGTCTGTGCAGCTTCACTGTCTGGAAAGGCAGGGAAAAACCGAAAGGCCCCACTGTCACAGTTATTAGATTTCTCGGTTACATCCCAGCAACCATAAAGAAGTGAGAGCCGGCACTATTGTCGTGCATGCTGCTGTCCTGGGGTGCAGCTCTTCTGTGCATGTCAAGGACATGTGCCACATGTTGATATGCATCCCAGGGATAAATGCACAACATGGGGGATAGGCCGGCACTGGCAGTAATGAGCTTTGTAGGAGTTATTGCAAAGACCAACAGTTTGTGAAGGAATTTTGCTTAACAGGCCAAGGAGATAGACAGAGTTGAGGGCTGCCAAGGTTTGCCTGTGCGGAGCTTGTCAGTCACATTGTTTTTATCTAAACTTCATTTGAGGGGAAAATTGAATGCATTGGACTGCATTGAAAAGTCTTATTTTCATTTTTAATCTTTCAGAAGAGAAAAGGGTTATTTCTGGTGACTCTTTAGTGTAGTGTAACCATTTTTATATGACCTGAATCATTTATAGAATTTATCTTAGTTCTTACATACCTAGGAAAGAATTGAGATATTTCATAGATGCCATATGTATTTAAAATATGTATAACAATAATGTGGCCTGTTAATTTTCTTATGCTACTCTTTTCCCCTTTGGATTTCCCTCTGCTGTTAATGATTTGATTATTTAGAAATGCATTGGCCTTGCTGCCTCGACTTAAAGGAAAAAATACAGTGATTATTGGATCATTTTCAAATCATAATAAAGACAAATATTTGTAACTTTTGGATTGGAAGAAGTTACTTCAACATCTTAGAAGATTCATAGAGTTACTTTTTAAGAATTCTTGAAACATTTGAATAGAAAATGGTAAGTTATAACACCTTCATCTCTCTCTACCCAAAAGTTTATTTGTTTTTTAACTAGGAAGACTTTGTTACCAAGAGTGGATAAAAAATATTTTGGTCTTTCTAATTTAAATAATTCTTGTCAGTTTTCCAAACTCTTTGGGGGCTCGCCAATAACTTTGCAAGCATATTAATGATTTATTACCAATCCTTATAAAGTTATTTGTATTTTTACTTGACCCTACCTTTTTTTTAAAAGCCACGTTTCACTTTTTAATAGTTATATTTGATGCTTTCTCTGGTAAGCTTTTTATGGTGTCTTGTGACTGTTTTAAAGGGCTTAATTGTCTTTGTTTCAGGGAAGCAAGTTGAGCTATTTTTCATATTCCTTCCCTCAGGTGGGATGCTCCTTTCCAGTGAAACATTATTCAGTATTTGACAGCTCAGTGCCTAGCCAGCACAGGGCCATGCCCCATTCTCTTGGCCATTGGGTGAAAGTTCTGTGTACATTGTTTTAAGATGAATTTGCCTTTATCATTTGAGGTGACCAGGTGGCTTTCCTCCAGACAAGACAAGGGTATGTTAACTTTCTCCCTTCTAATAGTCCTGTTTCCATTCATTGTGGTTTGTGTTGGGTGAAGTAGAAGAGGAAAGAGGGACTTGTGAGCTATGATTTTAGCCACCACTCCCACTCGTGCTGCCCCCCCACCCCCCCACCCCCCAAAAAAAGCAACGTAGAAAATAGGCCAGAGCTATGTGGTAATTAAAGAGAAAGGGATCTATGCAATAGCCACTCTCTTTGGGAATCCTAAAACTCTCCAGCCAGCCAGTATCTCGGTGCAGCTGGCTGATTGGATGCACCATTATCCACTCAGAGTGAGAATAGCCCTAGGACTGGGTTTGCAGACAGACCCCATTCTATTCCATCTAGGTTTGTGAACCTCCATTTCATCATTTGTAAAACAAGTGAGTTCGATCATTTCGAATGTGCTTTCCAATTTTATGTGACAGGACTATATTGTCACAACAGTTTAATATTTTTAATAGTAGGATTGAGATATAACTCACATGCTGTGTAATTCACCCATTTAAAATATACACTTAATAATATAACATTGTGTGGATATATCACCTTTTATATACTCATTCATCCATTGGTGGAAATTTGGGTTATTTTCACCTTCTGGTTATTATGAATAACTACAGGCCCAGCGCACGAATTTGTGCAGAGGTGGGGTTCGACTGGCCTGGCCCCCAATCAGGGCAGGGAAGATTGGGGCCGGGCCTGTTGGGAGGAGGAGACAGCGGGAGGTTGGCCACCTGGCCTGCATCTATAGGGGCGAATCAGGGCTGGACTGGCTGAGAGGAGGGGCCAAGGGCGATTGGCTGGCAGGCCCCGCCCCTGATTGGGGTGGGGGCGATTGGGGGTGAGGCTGGCCATGGGGAGGAGCTGGGGGTGGTGGGCCAGCCAACCCCGCCCCTGAATGGGGGGGGGGGCGGTGATTAGGGGTAAGTGGCTGGGGGAGGGGCTGGGGGAGGTTGGCTGGTCAGCCTGACTCCCAATTGGTGTGGGGGGAGTGGAGCGGGGTGGGGGAGGGGCTGTGGGCCGATCTAGGTGGTGGGGGCTGATTGGGGGTGGGGCTGGCCATGGGGAGGGGCTGTGGGTGGTGGGCTGGCCAGCCCCACCGGGAATGGGGTGGGGAGGGCCAATACAGGGTCAGTGGCCTGGGGGAGGGGCCATGGGTGGTTGGCTGGCCAGCCCTGCCCATGATCAGATTGGGGGGGCCTATTGGGGGTGGGGTTGACTGGGGAGAGGGATTGTGAGCTGATCAGGGTGGTGGGGGCCATCGGGGGCAGGGCTGGCCATGGGAAGGCACTTCAGGAAGTTGGCCGGTGGGCCCCACCCCTGATTCACTGGTTTGGTGGCCACAGTGGGCGTCATAGTGACTGGTCGTTCTGGTTGTTACAACATTATGGTCACCGGCTTTTTATATATATAGATGAATAATGCTGCTATGAACATGTGTGTACAAGTGTTTGGTTCTCATTTCTGTTGGGTCTATATCTAGGAGTGGAATTTCCAAGTCATATGGCAGTTTATCTTTAACCTTTTGAGAGAGTGCCAAATCACTTTTACTAAGCAGCTGCACCATTTTACATTCCCACCAAGAGTAAGTTTTCTAATCTCTACATCCACTCCAAACTTGTATTGTCTGCCTTTTAATTTTAAGCATCCTAGTGGTTGTGAAGTGGTTTTGCTTTGCATTTTCCTGATGACTAATGTTAAGCATCTTTTCATATGCTTATTGGCCATTTGTATATCTTCTCTGTGCAGCAGAAAAATAGCTATTAAATCCTTTAGCCATTTAAAAAATACATTTTTATTGATTTCAGAGAGGAAGGGAGAGGGAGAGAGAGATAGAAACATCAATGATGACCAAGAATCATTGATTGGCTGCTTCCTGCTCACCCCCTTCCCTCCCCGCCTTCTCCCCCGCCCCCGGGGATCCAGCCTGCAACCCCGGTATGTGCCCTGACTGGGAATCTAACCATGACCTCCTGGTTCATAGGTTAACATTCAACCACTGAGCCATACCTGGCTGGGCCCTTTAGCCATTTTTTAAAAAATTTATGTTATATGCCTTTTCATTGTTGAGTTGTAAGAGCTCTTTACATATTCTGGACACAAGTCCTTTACTAGACAGAAGATTTACAAATATTTTCTTCCATTCTGTGGGTTGTCTTTTTACTTTTTTGTTGGTGTCTTATGAAGCACAGAAGCTTTAGAATTTGATAAAATGCAACTTATTAATGTGTTGTGTTTTTTTTTGAAGATTTTGAAATTGATTTTTAGAGAGAGAGGAAGGGAGAGGTAAAGAGAGAGAAACATCCATCAGCTGATCAGGAGGCAACTGATCACCTCCTTCACATCCCCTATCGGGAGTTCAGCAGCAACCCAGCTGTGTGCTCTGACCAGGAATCAAACTGGCACACTTCCAGTGCATGCACAGGGAGGATGCCCAACCAGCTGAGCCACACTGTCCAGGGCTTAATTTTTCTTTTGTTGTTTGTGCTTTCGGTACACGAAGAAACCACTGTCTAAACCAAGGTCATGCTGACTTATTCCTGTATTTTCTTTCAAGAGTCTTACAGTTTGAGCTCTTACATTTAAAGCTTTGATCCTTTTTGGTTAACTTTTGTATAATTTGAAGTAGCGGTCTAACTTCATCCCACTTGTTCCCAGCAACATTTGTTGAAAGACCATTCTTTCCCCCCATTAAATTACTATGGCACCTTTGTGGAGAATCATTTGACCATAGGTATACTGGTTTATTTCTGGATTTTTTATTTGGTTCCATTCAGCTACATGTCTATCCTTATGCAAATACCACACTGTCTTGATTACTGTAGCTTTGCATTGTTTGCAACTGAGAAATCTGAGTCTTCCAATTCCATTCCTTTTTTTTTTTCTCTTCAAGATTATTTTAGCTATTCTTGGTTCCTTAGCAGTTTACTTAAACATTTTTCTTATTGTGGTAAAACACAGACAACATAAAACCCTGGCTCAGTTGGTTGGAGCGTTGTCCCATAAACCAAAAGCTTGTGAGTTTGATTCCCAGTAAGGACACATGCCTAGGTTGTGGGTTCAATCCTTGGTTGGCATGCATTTTGGAGGCAACTGATCAATGATTCTCACATCAGTTTCTCTCTCCCCCTCCTCCTCTCTCTCTCTAAATAAATAAACAACAACAGCCACACACAACATAAATATTGACCAACTTAACCGTGTTAAGGTACAGTAGCATTAACTGTGTCTTGTGCAACAGATCTCTAGAACTTTTTCATCCTGCAGAATTGAAACTCTGTTGAACAACAAGTCCCCTTTCCCCTCTCCCCACAGCCCATGGCGACCGCCGTTCTGTTTTCTCAGAGTGTGATTATCTTAAATGGTTATGTAGGTGGGATCATGTAGTATCTGTTCTTCTGTAAATGGCTTATTTCATTTAGCATCATATTCTCAAGGTTCACCTATGCTGTAGCAGGTGGCAGGATTTTTTAAGGCTTTTCTTTACCCATTCATCTGTAGAGGGACATTTAGGTTGAGTCTACCTCTGGGCTGTTGTGAATAACGCTGCAGTGAACATGGCTGTGCAAATAACTTCAATTTCTGCTTCGTATTCTTTTGGATATATATCTAGAAATGGGTTGCTGGATCCTATAGTAATTTTATTTTTAACTTTCTGAGGAACCTTCATACTATTGTACATAGCTGCTGCCCATTTTACATTCTCACCTACAGTGCACCAATGGTTCCAATTTCTTCACATCCTTGCCAGCTCTGACTTTCTTTTCTTTTTTTTTTTTAAATAGTGGCCTTTCTAATGAGTCTGAGGTGATATCTCATTGTGGTTTTGATTTGTTCCCTGGTAGTTAATGATGTTGAACATCATTTCTTTCATACGCTTGTTGGCCATTTGTATGTGTTCTTTGGAGAAATGTCTATTCAAGATTTTTGTCATTTTATTGGAGTTTTTTTAAATTGTTGAGTTGTATTTTGATATATTCTGGATATCAATCTATTATCAGAATTAGGATTTGCAACCAAACAGTAAGTTGCGTTTACACACGTTTGATTACTTCCTTTACTATACAGAAGTTTTTTAAGTATTTGTCTGTTCTTTTGTTGTTGTCCTTATCAGTTTTCTTTTAAAACAAATTTATCTGATTCTAAAAGAGGAAAGACTGCATTCAGAAAGTACATCTATTGTTTGGGTACTATTGTAGCTCTTGGTGGTACTACAGGGGACAAGAAATATGTCACTTGACTAACAGCCAAAAGACTATGGCTTTTAGTTCCCTGTGAAACACCTTGGTTTTACTTTGATGTTTTTTAATTATCACTGCATTTAAAAAAATCCTAGGTGTTCTGTATAAGAGAGACAGTTCATGCCCGGGAGGGTGGAATTAAGTACCTAGAAATAATTGTTTTTGGTTTTATAAATATGTCAAAGGAAAGAAAGAAAAAAGTTATGATTGAGAAAATTTCTCTTCCTGGACATTTCGTAGTAACTAGAAAAACACCAACAGTGATTAAAACTAAAACTTGTAGGATTTCAAACCCAAACTAACTAGTCTAGTTGAATTCTAAATAAATACCATATTCAAATCTAGCATGGCACATTTGGAAGCATGAGCTTATTTTAAAGTTTACGTGACAAAATTTGTAATTAAAATACCTCATTTTAAAATTTAGAGACCCTGGAGAGCAAATGAAAGGTAACCTAATTTGGAAGCTGCCGTGTTGTGTCATTGTTGAATTAAAAAAATATATATATTCCCTTAAAGTTCTAATTTCTCTTTATTCATGATAGTAAAAACCTATATTTCCATCCAAAGTAATTGCTTTTCTGGTATTCTTATGGACCAGTCTTGCTTAACTTCATGGTCTATTTTTGTCCTTTGCCAGTTGTTTTGGACAAAAAGTTTTATTTTTCATTCAGTATCAACTATTAATTAGATGTGCTTATTAAATAGATAAGTGCAGCGTACATGTCTTTTTTTCTCCCCACATCAGTGTTTACATATTTAAAAGTTAATTAGCCAATTTTAAATTATATCTCATGAAATAATTTGAGGATTTACATTTCCCCTGGTGAAAATTCTGTAAAGGATTTAAAATCATTTATAGAAATTGATATGACTGAAAAATTTTTATTTACTGGACACTTAATTTTTGATTACATATACATTTTATTTTTTCCCATGGCACATTTTGTTAATGTTGAACAAGAAATCAATGCTGCATTTTTGTCCTTTTTAACAAGTTTTGACAAGTGCACATATGTATATAGAATGACAAAATCGTTTGTGCTGTTCTTGGTATTGTGCATGGTTTGAGGAAAAGAGGCAATTAATTAGAACAGTATAGCTATACAAAGAAAGTCCACTCAGTTCTCTGGCCTGTGGTATGTAATCCCACTGGAATACACATTGGACTCTCTAGTGGGGTAGGGAAGTTGGTTCTGTCAGCATGCCTGTTAGGTATGCTGGTAGAAGCACAGTGTGTTCAGAGTTTGCTCTCATTCTGAATGGTGATTGGAAACAAAACAACATTGTGTTTGTTTGAATTGGTTTTGACAGACCAAAACATTAATTTTGCTTCAGAGGACATTAACTTGAAGTGATATTACAAAATAAATATTTTTAAGCCCAGAACTTCTGCCAGGTGTTGAGCCATATTTTTCAGCCTATCACTATCTCTGGTAAGAAATAGTTTCACATAAGGGACTTGTGTTTGTTCATTGGTTTTTGTAGCTTCACTGTGTCCCTCGACATCAACCAGTTACTGACATGACATTTTTTGTGTATAGAGTAAAATGATAATTAGATCTAATGAAAAGTGTGTGTGTGTGTGTGTGTGTGTGTGTAGAAGTATCCATGAGAAACTGATAGTTTACAACTTTCTTGTGGGAAGGCAGGATAGTATAGTTTACTAAAATTTTATTTTGGGGTGGAAAGGAATGCTTTAACTCTTATATTTTCATACTGCACTAAGTAATACCTGGTATGTTATTTTTTTGTAGTTTCAGATATATGTATGGATGTATGTTGAGAGTATCACTGAACATTTTACTAATATCAAATTGTATTTCTGAAATAGAGATATGCCTGGGTAATAAATAAAAACAGCCAGCAAGTAAATAGTTGATTACTATATGTAGAATAACTTGCTGTAGATTTGCATGAAACAATATTAGGCAATAGTGTAGTGATTTGGTAAAAATAAAAAAGATGCTTTTAAATTTTTTCAGGTTTTTGTGTTCAAGCTGTACATCTGGGATAGGCATGGGAGTTCAGTTGTCTTCATATTTCAAAGCCTAACACACTTTTATTTTCAAATATAACCATAGGCATTTGAGTTTCTGTGAGACTCATGACAGTCTACTCTGTTAGCTGCTATAAGTATTACAGATGAAGCAGAAGCTCTAACCCTAACATCAAGGAGCACAAAATTCATTGGCAGGAAGATATTCATTATATTAAAAAGAATAACCATAGTCTAGAGCAGTGGTCGGCAAACTGCGGCTCGTGAGCCACATGCGGCTCTTTGGCTCCTTGAGTGTGGCCCTTCCACAAAATACCACGGCCTGGGTGAGTCTATTTTGAAGAAGTGGCGTTAGAAGAAGTTGAAGTTTAAAAAATTTGGCTCTCAAAAGAAATTTCAATCGTTGTACTGTTGATATTTGGCTCTGTTGACTAATCAGTTTATCGACCACTGGTCTGGAGTCTGTCTCTGGTCTTCATTTGCTTAGAAATCTAATTTTGTCAGTACACCTTTGAAAGAGTTCAGTTATTTACAACCTCATTCAACTTGTTCACTGACAAAGAGGTGGAGTATACACACATTCCTGCAAGCATGGTGTGTGACCATGTGTATATCTGCATACCATATTAGGCGGAATACTCACCTACTTGTATTGGCACGCTTAGCACATTTTCTCCTTTGCAGCCAAATTATAATCAAAATGTTGCTCATTGCTTTTATGAGTTTGGGAGTTAAGCAGAGAGTGTTAGGGATGGAAGTGGAAAGCATAAGGGCCTCCTCACAATATAGGGAAGACGCTACCAGTGGCTTGTATTATTTACAAAGTATACTTTGGACTATGTCTGGAAGAGCGTTGACAAAATGTACCCTCCCCCCGCCTTGCTTTTTTTCTGCTTCCGTTCCCTTTTCTGATTGACAAATGCTTTTTTCTCTAGACATGTTAATATTCTCAAGCAGATACTCTCAACTGTCCTGGGAGCTACTTGTTAAGGTGACTTTGACTCCGTTTGGTTTTTTATGGACCTAATGCAGATGGCAGTTTCATTTCACTCATTTTAAATTTCTTGGGAGACACTTCATGGTACTACCTTACATGTAATTATTTTGTATAAGGATGGGAAACACTGGTGGGAGGCCATAGGATAAGACAACAGTTTTCTAGAAGGGGGAAAAAAAAAAGATTTTGCTTGTTTATTGGCCTTACACATAGGTGTAATAAACTACAATCTAGAAGTCAATAGGGATGTTGTTTGTGTGTACTTAATCTCCGAATCTGTTTTCTGTGTGGTAGGCAAGTTTCTCAATGCTCTAACCAACTGAGCCATACCGGCCAGGCCCAATTAATTTTTTACTTTAATTTTTTAAATTTTTTTTAAATTTTATTTTATTGTTTTAAGTATTACAAATAGTAGTACATATGTCTCCTTTTTTTTCCCCCTTTGATCTCCCCCCGACCTCCCCTACCCCCCAGGACATGCCTTCACCTGCCCACCCTCCCCCCCCCCCCCCCCCCCGCCCCAGTGTCTTATATCCATTGGTTGTGCTTATATGCATGCGTACAAGTCCTTCGGTTGGTCTCTTACAGCCCCCCTCGCCCAACCTCCCCTGTCTTCCCAATGTAGTTTGACAGTCTGTTCAATGCTTCTTTGCCTCTGTATCTTTTTCCCACCATTTCTTTCCTTTAAAAAGTTTTGCCTTTGCAGACTGGAAATAAACATATAATAACAAAACAAGACAAAACAAAAAAATGTTTGAGTCCCAATTTCAATGTCCAACAGTTCCTTATGTGTACATGTCAGCAGTGATATCTGGATGGTGGGCACATGGTGGCAATGCAGGTCCAACCCTCTCTGGTTTGGTCCTAGGTAACCTGCAGCGGTGCACAGCTGCTGACTGCTCCCATGGCAAGGCGTTGTCAGCGTCTTCCATCTCTGGACTGTTTTTTCCTCTTGTCTTCATGGTTGGTTACTTTAATTTTTGTTCCTTTTAAAACACTTTATTATAAATTAGATTCTGACTGAAGAGAAACATTTGTTAGGGTAGAAAGATGTGGCACTGAATATCCACTGGATGCCCAAAGGACAGAAGATGCTGGTAGACAAGGAAGCGCCTTGTTGGGGTTTCCTTAGGTCTAGCCTAACTTTTATCCTTACATTTATATTTTCAGTGTGTAGTTTGGAACAGTTGTGTAATGTGAGAATTTTATTATTTCAACTCCCATTGGGTTTAATATATTCCAAATTTAAGTTTGAAAAGGTGTCAGAACAGAAAATAAAGTGGGGTGATGATGGAGAGAATGGAGAAATTACACAGGCAATGTTGAATACTGATAAAAATGTAGTTCAAAAAATACATTGAAAAACAGAGGGCCAGTTAAAAGGAGTGGCATGAAACTTGTTTTTAGGTGCTTCCAAACACCCAGATTCACTATATATTTTTTCAAGGATCTTTCAGCGTCTCCTTCTCTTGTGCCCCTCATGTACTGGGCAGAGTCCTGTTAGATCTGCCTCCCCATTATCTCTACCCTTGCCCCCGCCCCCCCCCCCCCCTTCCGGCATGTACTACCCCACTGCTATTACCCTGGTCCAAAGCACCATCACCCCTTACCTGAAAAACTGGGGCACCTTCTAACTGGCCTCGTGCTGCCTTTCTCGCCTCTCTCCTGCCCATTACATCCAGACTGTTCTTCACAGAGAAATAGCTTCCCCATCTCAAAACCTCCCCGTGACTTCTTACCACACCTGCAGTGAAATCCAAACTCCTGCCGTGACCAAAAAGGGTATGTGAGATGAGATCGCTGCCCAGTGCACCAACCACATTTCCTACCGCTGCTCACTCTGCTGCTGTTATACTGACCTTGCTGTTCACTGAACATGCCAACCGTGTGCTTACCTCAGGTCTTTGCACGTGGTTTTCCTCTGCCTGACTGATCTTCTCCCAGCTGTTTGCATGGCTTCCTCCCCCATTTCATTCAGTTGTCCTCTCAGATGTCACCCTATTGGAAGATAACTTCATGACAACTTCCCTCCCTCTGCTTTGTTTCCACACTGTATGCATCTCTGACCTCTTAACCCTGCTCTTTTTCTTCATTGCGTTTATCACCACTTGAAAATATATTTAAATTTTTGTTTATATGTAGTTTACTATTTGTCTGCTGATCCTTCCCCCACAAGGATATCAGGCTCCGTAAGAACAGGAACTTTGATTGTCTTGATAATTTTTGAATTTCCACTACCTGTAGCAGTTCCTGGTATGGGAAACATTCAACAGGATATGCATTGAATGAATGAATATACATCCTTTCATTCAAAGGCAAATTATTTACCTGTTTTTATCAGCTCTTACTTATTCCTTGGAGGATTATTTATGGCACCTGCTGTTTCTGTTCTGAACTGCGTATTGGAGCTTTGGTTTCCAGGGTAGATGTAAACACCACAAGGGGTGTGCCAAGATTATTATCCTATTAGATGTGGGGAAATATATTGGAAATTTGATTTATCTCAATCTTCTGTGTGTTTATGTTTGTGCTTTATAAGGTGCAGGATACCTTAGTACAAATATAAGGAATTTACTATGCAGTCAAAAAATTAGCATGATCTGGACAAGGATGGAACTTTGTTTAAAGTAAGATTTATCTCCACAGTCCGGCTATTTCAAAGATTTTTTTGCTTTTGAGTGATAAGGTAGTGATACCACATAAAGTTCTTCTCATTATTCAGAAGATCGCACAGATCTAATGTTTGGTTGTGAGTGAGATATATGAAATTCAAATACATATGTGTATCAGTATTTATTCCTTAATAATTCAATTTTTGGTGGAATTTTTAAGACTTTTTAGTGAAAGTGCACCTGTGAAAGTATGTGAGTTATTTCAGTGATGATTCAAAATTGCTGTCTGATTGGTCTATTTCTGGGAGATATGAGCTTTTGGTTAATCTTTGAATAAGTCTTTCCTCTCGTTTTGAATGATTTAGTATAAAAGTAAGTAAAAGTATATTTTTATTTATACCAGAGAGGAAGGGAGAGGGAGAGAGAGATATAAACACCAATGATGAGAGAAAATCATTGATTGGCTGCCTCCTGCACCACACTGGGGATCAAGCCCTCAACCCAAGCATATGTCCTTACTGGGAATTGAACCGTGACCTCCTAGTTCAGTGGTCGGCAAACTGCGGCTCACAAGCCGCGGTTTGCTGCTCTATTGACTAATGAGTTTGACCACTGGATTAGGGGTTTAACCACAAGGAACAACAGCCTCTAATTATTGGAATCGAGAGTCTAGGTCAGTGGTCGGCAAACTCATTAGTCATGTGGCTCGCGAGCCCCATTTTGCCAACCACTGTCCTAGTTCATAGGTCTGTGCTCAACCACTGAGCCATGCTGGCCTGTCTGTGTCTTCAGTTTTTTTAAAAATAGTTTATCCTATATAATAAAGAGCTAATATGCTAATTAGACCAAACAGCTGAATGACCTTCCTGACATCCTTCTGGACGAAGCTGGGGCTGGGAGGGCTGGCTGGGGCTACCAGGGCTGCGAGGGCTGAGCCCCTTACACATATTTTGTGCATCGGGCCTCTAGTTGAGAAATACCCAATTCACATAGTGTACAATTCACCATTATGAGTTTTACATTCCATTTTATAATTACAGTTTATGCAATTTTAAAGACAGAAATAAATGATAAACTTAGAATTTGGATGCAAGTTTGTTTAAGTACTAATTTTAATACCTTCTTAAATTAAAGGAAGTTTTATAACATGAAGAACTTGTTAATACAATATTTGACAGGTTTCATAAACATGAATGAAGCATTGAAGTAATGTACTAATGAATATGCTAAGGAAACTTTAAAACCACAAATAAGCGGATATAATTATTATTCTTCATAAGGTGGTCCTAGAAGATCATTCACTGATGGTGGCATTGCTTAAAATGTTTTTGGAGCTCTTCATTTGACATTGGTTTCAGACAGCTTGAGTCTAATTCTTCTAAGTATGTCTAGTGCTAGCAAAATTTTTGAATTGTCTAGAAGTTAAACCTGATGAAATGGTGGGTTATAAAGCCAGATAATTCCATTTTTGGCAAGAAAAAAATTAGCACAATTAATTTTTTTCCATATAGTTTACAAATTGGCTCTGAAAATAGTTACAAATGAAGAATTCCAGAAATATCTCAAACTAAGTTACATCATTGGAATAAATACAGTGTTTAGGAATAACAACTGAGACATATTTATTAATTTTCCCCGCTAGTAATGGAGTTTTTGAAACCCATGGAAACTCATCCTATCTAATAAAAAAGTAATATGTAGATTGACCATCACTCCAACACACAAGATGGCTGCCCCCATGTGGTCAAAGATCCTGCCCCCATGTGGACACAAGATGGCCACCACAAGATGGCCAGCAGGGGAGGGCAGTTGGAGAGGACCAGGCCTGCAGGGGAGGGCAGTTAGGGGTGACCAGGCTGGAAGAGGAGGGAAGTTGGGGGCAAACAGGCTGGTAGGGGAGCAGTTAGGCATCAGTCAGGCTGGCAGGGGAGCAGTTAGGCATCAATCAAGCTGGCAGGGGAGTGGTTAGGGGTGATCAGGCTGGCAGGCAGAAGCGGTTAGGGGAAATCAAGAAGGCAGGCACGTGAGCAGTTGGGAGCCAGCAGTCCTGGATTGGAGAGGGTGCAGGCTGGGCTGAGGGACACACCCCCCATGCACGAATTTCGGGCCTCTAGTTTGGCTATATAAGAATCAGTGTGAGCCTGGCCGGCGAGGCTCAGTGGTTGAGCATTGACCTATGAACCAGTAGGTCATGGTTCCATTCCCTATCAGGGCACATGCTCAAATTGCGGGTTCGCAGGATCAGTCTCCTGTGTGGGGTGTGGAGGAGGCAGCCAATCAATGATTCTCATTGATGTTTCTATCTCTCTCTCCCTCTCCCTTCCTCTCTGAAATCAGTAAGAAAATATAAAAAAAAATAGAATCAGTGTGAGATTTCATGCATATGTCAATTGTCAATTCATACATAAATGCATGCTTAGAAACATCTTTCACCCACAAAATTGTGTCAGTATTTTGTAGTCTTTTTAAAAAATATACTTCTATTAATTTTTAGAGAGAAAGGAAGAGGGGAGAGAGAGAGAAAGAGAGAGAAAGAGAGGAGAGAGAGAAAACATTGATATGAAAGTGGAACATTAATTGGCTGCTTCCGACACACTCCCTTCCGGGGGATTGAGCCCACAACCCAAGCATGTGCTCTGACTGGGAATTGAACCGGCAGCCTTTTGATACATGGAATGATGCCTAACCAACTGAGCCACACACACCAGAGCAGTATTTTGTAGTCTTATGTAACTCAGCTTCATGTGGCAAGTACCTGATAAATTCTGTTTCAGGGTAAATCCGTGGAATCTGAGTAAAATTACTATAGGTCATGGCTGAGGAGACCTCTGAAGGCAAAAGATGTCAAGAAAAATTTTAACCAAGATGTGAGACTGCATAAATGCTTCATGATACAGATAATTTTAAATAGGTCTCTTTGGCTAGAAATTAGATAGGTCGTCACATGACTATATTTTGTATTTTCTCTTGGTTCAGCAAATCTGTATGTTGGGCATGAATAAATGCTAGGGATATGAGAAAGCTAGTGAAGTAAAAAATCTGTGCACATAGGCTTTCAGAGGCAGTCTTATTCGTATTGATATTTGACAGAAGTCAAAGGAAAAGTAGTTGCTAACGAGGAATACGATTTTTTTTTTTTTTTGCTTTAAGATTTATTTTCGAATTCCTGTAAGTTGTGGTTTGAAGTAACAATCAGTTTCTCTATGGTTACTTCCTGGTTATCAATTAAGAATAGCATTAGTTAATGCCTTCTTGTATTGATGAACTTACTTTTGATTCATCTTTCAACCTCTTGTCCATAGCATAACATGCTAATTTTGCAGGGAGTCTGTACATCTCAGAATGATTTTAATGTTATCAGGTCTCTCCACACCCTATCTAAAAAGTTTGTAGATATTTTTTCAGGAATGAGAATTTTAGAAGTAAAAAGGAATGACATAAATTTAACTTTAGAAGAGTTAATTTTAGATTTTTTTTTTTCATTCTCCCTTAATTCTCTGAAATGATAGAACCTTCTGATTTGAAAGAAAGTTAAGACATAACATTAGGGTCAGCTTTTCCTTGTGTTAGCTAATCTGCTGGGTGTTTTCTTCAGCCAAATCCAAAAGTATACTTACATATGAATAGCATACTAGGCTTCTTACAGAGTTCTGTGGAGGTAGAGAGGGCTCTTGGGCTCTGTTACAAGGTGGAAGGCATTGCTGGGCCAAAATCTAAGTGCATCATTAACACTGCCTTTGGAGGGACCACACTTTCTGTGTTCATGCACCATTTGGCTCATGAGGTGGGATTTGTCATAATTCATTGTCTTGTGCTGTAACTCCTGTGGGAGTATAAGGTCTAGCTGCTTTACCTTGGATGGGTTCTCAATGTTTTATCTTGTTCCAGGTGGATTATTATACTTGAGAATGCACTTAATTACAAGCTTGATGTTTTCCAACTCCCATTCAGAATACCTCCTCTTCACTACACCTGACTTCATCCATGGAATCCTGTGCAGATTGAGGGCAGTATATGACTTGGAAGATGGAAGCTGTCAAACTTGAAACGTACCTCAATTTTTCGGTGTCTTTTCTTCACCTTGAGATTGTGGACCTTTCTCTTTGAAACCTGTTTTTGGGTTAATTATCTCAGAAAAGGAATTTATATTTGATAAGAGACTAAGAAAAGGCACCATTTATTATTATTGGGTATTTCTCAGTCTATAATAGTGAGAGATTGAGTTTTGTTGTGTTTTTCTAAACTACTGCCTTATAGGTTTTGTTTTAATAAAATCTGACTGAATTGAATTCATGCCTGAATTGAGACCCTTCCTTAGAAAAGGGGTGCTTTGGAATATTTCTTGTTGCAATCCTCTGAGATTAAAGACATAGGATTTTATGGAATTTTAGTTATGGATATGTGTAATCTGTCTCTTCAGTTTTCTGCAATTATCTCATTTGAGCTTATCACACTTGGTTATAATTAATTTTATGTATCTATTCACACTGCTCTGAAGATTCTCAGGTATATAATTATGATCTTTCCCCCTATCTTTATCAAGGAACAAATGATCCTAAATGGATCATAATTTAGAAATAGTTTATTTAATAGTTTCATGTTTTATTTTTTTATAAGGCTTTGTTCAAAAATTAGGATTGTGGGGTATCTTGGCAGTATACCTTGGGCAAGCCTTTTAACAAAGTTAAATTATACTGCCTTGTACATTCTGTTGTTAGAGTTCAGTGTTATCACTGACTGAGAAACTCATGACTAGAACAGTCAAAACTTTTCTAAATGTGTTTGGTCAACATGCAGCCTTCTTTGGAAGGCAATTCTTTTTTTACCAAATGAATTTCATAAAGTCAACTTCCTTAATTTGTAATGCAGGCTCAGTGAAAGCCACAGGGTAGTCACCCCCCCCCCCCCAAGAAATCTTTAAAGAAATGTTTAAGCGAATCAAAATATGCTTATAACTTAAAAGAAATAATTTGATGTGGCAAGTTTTAAATTTAAAAAAAAAGGCATACATACTGCATAACCTTTCTTTGAGTCTTTAGTTTAAGTCCTCTGTCATATAATGCCAAAAACTTTGTTCTGAGCTGTGTGTGTGTTGAAACATGTATGCCTGTCCTAGTGTCATAACTAATTATATCTCTTGTATGCTTACTTCTAGTAATTGGAAAGTAGACCTACCGCAGTATACAACTTAACATTTAGTTTTATCTTGAGGACCTACTATAGAAATCACATTTTCTACTATGCAGCAACTTGACATTGTAAACTGATATTGCTCTTTTAAATATATCATCCACTTTGTGTTTTGCAGAAATGGTGCACTTCAAGGGCAGAAAAATTTCAGGGGTTCTTAACAAGGGCAACTGTCCTTACCAGGAATTACACAATCATACTGACTGACTTTGCAGTTTTGACTGAGTTATTTCAACTGTGAATTAGAATGGTTGAGTGTTGTGATAGCAAAATTTGGTAAGATTTCTTTTTACTCGAAGTATGTCAGAAGATTGTAGCTTGCGGCAAACCTGCTGTTGCTTTGGTCACTTAATCTTCATAGATTGGTCTGAAGTAATTTGGGGCTTGCTCTATGAAAATTCACAGACTAACTTAGGAATCCTGTCTTGGACATGCTTGTGACTGGGGCAGCCAACAGTCTCCTATATGCACCAGCATGTACGAAAATATGTGGTCCTTGTCCATGCCTGCTGAAGGAGGACTGTTCCGTCTTTGGTCTCTGAGCTGCAGTCTTGTCGCAATTAAAGTCTTAGGACTGGGAGCAGTTAATGCTGCGGAGAGATTGTGGTGTTTAGCATTTGTGTTCCATGGTGATCCAGTTCCGTAGACTTACTTGATTCTAGTCAGAACTTGGGCAGGAATACACCAAAGAACTTGTTGCAAGTTATTTTTAAAGCAAGAAACACAATGACTTTCCTTATTAGTAAGCAGGTCTTTTGCTTAAAGAAATAGTGAAGGGATTGTGCAATACTGTTATTGATCCTTGTTTAAAATTTAACATTGAAAATGCTGGATTTTCTTTTCTCTTGCTAAGTCAAAGTGTTTCTGGCTGTGACGTCTTTCCTTTCATTCTAGTTAAAAATGAAACCCTTCTGTATTGCATTTCAAACTTATTTCCATCTTCGTTACTATAGACTAAATTAGTTTTTATAAATTCTGGGTTGTTGCTATCATATGCTAACTTAAGTAGGCAGAGGCATTGAACTTGAATGTTTTGCATTCTGAAATGTGAGATTTTGATTCTTGGTATAATTGTTCTGTTTTGAAAACTGAACCCCCAGTGGTTTCTTTCTAATCAGTATATCAAGACCTGTTACATTAAAAAGTTAGGTAGCCCTTGTCAGTTTGGCTCAGTGGATAGAGCATCAGCCTGCAGACCACAGGATCCCTGGTTTAATTCCTGTCAATGGCACATACCTTGGTTATAGGCTCCTCCCCCGCCCAGGCCCTGGTTAGGGCTAACCAATCGATGTGTTTCTCTAACATCGATGTTTCTCTCTGTCTTTCCTCCTCTCTCTTTCACTCTCTCTAAAAAAATCAATGGAAAAATAACCTCGGATTAACAAAACAAAACAAAAAGTTAGATGGTCTAAGCCCGTGGTCGGCAAACTGGCTCGCGAGCCACATGCGGCTCTTTGGTCCCTTGAATGTGGCTCTTCCATAAAATACCACGGCCTGAGCAAGTCTATTTTGAAGAAGTGGCATTAGAAGAAGTTTAAGTTTAAAAAATTTGGCTCTCAAAAGAAATTTCAGTCGTTGTACTGTTGATATTTGGCTCTGTTGACTAATGAGTTTGCCAACCACTGGTCTAAGCCACCTAAGTTTTGAAAACTGTGACTGTAAAAAGCATGTATTAAATAATGAAACTGTCTTTCTACTTCTTAAAATATTCATTTCTCTTAGAGTTTTTGTGGTGTCAATCAAGTTAATGCATGTGTGTTTGGTTTTAGGAATAACTGATTATGGAAATCTGAATTTGCAACCAATAGGCCACATAAGAGAAAGGATTATTTCAAAATGTAGGGCATGCTGGCCCCATGTATGGGAAGGCTGGCCTTCAGCCCGACTGATAGGAGCACCACATTCCTACTCAGCAGCTGACTGTGAAATACTAAGAGGTGGAAGATGACAAGGCTTGTTTGCCATTGTGTATTTGGGGGTACTGCCACCTCCACAGGGTGCTTGGAGATGTTTTTGTTCGTCACTAATGACTGGATTGGGGCACCTCCTGTCATGTGGTGGGCTAAGGATACCTCAGTTGTCCCCATTGCAGAATTTACCCAATGATGACTTGTTCTTATCTCAAATATCAGTGCCTCTTCCTGGGAGTCACTGAATAATTAGTAATGTAAAAAATGAAAAATCTTGGTAAAAAGGACTTTGGACCCCCAGAATTCTCACCTTATGTCTTTTTAAAAGGACTCTTTCTGTTGTTGTTTTTAAGCATATACTTCATTGCAACTTAACAAGTGAATCCCAAATTCCACTTCTTAATGTTCTTGAATAAATGTTATTTATAAAGGCATATGGATATTTTATACACTTGGGATATTCAAAATGTGTTATTGTGAGCCCCCAAGTCAAACCTAGGCATGCCCATCATATTGTGTGTCAGTGTTTGTCAAATCAGCACACATTATAAGTGGGTTGAAATTCATGTTGCTATTTTTTTTTGTAATTAAAAAATAATTAACTCTGTGAGAAATTGCTAAACTATTAAACGGTTTTTAAATCAACAGAATACTTTAGAGTAAATAAAAACCTAATTAGATATAAGCAAGTATTTTCACATACTCACTGCTTTCTCATGTCTGTGCCAGTTCTGACATTTCTACTGGGAAGAGAAAGTAGAACCTAAGACCTTGATTTTTGACTAATATTCAGTCAGGAATCACTCTTTGATGAATAGCATAGTACTAAAAAGCTTTCTCTTCTTCCACACACATTTATAGTCAGGTGGCAGCCTTACGTAGCTCAGACACGTTTAATAAAGCCCATTTAGTTGGTGGTAGAGTTTCATTTATAAAAAAAATAGCTTACGTGTGTGTATTAGTGTGCAACTTAAGAGTGGCCAGCCATAAATAACATCTCAATACAATCAAAGGACCACTAGACATTTTTTGGGTCTTGTAACAGAATATTGGCTTTGGAGCTGAAAAGAAATGCTTTTGAATACTGATATTACTAATTACTAAGGTAGAAACTTGTGCAAATTCCTTTACCTGTTTATTTATGTGTTGTAAAAAATGCATAATGTAATATTTACTCTCTTGAACACTTCAAAAAATGTTTTTTATAGAGAGAGGAAGGGAAAAGGAGAGAGATAGAAACATCAATGATGAGAATCAATGATTGGTTGCCTCCTGCATTCCCCCTATTGGGGATTGAGCCCGCAACCCTGGTATGTGCCCTGACCAGGAATCCAACTGGTGACCTCCTGGTTCATGGGTTGACACTCAACCACTGAGCAACACCTGCCGGGCTTGACCACTTTTTAAGTGTAAAGTTCAGCAGCTTTAACTATATTCACATTATTGTGCCATTAAAAAACACGTTATTTTGAAATAATTTTAAGCTTATAGAAAAGTTGGGAGAATGGTATAATGTATTCCAATATACCCTTCATCTAGATTATCCCAAAATATTAACATTTACCATGACCATGCAATTTAAAAAATCAGAGATAGAATTCACATACCATAAAATCCAACATTTTAAAGTGTACAGTCAATGTCTTTTTTGTATATTCACAAGGTTGCGCAACCATCACCACTATTTAATTCACTCCCAAAGAAGCCCTATACCCGATAGGGATGGCAGTAACTCTCCATTCACACCTCCACCTAGCCCTTGGCATTCTTTTCTTTGATCCGCGGTGAAATATAATAGTATTACTGCTGAAGTATTTTGGGATAATATGTGAAAATGCCTAGCGTGGTGTCTAATGCAAGCCAAGTGCCCATTAATACCTTGTTGCTTGTTATAGGGAAAGAAAGTATCATACTTCAATATATACCAATTATTTTGGAAACTGTGATGCCAGTGAGAGTAACTGTTTCTTTTTTAGTAGGAAATCTTTTATTAATTTCCAAAACACTCAAAAACATAATGGAGGTAATTATATTAAAATGGCTAATGTAAGGTAAAATATGTTTGTAAAATAATGTTTTGCAGACATAGACTAGGGAAAAATCTTTTGCAAATGGGTGTCCATCATGTCTGCTGATCTTTTTTCATTGATTGATCTTTGAAGTTGTATCTCTTTTTTTTGGATATATTTTATGTAATCATTATTTAAACATTTTCAAAGTTTATATGTTTGACTTCCTAACAAGGCATGGTAAATACCACAGTGTGGTAAAACCTGTCAAAGTATCTTAAGGGTTCCATTGTTATCTTAAATGACAGATATGAACACCTCATGACCTGGATTGGATTAGACTTTGATGATATGATAGTTTGATTGTGATTATATTATTTAGCCAAGGTATCTGCACTTTGAGGAGTAATTAGTTATGATTCTGATTGCCTTACCACAAATGTTGCCAGTGCTCTAAATATTTACAGTGTAATAGGAAGCAGCATAGATAGTGTAGAATAGAAAGCCTTTGAGTCAGAAAGGTCTTGAGTTTGAATCCCAGCTGTGCTATGGGAAGTTAGAGAAAGGACCATATTCCTTGAAGCCTCAATTTCATCATCTGTAAACTTGGAGGATAATTAACTTCAGGGCATAGGGTTGGAGTAAAGATTAAATTAGACATAGTGTGGGAAAGGATCAGCACAGTGCCTGACATAAAATAAAAACCCCGTAAAATGGTGGATGTCATTCAGGCGTCATTACTAGTATGTGTTACTTAAAGGACTCTGTAGTCCTGTGATGCTGACTAATTTAAAAAAATATATATTTTATTGATTTTTTTTTTTTTTACAGAGAGGAAGGGAGAGGGATAGAGAGTCAGAAACATTGATGAGAGAGAGAGACATCGATTAGCTGCCTCCTGCACACTCTCTTACTGGGTATGTGCCCGCAACCAAGGTACATGCTCTTGACTGGAATTGAACCTGGGCCCCTGGAGTCCACAGGCCGACGCTCTATCCACTGAGCCAAACCGGTTAGGGCAGATGCTGACTAATTTTTGTGACCTTTTTATTTGATTGGAATTTGCACATTTGGTAATTTCTTTTTGTGAAGTAGAGAACTGCAGTGTTCGAATGAAGAATCTGAAGAGCAACAAAAGCATTAATTACCCTAACTGAGGTCACACTCCTGGAACTGGTGGGATCATTTCACCCCAAAAAGGCTGATTTTTATAGTTAGGCCTGCCTATTGTGAAATGGCTAAAATGTTTTATGCTATTTTAAAAAAATAATACATATAAGGAAATGGTCCAATTTAAAAATATACTGGTATGTGGTAACCCTTCTCCAATGAGTAGCCTAAGTTCCATTTGACAATAGAACTGCTGAGTTAAATGTGACTGAAATGTTCTTTCGGTGTCAGATTCATAAAACATGATTATATATGGTTTTTGTGGCTGACGACAAGCAAAGGATTACCAGTTTTTCCCAGTCACTCAACATGGTAATTCTTTTTAAATTTTGGTTATCTTACTGAGTTCTTGAATCTTAGTGACAAAACTACTCAGTGTTTGTCACAAATCTGACTGTTTGGAAAGGCATATGGATACTGAAATATTTTGCCATTGTTGACATTAAAAGGGAAAACACTGTTTATAAGAGGGTGAATACTTGTGAGCAGAAACAAAGGTCAAGCTATGGAGTGACCTTTTGAATGACAGCTAATGTTAGCATGGCTTAAGGGGGAGATGCCAGGTCAACTGTGGGCATTCATTAGCTTCGTGGATTTGAAATGACAAGTCGCTTTCCCCTTTAATGCCAGGGATGCTGAATTTTCTAAAAGCAAAGAGAAGGAGCATATGTGGCAGCCAAAATGAGATGGTAAGAAATTAAATGATCAGGACACAAAGAATCCAAGAAATAGTAGGGGTTAGGGTGTGTGTGAGATAAACATTCTAGATAGGCACTGTGGTATGGACTAGAAGGCACAATGTCTGTTTTTTTTCTAGCCCAGACTCTGTCTCTGACGAGCTGTTTGATCTTTGAAACTTCTTTGGTACATCTTCAGAGCTCCTTATCTGAAGAGCAGACAAAATGAAGGATGGAAAACAGGCATTAACTCTCATGCAATATTGATAGATCGGTAATGGTTGCTTGAGCAGGATTCTGAGACTGGGCCTTGGGCCATTGGGAAGAGGTGAGCAGTTGCTGATGACTGTCATGGGTGTGTGTGTGTGTGCTTACAGGCATACATGTTTGTGTGTAGATACATTGTTGGCACATAGTTAATCCTTTTCAATTCCAATTATATATCAGAGATTATTTTTCTTAACTATAGGGCTGAGAAGATCTTCTCATCAGCCTCTGCATTTCTGCCTGAAATGTAGCCAGTGTACTTCTAGGTTTGGGAGGGAAACATAGGCCTTAGAGCCAGCTGCCCAATAGGCATTAGTGATGACATCTAAGAAGGAATGAAGTGGTTGTTGCCAGAGCTAAGGAGTGTGTAGCATGCTTTATAGATGCATATGGGTTCCCTTGTAACCTTCACTTGAAAGAAGTAACTCAAACCTAATGGGCTTCTTTGGAAAAGTAAGCCATTGAATGAACCACAGTTACTTAAATGTTTATCATTGCTTAGTATTTGGTATGAAGCATTTATTTAAATTCTAGGATAACTTCCACAACTAAGTAGTACTTTGGATTGTATTTCAGTACCAAACAGAAAGGAAGGTAGGTAAGAGAATTGGTGATGGTTTGTAACTTGCTACATTGGTACAAAGCATAATATAACAGGACATTAAAAGATACAAAATCCTTAGCAATGAGTGCCAGTTAAGACTGTTTCAGCAATATTGAAGGCAAATAAAATTGCTTGCAGAGGTATCCTATATAATAAAGAGGTAATATGCAAATTGACCATGACTCCTACACACAAGATGGCCACCACAAGATGGCCAGCAGTGGAGGGCAGTTGTGGGTGATCAGGCCAGCAAGGGAGGGCAGTTAGGGGTGACCGGGCCAGCAGAGTAGGGCAGTTGGGAGCAACCAGGCCTGCAGGGGAGGACAGTTGGGGGTGACCCAGGCCTGCAGGGGAGGGCAGTTGGGGGGGACCAGGCCTTCAGGATAGGGCAGTTGGGGGGGGGACCAGGCCTGCAGGGGAGGGCAGTTGGGAGCGACCAAGCCTGCAGAGGGGGAAGGTAGTTAGGGATGACCAGGACAGCAGGGGAGGGCAGTTAGGGACAATCAGGCTGGCAGGGGAGTGGTTAGGGGGTGATCAGGCTGGCAGGCAGAAGTGGTTAGGGGCAATCAGGAAGGCAGGCAGGTGAGCGGTTGGGATCCAGCAGTACTGGATTGTGAGAGGGATGTCCGACTGCCTGAGATTGGAGAGGTTGCAGGCTGGGCTGAGGGATACACACACACACCCTGCACGAATTTCGTGCACTGGGCCTCTAGTAATATATAAAAACTGTTGGAGAATTATTGCTTGACTGTAAGAAAAGAATTCTTATGTTTCTAACATCTTTCATTATCTAAGAAAATTATGTGAGTTGCTAAAGACTTAATCCATTGTATTAGAAACTCCATATTTTAGTGACTTTTATATGTTGGGCCTTTATGCAAGGAGGGATCTATGTAAGAACTGACTTCTGTTAGTTCACCCCCGTGGTCAGCAAACTGTGGCTTGCGAGCCACATGCGGCTCTTTGGCCCCTTGAGTATGGCTCTTCCACAAAATACCACAGCCTGGGTGAGTCTATTTTGAAGAAGTGGCGTTAGAAGAAGTTTAAGATTAAAAAATTTGGCTCTCAACAGAAATTTCAGTCATTGTACTGTTGATATTTGGCTCTGTTGACTAATGAGTTTGCCGACCACTGGCTCATCCCCACTGACCAACAAAATTAGTAGTTTTTCCTTCATGGGTATTTAAGACATTACATGTTGCAAACATGTTTGTGGCATACACTTTAAAAAATTTCATTGTATCTGCCTCAACCACCATTAAGATTATCCCTGCCCAAGGGCAGGAGTCATGCTTTATTCATGTTTGAGTCATGAAGGCTAGCAGAAGCCTGGCATACAATAATTCCATAAATGTTGACTCAGTTGCTGAATTTCAGTTTTACCTAAGAGCAATCTTGAGTTACCAGAAGAAGATCATGTTTACTTTGAAGTTAAGTTGGGGAATCTGTAAATATACCAGGTTTTCCATCAGGCAGTTCATGTAGGTTAGCATGTTCTGTTGTGACCAGTTTTTAAAGAGAAATACACGAAACCTGGAAAGTGAGTGGTAACAACTTGCCTTTCTTTGCTTTGTTTTTCCTGTAAAAGTTTATCTAGACTTGAAATTTTAGAGATCTCTGCATGAGAAAAAACCCTCAAAGAAACATTTTCGGTTAAAAATATGTGGTGAGTTGAAACTTGTATACAGCTTAAATATAGTATGATGTGTGCATTATTTAAGTAGACCTAAACATCTGGTCGTCTGAGCCATCAGACTGGCACAGCTGCTAAAGACAGTTGTGGATCTTGTTAGGGTTTGGCATCTGCATGTTTTGGTCGCCTTCCACTGTTGCTGTTTTTGCACCACAGATCATAAAATACAGAAAGCAGAGCAAAAGTGAAAGAGTGGTTGCCCTGAGCTTTTTATATGATGGGACAGAGGTATGATGGTAGTGGAAAGCAGTGCCTTGGGAACCCTAAGATCGGGCTACTTATGGCTCTGATGTTCTGATTCCTCATCTTTGAAATGGCATAAGAATACCTCCCTGTGTACCTTAGGTGTGGATCCCTGTGATAACATGATCTTTAAAGACTAATTATTATGTTTTATTTAACTCATTTTACAAATACTGTTTGAGGACCTTCTTTATACAAGAGATTGCCTTTTCGGCGGGAGATACTTCCCCAAGGACTTTGCAGTCTGGTAGGGTTTATGGTTTTCTAAGACTATTTCATGTTGTTTCCATTTTATAATATTGAGAACTTTGCTGTGGGTCCATTTTTAGTTCCAGGATCATGAAAACAAAGGAAAAATATGTGGATGTTTTGTCCTTTCTCTATCTCTATGCCTTATACTATAAAGGTGACTCTTAGAATCCCTTACACCATCTAGTAGGACAGTGGGAGGGGTTTTATGATATGATAAAAAAATTTTTTTGGCCAAACCAAAATATTCTAACATGTTGAACCAATGTATAAGTTGACTAACTTTTAGACATGAAGTTGTCATCCTATCTAATAAGAGAGTAATATGCAAATTAACCATCACTCCAACACACAAGATGGCCACCCCCATGTGGTCAAAGATGACTGTCACAAGATAGCCTGCAGGGTAGGGCAGTTGGGGGCGATCAAGCCTGCAGGGAAGGGCAGTTAGGGGTGACCGGGCTGGCAGAGGAGGGCAGTTGGGGGGACCAGGCCTGCAGGGTAGGGCAGTTGGGGGTTATTGGGCCAGCAGGGGAGGGCAGTTGGGGGGAACCAGGCCTGCAGGGGAGGGCAGTTGGGGGGAACCAGGCCTGCATGGCAGGGCAGTTGGGGGCGACCAGGCCTGCAGGGGAGGGCAGTTAGAGGTGACCAGGCCTGCAAGGGAAGGCAGTTAGGGGCAACCAGGCCTGCAGGGGAAGGCAGTTAGGGGCAAACAGGCTGGCAGGGGAGCTATTAGGCATCAATCAGGCTGGCAGGGGAGTGTTTAGGGGGTGATCAGGCTGGCAGGCAGAAGCGGTTAGGGGCAATCAGGCAGGCTAGTGTTTGGGAGCCAGCAGTCCTGGATTGTGAGAGGGATATCCAACTGTCTGTTTAGGCCCGATCTCACCAGGGTCCTAGATTGGAGAGGGTGCAGGCTGGGCTGAGGGACACACACCTCGCCCCTGGTCACGAATTTCATGCACCAGGCCTCTAGTACTAGAATGAACTTGGTGGTACTGGACTGACATTTTGGGTATCCAGGAATATGAGTTCATGGTTTTTAAATGGATAAATGGACAGACATACATGTATACACATATCCTATCTAATAAAGACGGAATATGCTAATTGATCCTCACGCCATTGCAAAGATGGTGACATCCACAGCCAATAATGGGGGAATATGCTAATTGCCACGCCTTCAAAGATGGAAGCCCCTACAGCTACAAGGTGGCGGCGCCCACTCCACTCAGCCCTGCTGGGGCTGCAGGCACTCGGGGCAGGCCCGGCCTTGCCACACACCTGCCTCCGGATTCCCCCAGTTCCCTCAGCCCCCCAGCGACCCAGGGCCAGCCCAAGGCACAGGCACGTCTCGGATGGCAGCCTCCCAGGGCCGCCCGAGGCTCAGATAACCAAGGCCGGCTGAGGCTTGCGCTGCCGGCAGTGGCAGCAGCAGAGGTGGCAGAGGTGTGATGGGATGTCGCCTTCTCCTGATTGCCAGGTCGCCTCCCGCCCCGAGGGCTCCTGGACTGTGAGAGGGGGCAGACCCAGCTAAGGGACTCCCCTTCCAGTGCATGAATTTTCATGCACCGGGCCTCTAGTTATAATATAAGTGGCTTATTCAAAATGCTGTGGACAGCCCAAGGGCCTTTTCTGAGCAGGGTAGTTCAGTTTGTATGGATGTATTGAGGTTGGCTCCTCTACCATAAACTGAAGAAAATCATTATTTTTACTTCATGGGATTTGTTAGTTTTAGTCCTTGTAGCCGTTTCATTTTAAAAGGTGATTAGCAAATTGTCTTTTTTGTTCCTTATAGCGAGGGTTAATTAGGGAGAAATTAAGGTTGATAAAAAATACGGGAGATGTTAAATTATTTCCGTGAATTAGTTCTCTAGGTTTTTTTTTTCCCCCCCTTGGCAGGAAGAGTTTAGCAAAAGTTGTCAAACTTAAGGCAAACTGGAAATTTGTCACATTCATGACCACATTATTCTTTGGGAATCTTTTCATCTGCATATACATCTTTATGTCTTTAAAACTATGTCACTGGTGACGCACATTATATATGACTTCATTTGACTCCTAATCTTCAAAATATAATCAGTAGTAATCAATGACTTCAATAGTAATCATTGATTGTAACTTACAAAAGAAATAACCTCCATTCCTTGTCCAAATCAGAACAGGTTGTTTTAGAAAGCAGGGCTGTGAGGCTACCTTGATTGACTATAGACTAGGCCCACAAAGGAAAGGAAATTATGGAAAGAAGGGAGCCATATCTTTGGTCCCTCCAAATCCCAGTCTGGGAACCATTAGCCTGGCCATGTTGCTGCACGGCACGTTCATAGCATGAGAGGCAATTTCCAAGACTGCTAAAACCAATCCCTGTAGGGTTTTAGAGATTAAACTCACCACCCAGTGTTATAACCAGATGAAAATAATTATGTCCTGCAGCCTGCTGCTGAGTGGGGTGAAATGGATTTCTAGTGCCAGGATCCTTAACTAGGTGAGATGGGTGCTGTGTTTTACTGAAGGCTCCCTGCCGTTGAAAGCTTTATCCTATTAGAGCAAGTCTCAAAACTGGTAAGACTGGGGAAAAACAGTACAACTTTGGACACCAGTTCTTTTAAAACCTCTTTTAAACTTAAATCTGTGTTTCTTGGCAAGATATTGAAATCTCATATTTAAAATATGATATCAGAACTCTGCCTTGCACATTACTACTTTTTTCCTAAATAGATGTTAAATGAAAAAAAAATTTTTTATAAGCACAAAGGCAGCACAGGCTCAAATTCCACCTCTGTAAAATAAGGACAATTCCAGTACCTAACTCATGGGATTGTGGCATTGAGGGTTAAAAGAGTTGCTGCATGCAAAGTGCTTACAAACATGTGCGACCCATAGAAAAAGCAAACATTTTTGATCGATTAAAAGTCAGTCACTTGTTAATTGAAATATTGAACAATTTTGTTTACCACACAGAATAATTAGACAATGTTTGCTATTGTTACTCTATGAGGTCGCTGCGGCTAACATCTCATTCATGTGAATTGTTTCTCCATTCGTGCAGAAGGACAATGCTGATTGTTGCACACACTCTGTAACTCAGTTCTCCTTTTGAAGAGTGGCATGAAATGTGTGGTCCTAATAAATGAAGCCATTTGTCACTCATTGAGACTCATTGACTGGACTTTTTTTAAGTACCCATGGGTATACATGACTAACTTTGTCCCAATGAAGACCGACTTATATGCAAGGATATTAACCAGCCATACACAGGTGGGAATGCCAAATATGTATCAGAATCATTAACTTCTCATTTAACAAAGAAATCACAACTACCAAATTCCATATTGCACTATCTTTTTATTTATATGAAAATTATCTGTTGCCTAATATATATAAAGGGCAGACACTGTACTAGGCTCTAAGGATTCAATCATAGGGAAAGAAGAGAACAATCCTTTATCCTTTTGGATCTCCAAAATATAAAGCATGGACCACCAAAGGTAGTTGATGGAGTCAGGGAAGATTTCCCAAAGGGCTGTAAAGCTGAGATTTGAAGGATGAAGAGAAATTAGGTTGCTTGAAGGTAAGGTGGACAGTGCTGAGTGTTTCAAAAGGACCCAATGCCCTGAGATTAGAGGGAGCTTGGAGCGTTGGCAGTGGGTACAGAAGGCTATTGCAGCGAATGTGGGGAGACCAGGGCAAGGTAAGGCCCAGGAGCCAGCGCCAGTCCATTGAGGGGGAGAGGCTCATAGGCCATGATGAAGAGTCATTGTCATTATTCTAAGCAAAATGGGAAGCTGTTGAAGGTTGTAAACAGGGTTTGCACTTCGAAATTTTTTTCTTTTTGAAGGTCTTGCTCTGCCACCTGAGAGTCCATTTGAGATGATCCTCTTTCTGGACCCAGGGACACTGTGCCAGGTATAGTAGTAATGTTTCCTTATGGCAAGCAGCCAAGTATCCAGCACTTCCTGGCATGTCAGGGTCCTATGATGGCCCTGCCAGGATAATAACATTGAAAAACAGTGGAGGAAAAACATTGCTCTTTGCCCTCAGTGAACTAAGGATATAGGAACAATAAAAGAATGTAGTCAACCATTACTACTCTGGGGCTAATGACCCCAAAATGCTCACTTTCTCAATCTGGCTTGGCATTTCATTGCTTTGGGAGTACCTATTCCAGGGAATGGAAAAAGAATGGAGGTCAAACTCAAAGTAGACAGACATTTTCTTTATTTCCTAACAATCCTGGTAAAACACCTATATGGACAGAGAAAATATTTGCTGGATTTCTTTATTAGTGTTGTCTCTTTTTTGTTAAGGCAGAGCTTCTGAGAAGAATTCATTAGCTGGGGAATTTAAATCTGTTATCATTTGGGAGTAGGGAGTGAGGTTGGTTGTGGCAAGAGGGGGCCTGATTTGTGGTAGGACATCACTGCTATGAGGGGTTTGTTTTCATTTTTCTCCAGATACATAGCTATGACCTGGCGCCAATCACTGAACTTTTATAAGACCAATTCCTTGTCTAATAAGAAAGAATGTGGATTCAGTGGCTTTTCTCAAGTTTTATTCCACTCTTTCCACTTGTTTCTCCTTCTTTGTTGCATTAAAAAAAAATCCTTACCCAAGGATATATATTTTTATTGATTTTAGAAAAAGAGGGGGCGGGGAGAGAGAGAGAGAGAGAGGGAGAGAGAAAGAGAGACTCATCATTGTTAGAGAGAAACATTCATCGACTGCCTCCTGTAGGCACCCCATGGGGGATTGAACCTGCAATCTAGGTATGTGTTCTGACTGGAATCAAACCCACAATTTTTTGGTGTATAGGATGACACTCCAACCAGCTGAGCCACCCACCCAAGCTCTCTTTCTTCCTTCTAAATGCTATATGAAAAATGATTATTTTAAAAATGAATGTGCATTTTTATGTTTTGTCTTGAGGAATTCACAGACCCCTTGAATGAATATTCTATTTGTTGTAAAACTTGGGTTGGGATTCATTGACTTATTTGTTTTATAGTCAGGGCATGAGAAGGGTGGTTTTAGAAATTCTTCCAAAATTGATGACATTATAGTAAGCAGATCAAATGTTACAGCTATTTGTTCTTGATGAGGGAATCTAAATTTTAGGCCTCTAAAATTGGGCAGAACGTACTGTGTTCTTTGCGTTCCGTTTAACAGATTGCCTGTTTTTCTCTGGAATTCTGTGCTGCTTTGTGACTTCTTTTCCCCTGATAGCATGATGATGCCAAAGAACCTTCTGGATTTTCTTCTTTTATTCTATTGGCATTTAAGCACATGTAATAGCTTCACATTTTTTCCTTTGAAAGCTTCCTTGTAGTGTTAAGGACTCTTGTTTACATCCTTTAAAATGCTTTTCTCAAGAATCCACAGAAATTGAATATTTCTTCTTCAACAGAAATCACAAAAGTCTAGATTTTGCTTTCATTCATTCCTGTAACTTTCTCTTGTTTCTGTACAAGACATGATGCCATGTGAATGAAGCTTGCTATGTGCCCTGTTCAAAAACTTATGCATCCAGAACACTGCATTGTAATGTTTTACTCAGCCAACTGGAAGCATCATAGATTGACTTGCTCCTTGCCCTCTTATGATTTTTGATCTCCCTCCCTCCCTCCCTCCCTCCCTCCCTCCCTCCCTCCCTCCTCCCTCCCTCCCTTCTTTCGTTTTCAATTTGATTTTAGTATTCATCTTAACTTGGCCATTGTTAACTTGAAAATAGTTATGTGCTAGTCTATAATGCTATATGGAATGGTAATCTCTAAAGTCTCCTAGATCTTGATGGGTCTGCTGATCTAATAGTCGAGTGTGTTATAAGCGTCACCATTATTTGCTCAGTGGAGTGAATTAGAAAAGCATTAGGAAGAGTCTTTATGGAGCTTGTGCTACTTGTGTGGCATTGTCTAAGAGAAGTTGGTGGTTTGAGAAACCATAATCCATGTACACTTGATTGGGTTTTGAACACAGTGAAATAAGGAATAAGGAGAGAATATATATATATACATATATATATGTATGTATGTATGTATATGTGTATGTATATGTATGTGTATGTATAAGTGTGTGTGTGTGTGTGTGTGTGTGTATGAAGTTTAATTTTAGCCACAGGCTTAATTGTGTGGAGTTCAGCCACCAAATCTGTTCATATGGGTATCATGTAACTTTTGGAACTTGAATACTTCCTACATTAACTCCAAGTTTCATCCCATTCCAACCTTTTGATGCTCTTAAGAACACATACATACACACACACACACACACACACACACACACACACACACGCACACACACATATTCCCACTGTAAAACCATTACTCTGAATTTGGGGAAAGATCCAGTGCTTTACTTGTCTTCTTTCTTATAAAAGTTAACTGCAAGTTCAATGTAAGAAATTTTAGATGGGAAAGAAATGTCAACATGAATGGACATAAATGAAATCTAGTTCTTTGAATACACATGATCTTTTTGCTTATTGGATGAATACTAAGGTCAAAGCAAATGAAAATGGTCATTGGATCTCATCCATCTTTTGGACATTTGGCACTTCATTATATGAATGTGCACATTTGTGATTTTGGCTCAAATGCTTTTAAATATTTGGCTTTTTATTTGGAAATCTGTCAGCCCTTTTTAAAGACTTTTTATTTGGGAGGACTAGATTATTCTGGAATAATAATAAAGTATAGTTTGCAAATAATCGTAGATATCAAGATTATTTCTTTGTTTATAGGTTGCCAACAAGTTTTATAAATTGCACCTTGGCAATGATTATTTTAGGTTGTCTAACTTGTCAAGAAGTACAGTCTGTTACCAGGAAATAATGGCGTTTTTGCTTAGAGGAGTATGAAACATTTTCCACAGCCGTGAATCTGTTATTGGCTTCATTCAGCCAGCTGCCAGTGGAATCTAATTTCTAGAAGGCAGAAATGGTGCCATTCACGCTTGCTGTTCTTTCACCTATTCCTTTAAACTGTAGCCTCCAAGCATCCTTAGGGTCTTCCTCTGGTAGGTTAAATGTGTGAATTACAGAGTAGAGATTGAGTTGAAGATTTGTTCCATTTCTTGCTCTCAGATAATAACTTTTCACAGTTTTCTTCTTCCCTTTTGTGATCTACTTTAGAGTCTGAGTCACTAAATGAGTTTTATCAAAAGAGGAACATGTACTTATTATGTATGTAGAAATTGGAAGGAGATACATAAATTGGTAATCGACTTGAAAGAAAGTACATACCAGGCGAATGCTGCTGCCCCTCAGCCCAGGTGATACAATTTATTGATCCTATTGAATGTTAAACAATTTAAAGATTTTAAGTAAGCAACTTTATATCTTAATGCTGTATTTTATATAAATACGTACCCTCCAATCAGTTTTGTTCTTTGTTTAGACCATGGTGGAAAAGTACTAGAAATTTTATTGAAATACGATTATATGGAGTTTTTGGAAGAAAAATCTGGAATATGTTGCTTGGAAAGCTTTTGACATTGATTCTAAATTTCTGCACAAACCTTTGTAGCCTTTGCACAGATGTAAGCATTTATGGAAAGGCTGTAGTGACTATATTTTTACGTATTCCCTAAAACTTAAGTCCTCTCTACAAACTATTGGAGTAGGAGTAGGCATTAAAATGTAGATTCATGCACAGGTAAGTGGTTTCTTTGTGTACTATAGTGGTATATGGTTTTTCCTACTTTCTTTGGGGAGGCATTTTTATGCCCCTAGGGAAATAAACTTCCCACTTATTTTTCTTAAGTATTTTAAAACTTGGTTACTTATTTCTAAGTACTCTCTGCCACTGTTTATATGTAGAACCCAAGAAGCATTTTAAGTTGCATCTTACACATAAAAATTAGTTTGATTCAGCAGTTATTAAACCAGTGCCTACTGTGTGCTATGTATTTATAGGATTGCTATTTTGTTTGTGAACATAAGCACTGGGCATAGATCTACATCCTTCGCTTTGCAAACAACTCTGAGAATAGGACCTAAGGTGAAAATGTGTTTTGGCCTATATCATGTTTTCTAGTCCTTTCTATGTATTTCACTAGAAAAATATTTTTAAAAAACATTTTGGTTCAGGGGACCAACCCGCTTGTTCAACTTGTGAAAGTCTGTGGAACAACACCCATATAAAAAACAACAACATTTTCAGATCAGGAATGTAATCACCCAGTCACCTAATAAAAAGAGAGCTTCCAGTATGCATTTGGGCAAAAAGGCAAAACCAATCTTTTGGTAGAGGGGGGAGGAATGGGGCCTGGAGACAGCCCTCCCCTGCAGATAGAATGCTTTACAAACATGTCAGCCTTAATATTTAAGACAGCATTTTGAACCCCCTCCTCTCTTTTTCCCCTTCCTCTCAGCATTCATGTTTTAGTTTGCTCCCAAGTGCTCACAAGTCCGTGCCAGACGGAAATTCGCAGAGGCCGCTGTAGTCCCACAGAGGCCACTCCGGGGAGGGATGCGGGCGGAACAGTTGCGCTCAGTCCTCCCGGGCACCCCAGGCCCCAGGCCCTGCAATGCCTCCTGCGGCTGCAGACTCGCTCTCTTCCCCTCTGCCCGCCCCACCCCACCACCCCTCTGCTCACATATGCGGCCCCTCCCCCCTCCCGAGCCTCTGGAGTCGCTGCGAGGCCATCTAGTCATACGCTGTCCATCAGATGTGTTTACTTTTTTCCTGACAGCCGACACATCTGGAGCACATATTCAGGTTATTCCAGTGCCACTAGACACATTCCACAAGATCATTTCAGCGGTTGTTATGGCGATCTTCCTCCCTCCAGTGATTTTCAAGTTGCATGACAGAAATAGCTGGAGCTAACCAGGGGGACAAAAGTCAAGGGATCAGGAAGGGCTTCTTTCACAGAATGAACTAATTAGTGACCCTGCTTTCTTCACAGGGCAATGAGCATATGGTTTAATAAAGTGAGTCTATGACACTTTTTTCTACACCCCCCCCCCCCCCCCCACCCGTAGGCAAAGCTGTCACTGGCTGAAAACTTTCCTGTTTTTACTGGTGGGACCGTAGTCTGCTGTCTTTCAACAGAGTTTACTTCACAAGTAGAAAATGTTTGCTCCTGAGAGTTAAACTTCAGAACTTTTTCTTGGCTTCGTACTACCTAGCTATAGTAATAGGTCCTTCAACTTAAAGAGACAGTATTCATTTTATGTGTGTTTCCTTGGGAAGATTTATGCTTCTTCAAGGCTAAGCATTTTTAAGTTAGGCTTTTGTAAGGATTATGAATTGGTGTCTGGAAGTTCAGTAAAATATAATTTGTTGTGGTTTTCCTACCAAATATAATCAGTATTTGTCACTGGATTAGTTATATTTATTTCTCCCTGTGATTTTGTTGGGCACAATTACAGCTTATTTTAGTATTAAGATGTTTGACTAATTAAGCAAACTGCTTTTTATCACATAGAGGTCTGGTTATGATTCAGGTGCTTCTTCCCCCTGAGGCTTAACTTTTTACATTTTGTGTAGTTTTTTTTTGACAACTTTATAGTGTGAACATATCATTGTAGACTTGGGAATTTAGACTTTAGATCATTTTGTGTTATGAAGTAGGAATACTACTTGCAGTTTAGGATAGATGTATAAGGGAATGTTGTAAACCATTGCCGTCTTTGACTACTATATGAAGGAGAAAACATTCTTTAATAAATGTTTTTGGATGAGTGAACATATAATATGGATTAATACAAAATATGTGTTACCATTAATCATAACTGTGAAATTTATGAAGCACAGGGGCCTGTTTTCTTTCCTTTCTTTGGTTTGGTCTTCCTATATTCTCAGTCTTGAAAAGTGTAGCCACCTATACATATTTCACATTTTCCTCACATGCATCACAACATATTCTTTTACACACATATACATTTAGTAATCTCTCCATCTCTTTTCCTTCTTCTGTCACTAAAACTCACAAATTCCCTTAGTTGCACACAGTCACCAGGAACAACAGAGCTTGTATTTTCCCCCATTTGATTGGATTACTCACATGTTGACTGAGTTGTCTGGGTTCTGGGAATGTGACAGTGGGTGACAAGTAGGAAAATCAGAGCTGGATTCTTTCGAGCACATTGTCCTAATTCTTTCCCATGGGTCCTGCTGAGGCTGGGCACCAGGCCCCTTTGGAGTACCTGTCTCAGCAATGCCAGGAGGACACCAGGGGGTCACATAATCATATATGAGTTTAATCCACGGAGAGCTGCTTGTCATGTTGCCTTACGTTCTTGCTAGTTATACACTATTAACTGTGGTGCCTTCCAGGGTCTCTGTTACTTGGGTGCATCATGCAAGGACTTGAGCCCAAATTATAAAATTATGCTTCCCTTTTCAGATGTAACTTTGCAATAAATGAACCTAATGTAATTTAAGCATTGTAGTCAGGGTTGTGGTAGCCATCACCAAGTCTAATTGGTACTATCACTTAGAAATCATCCACTTATTGCTAGTTATCTGGGAACTAGAATAAATCCAAAAAGTCACATATATTAACCCTTGGTTTTTCTGCATCAAAGTGAATAGCTTACCCCTTTGTCAAAATCTGTCATCTCTGTTATATGGTATTTTGATAGCATTTGAGACCTTTTTTCCTCCTAATTTAGATTGCTACTCATTGATCCTCCTGCCTTTCTTTAGGTATGGTTTCCATAGTTTGTTGCCCTGATTTTTGGAGATTTCATCCAGCACAAAGCTCTTACCTACTTAGGTGACTTGGTTTCCTTTTCTAAGTGGATGATCAGAGTCCATGGTGAACACCTATTTGCCCATCATAAAAGACTACTTGTTTACTACCTATATTAGTGTCGAGTTTCTTCCAAAAGAAAAAAAAAGTGAAGGGAACCAAACAAAATGTGTCACAAAAGATCCTCATGTTTCAAATCTTCTTTAGCATTCATTTTATTATGCCCAAGAATATGGCAGCCCGCTTAAATCAGTGGAGCAGTCAAGGTCCCAGAACAGTTTGTCTGCATGTGATAGCTAAATAAATAGTGAACTCAGGATGGCATTGATAATCTCAACTACAGGGTTTTCTCGGTTGTGAAATGTTTGTGTTAAGGATGACTTTTGTTGTTGTTTCTGTTACAGTTTGACAGCTGAAGATGCTTTTAAAACCTTCTAGTCACTTACAGCAGAGCTATATGGCACAGGCTTGGTGGTTCTAAAAGGCAGGTCCTATTCATCACAGAAACAGCAAGTCTCTGGGTTATGGAGGAAGATCGAGGGGTGGGAGAATGAGGCAGGGAGAAGGGGGGGAGCTGCTGTTCTGTCCAGTTTACATTTGTCACCAGTGACTAGCTTTTAAAAAATGTATTAGCTGTGCATGGTGGTAAGTAAGATCCAGCTGCAGGGGATTATGGCTTTGAGTGGGTCGGGGAGCTTGGAATGCATTCAGTTCCATCAGGGGATTTGTGTCCCTCGTCATCAGCCTTAACATTGCTAAAGCAGTAAAGATTAAGAACAGACTAGTGTCACCTGCCCTGAACTTTGAAAAACCCTAGACCTGTTAAACAAAGGGGGTGTGGTGGGGGGTAGAAAGTGTCCCTTTTCTCTGTTCCAAAGTATTTTTTCCAGTGACACATATGAAATAAAAGGAAACACATAGGCTCAGGTGAAAGGCTGTCTGTGATTGCATTATTTCTACCACTTTCTGTACATGTCATAATTACAAGTTATGATGAAAAACACCTTCCACAATAACTTTACATTAATGAACAAATTGTGTGTGGGGGAGGGGGGTTCTGAAGCAAGATGAATAGTCACTAGTTAAGAGGGGATATTTCTGAGAAATTTAGTCTCAGCTTTATAGGAGAAAAGCGCTTGCTTGGTGTTGGTGACCCTCCCCCTCTCCCCCAGCAAGAAAGTGAAGAGAACACCACAAAGGTTTACTTTTTTCAGGGATTTTGAAATTCAGCATACATGCCAGCAAGCAGTTTAGAGGCAGGAAGTCTCTTCTAGTAGTGCAGTCATGAACTGGTAAACTAGAAGCATCTGTAAAAATTTAGAGAGAATATCAGCTTTCTCAAAGCTCCAGCCCAAGTGTAATGAGGTGCAAATGATAGCACTGCATAACCCTTCCCCACCCCAGTTGTGGAATGAGAGATTGAGTCAAAAATAAAGAGGAAGACAAGGGTTTCGGAACTCTCCTTCACTGAAACAAATTTCATTTTTCAGATGAAATGGCTTTTGGATGACTAAGGATAGCCTCAACTGTTAGGGTTGATGAATAGTAAATGATTTTCTGCTCAGTATCTCTAGATACTACTCTGAAAAGTGGTTGCTTTTGGGGTGTGGATGCATGAAATGACATACCTACTCATTTGGCTGAGTAAATTAACAAGAGTTTTTAGTTTAAACTTCAGCTGATTTGTATCTTTGTCAGGCACCTCTCTACAGAAAGAAAGAAAAAGAGGGGAGTAAGGAAAAAAGATGTGATTTGTTTGAAGGAACACATCTGGGGTGTGATCTGCTATATCTTAACACCAGATGGCAGATTTAAGCTGACAACTAAACCCACTTTAGTGTGGCCAAATGGTATCTTAACATGTCGTTTTCCCCTGTCCACGCACAGGAAGTAGAACAATTACTGTATTTGCACTCAGGGCTAGCAGTCCTCCTTGTATCTGTGCCTTTAGGCTGTTTCACTGCTCCTCTGCTGTTTATAGACAAGGTTGGCTTCCCTTAGCAACCCCTGAAACAGGTTCCCTCTGTGGCTCATACCTTTTCAAAGGTATGTTTTGTCGAGGCAGAGGTGTGGCGCCTTAAGGTGACTGGTGCCTGTCATGACAGGCATGGCATTAGTGGGGCCAAGCAGTGACTATAAGTGACAGCATTGGTTTGCCCTGGGGCCTCTCAGTCATCACTTCTGCTGGAGCACTGAGACTGGGAGGGCACCTTCAAGCACCTTTTCTTATCCTGGAGGTAATAGTTAAGGAGAAGGGGACCAGGAGGGTGACTGATGACAAGCAAGTCCTTTTCTCCCTGTTACCATCTTGTACAGCAGGCATACCTCCATTTCATTGCATTTGGCTTTTTGTGTCTCACAGATACTGCTGCTGCTGCTTCTTCCCTTTTATTTTTTTTTTTTTACAAATTGAAGGTTTGCAGCAAATCTGCGTTGAGCAAGTCTATTGATGCTTTTTGCCCAGTAGGCTCAAATGATGGTTACTGTTTTTTAGCAGTATATTTTGATTAAGGTATGCACATTTTAAAAAATACATAATGCTATTGCATACTTACTAGACTACAAACAGTGTAAACATAACTTTTATATGAACTGGGAAGCCCCCAAAAATGTTTTGTGACTAGTAATTACAGTAATTACTTTATTGTGGTAGCCTGGAACTAAACCCACAATATCTCTGAGGTATGCCTGTAGTAGGCATACTTGAAAGAGTGCACCAGAGATGGCCTTAAAGAAAGAAGGAACACAAGCAATCTATGTCCAGAGTTGTAGAAAGGTCTTTGATGAGTCTTTTTTTTTTTTTTTAATTCTGTCATTAGACTTACACTTGTTTTGTGCGTTGTCATGTCATAAAATGACCAAACAAACATTTTAAAAGTCCCTTCAATTAATACACTTCAGAGAAAGGGAACAATAAATATTTTCCCTCACTGTTGTTTGATACATGACCTCTTCAAGGATAGCATTCGGGGTGTGTGTGTGTGTATTTTTTTTTTTTTTTTGGCCCAAAGGACTTTGTCAAAAGTTTCTTATTCTTCTTACTCATTGAGTATCTTTGTAGATTTTTCATGAATTATTCTTCGATTCTCACTACTGATGAATGAACATATGTGAAATCCTTTGCAAAGAACTACAAAATGCATTTATTAATCCTTTCTACAAACTATAATTAGAGTTATCTGTAGGTGTCTTATCATAAGGTCACAATTGTAATATAATTTGATAGAAGCTGTGAGGGATTTGAATGAAATTTCAAAAGTACCTCCATAAAGAAGAAAAAAGACCATCAGGGGAATCAATGAATGTTGTTTTGGGCAGATTTTGAAACTACTTCTTGCACTTTTTCCCGTCATAGTTCATTTATCTGATTAGTCAAAGATCACCCAGGTTACTGTAACCCACCTGCTTAAAAAACAAACAATTTCTACATACCAAATGCTATTAAACTTACTGAAATCAAGAAGGCACAATTTTTCCTGAGTAGATTTAAAATTTGTTTCCCCTAAGTTAAAAATTTACTTGTAATTCTTATATGCCGTTGTAGAACTATTTGATATACTATAATGTTTGACAAACAGATTTTTCTGCTTGTAATTTTAGAAAAAGAATTTGTTGGTTAGGGAATTCATTGACCAGAATTTAATAAGAGTATTAAATATAACAGTTTACTACTTTTAAAAAAATATTTTTTTATTGATTTCAGAGAGAAAGGGAGAGAGAGAGAAGCATCAATGATGAAAGAGAATCATTGATCAGCTGCCTCCTGTAGGCCCCTTACTGGGGATTGAGCCCAAAACCTGGGCATGTGCCCTTGACTGGAATTGAACCTGGGACCCTTCAGTCTTCAGGCCCATGCTCAATCCACTGAGCCAAACCAGCTAGAGCAAACAGTTAGGAAACTATTTAATATAGTTCTTGTAAGTAAAGCAACACAACAAAAACAACTTAGATGATTCTCTTCAGGAGCCTTCGCTCAATTTCCTAATATGAAAAAGATCTATTTGATAACTTGTAGGAGAGGCCTAATATGGTTTGTCATCTTCTGGAGGACTTACATTTATGAACAAAACCATTTCTAAGTTCTTGAAACTACTTGATCAGTTACAGTAATTTGAAAAGGAGTACGTGTTGATTAGTATTAAATTCAAAGCTCTCCTTTACTTCAGAGGTTCTGTGATTTTTCTTGGCTTACATATATAATACACACATATCTATGTGTATAAATTTATTGAATATAATGATTAGAATGTTTGATTAGTTTTTATATATTAACTTCTGAATTTGATTTGTCTATTCCAGCTAGAATCTTTCCAGTTATCAACATTTTATTATCCTTTTTTACCTACTTGTTACATATAGTTTTTTTTTGTGTGTGTAATTTTTGATGTGAATTTGCTTTATCACATCTGACACATTTGGGTAAATGACAACAATTTTGGTGTTTTAAAATGTTTCTTGAGTCAAGAAATCAGCCTTCAAATAAGCTCCAGGCAGTTTCCTAGTAAGTTCTTAATGGATTGTCTTCTCTTTATCCCTTTATAAATTTCTTCCTTAAAAGCTATGCAGTAGAAAACTACCCCATCCTCTGTGTATTGCTGTACTAACCCTAATTTAAATACCTTTGGGACTTTAAAAGCATGAGTTTTCTGCACCTAGATTCAATGCATTTAGATAACTGGGGTGTGACCATGGGCAAGTTTCTTAACTTTTTCATCTTAGTTTTCTTCTTTCTTAAAAATTATATTTAGACCTATTTAATTTTTTTTGGGGGGGGGATCAGGATAAAATGAGATAATATTAGAATTTAAAACCTAGTGTGGACCCTAACATATAATAGAGGGAGGTGCAGAACTTAATCATTGGTATTGTCATTTAAATAGAAAGTTGGCATGAAATGTAAATGGACTATGAATATTTGTGGAATGGTCTGATGCTTAGTACATTGCTTTGCAAATTATATTCTTCTTAAAAAATTTAAATTTATTGAGGTAGCATTGGTTAATAACATTTATACATTTCAGGTGTACAACATTATAATTTGGTATCTGTATATTCTATTGCATGCTCATCACCCAAAGTCTAAGTTACCATCCTTTACCATATATTTGATCCCTTTACCCAGTTTGTCCCCACCCCACCCCCCCATCCCCACCCAACCTTCTCCTGCTGGTAACCACAATGCCTCATTTAATTTGTATTTTTGAAGTGTAACTTCCCATTACGTTTTCCTCAATTTACTTAGCCACCACAAATACTCTGCTGAGAACCAAAAAGAAGGTAGGAGAAAACGATAATGGTTTAAGTTAAAAATACATGCCTGAGAAATTTAGAACATTTTAATACTCTATTTTATTTTTTAGTTTACTTGGAGGGAAAAAAATCCCAACACTTCAGCTCACACCACTACATTTTTATGTTTACACATACCCACACATAACCAAAGAATCTCTCAGTGTAGTCTAAATATCCCAAGAGCCTGCTTTTTGGAGTAAAGATTCATAAATCAGAGCTGAGGAATTCTACTGTTTTTAGGCCTTTCATAAATATTCGTATTTGGAAGAGTGGTTTGTAGCTTATTTGGTCAAAGACCCACTTCCTTTATCTGTATTCAGTTGATAACTGAAAAGTTGTCACTTTTTAATGTGGGGCATGGCATTCTTCCTTCCATTTCCATTTGCATGGAAATGGCTAATGAGTGGTAGAGAAATACAGTTAGTTAATAGTTTTAGTGGTATCTCTTGATCAATGTTCAATTATGAGACGATGTGCTTGGCAAATACATAACCATATGAAACACTATGCAGGTGAATTTAGTTGTTGGTTTCCTTTTGTGTACCTCTGGAGTTTCAGCATGCTTATTTGTTGTAGTGCTAACACTATATTTTGTATTGCTATTTACATTATATTAAATTACAGTCATCATTTTAGAGATATGAAAGTAGAGAAAAAGGAGGTTAAAAGACTGGCCTCTGGTTGTTTATTCTGTAACGTTGCAGAGTTGGTAAGGAACCCCTTGCCTTGGGATTTGGAGGTTCTTGGTTATATAGTGTTTCCCAAACTCCTTGCAACTTGTATTAAACCTGATCCACCCTAACCCCTTGCTGTTTATTAGCTCTACCCTTGTGGAGGTAACTAAAAGATACTGCTAGGACATACTTTATATTCATCTATATCTACACAAAAAAGAGGTATTTCTCTTAGGAAGCCAAAAGCTTTTGAATCATTGCCTTGCACCAGAAATTAAAAGAATTTTTTCTTTCTTTGATGGATAAAATGTAAACATCATTAAGTTATTATGGCAAACAAATATCTGTAACCACTACCCTGTCTTCGACAACCCCAAGAACAACAGGAAGTAGAAAGTTAAAAAGTAAACTTACATTTCTGAGGCCTGCAGACCCAGTTGCTGTTTATAACTCATTGTATCACTGCATTTCCTACTTAAATCCCTTCCTGTTCTCATTGCTCTGGTTTGCCCACCACAGTTTGGTTTGGGATTCATCCACTCAGCACCACTTCATTGCAGGCCTTTTGTGTATTTATCTCGCTCCCTTTATATATTGAGTCCATTTTAGTTTAATGTGAGGTATTGTTTTATCAACTTCCAAAAATCTCAGTTGTGTGTATAATATGTGTTTGTGAGGAATAGTTCTCTTCTAGGACCAAGTTATTAGTGACCTCACTAAGCTTAATATGTAGATAGGCATCAGTGTGGAACAAACTATGACATACTCTGAACGTTAAGCCTGCTACGTGGCAAGTGCCACTTCTTGGGAGGTTTTTAATGACAGGCAGTAGAGGCATAGTTAAAAAGCAGGGGTGTGGAATCAAATACTGTCGTTTAAATCTGGATTCTTTCACTTTTTAGCACTATGACCTTGGGCAAAGCTTTTAACTTCTCTGGGCCTTATTATTGCCATTTTAGGTGTTAAAAAAAATACATATCTCAAGGAGCGGTGGAAATGAAATGAGGTGAAATTTGCAGAGTGCCTGTTAAGCAACATAAATATAACCTTAAAAGTATGTAATCCTTGAGTTTCTGTGGATATTGGTTTGGACTGTATATCCAGAAATAATGTGCTACTCCTCTGATGCCAACCTAAATGTGTAGAGCATTTGGGAATAGAGTCAGTAGTATCCTAATAACTATGTATGGTGATAGGTGGTTACTAGACTTATTGTGGTGGCCACCTTATAAGGTATATCACTGTTGAATCACCATGTTGTACCCCTGAAGCTACTGCAGTATATGTCAACTATAAGTAAAATTAAACCTAAAATAAATAAGTAAAATAATAAATAAATGTGGTTCTACTAGTTGACATTTCTAGATTCTGTTCTAATAGTGATGCCCTTGTAATAACCTGGTTATTATTTAATAGAAAAGGAGTACTATGAAGACCAGGTAGACGCATTCACAGTGAGGGCTGAGTGAGTGGGAAGGTGCTTACCGGCTTGCCTGTCAATTACACCTGAAAGCCAGTCAGTGGCCCGGATGGATGTGGCCACAGCAAGCTCAGGGAAGCCTGAAGAGTTAAACTGCTAAACAAAGAAGTGAGCTCTCTTTCTTCTCCCTCTTGGGACTCCTATGGCAGGGGATTGCACTCTCCTGTGCACATGTCCCAGGGCCATGTGGGGCTTCACACATGGACTACTATGCTTTAACTAACTTAAATGCGGGGCTATCCCTGGCCACTACATGGAACGGAAGCTCTGGACACTGGCCTTGTTTCTGGCTTTGCTGAACTCCACGCTCTCCCTCTTTCAGGACGGGCTTGTAATGGGACATCACAAGCTGAGAAATGTAACTTGACGCCAATAAAATCTTCCACATCCCCTCCTCCCGTTGGGGCTTCTTAAAATGCTTATTTCAGTGGCACCCAAGAATCTATATCTGGCTCCCAGGAGCAACATGGGAGTTTCATCCTCCAGCATCAGTAGGACATCATTTCTGCTGCTGTGACAGAGTTTATTAAAAACCATGACATATATTTCCAACTAGTATTTTTGTTTTTTAAAAGGAGATATAGCTGCACAATATATCATACTAACATAATATATAATCTAACAAATGTCATCTCATAAGTTATTTGCTTTTTCTTGAGGATTTGTGGTAGAGATAGCTTATGCTTTTTTTTTTAAACACAGGCAGAGGGTTGAATTAATCTCACTTCTTAATTCACAGACGCTTTCCTCATTGATATGTACACTGACCCCCTTTCTGTTCATTTATTTTTGTTAGCATATTTGAATTTGCTTTTCTGCTGGGGACAAGTGATTAAGGGACTTTATTCTTCTGTTACCAAAACTCTGATGTCAGGTGAAGCCATAGTATTTTGTCATAAGTAGATAGAAAGGAAGAGATCTTCAATGTCCTCTAGTCCAGGTATTCCTTCACCTCAAAAAATTCCTGTTCCCTTTTAATGAATTTAAAAATTGAAACTCCCCACCCTTAAAAAGTGCAGATCCAGTCAGAACTTCTCTGATGACTGAGAAAACTGAGGCCCAGAGAGGTAAATTCAGGATAGTAATCACCATAATAACGGCCACCACTTTTTGAAAATCTATTATTATGAATTCTGATCTCCTCACCTGTGATTAAAGGTAATTTCCAGAGGTACCCAAGCGCATTGAGTTCATTGTGGACTCCTGTTTTTGGTGGTCTCTTTAAACTTTTATGTCGGTTCTTCCTTGTACCTCTTCCTTTCTGGGCGTAATTTGTTTTTCATTTCATATTTGCACCATTACCATTTCTGTTGGCGATTCCACATTGTATTAATTTTGGTCCTTCTTCAGGACCCATCTCCCTCGATCTTCTTGTCTTTTCTGTGACATTTGGGTTGGCATCACATGCATAGTACAAATAATAAATACGAATCATGCCTGCATCAAAACAGTGAGGCAAACACACTGTCATCATGATCCTAAAAATAGATCCTCCTTTGTGAGGAAAATTTGCTTTCAATCTTAGACCTTAAAAATTAAAAGTAAACCGAATTCCATAAAGATTGAAATTAAAGCAAATATATCCCAAACAGTGCCAGGCACACCATGAGTACTCAATAAATACTTGTTGAGTGAATATAAGCCTCCACAGGAGCAAAGGCTGTAAGTCCTCGTTCTACTCTGTTGGTGGGCCAGTTCTCTCTGATTTGTTTAAGGCACCATGAACTGTACTCTGGAAGGAAAAGTAATGAATGAATATCTGTGAAACATTTCTGTGTGCCAGGTGTTTCCATCAACACTTCTAAATTTATCTCCATAACAGCTTTCAAGGTTTATGCTTCTTCATTTCTCTTTCTCTCTCTATCTCTATCCTTTTTTTTTTTGGATGAAGAAATGGGAATTCAGAGAGTTTGAGTTGTCCAAAATGTTTAAATTTGAATTTTTCTGAATCCAAAGCCTTGTATTCCCCAGACATCCTTAGCCCTGCGAGACATCATTATTACCATTGTTATCCTATATAATAAAGAGGTAATATGTAAATTGATCATCACACCATCACAATATGGTGGCACCCACAGCAGGGGCGGGGCTGGCTGCTCCACGCCTACCACTGGAGTCCCCTCAGCCCCGCCAGGGGCCTTGGGAAACTCCTGCACCCCTGGCAAGCAGGGCTGGCCGAGGCATAGGTAAGCCTCGGATGGTGGTTGCCCAGACACCCAGGGCTGGCCTGAGGCGCAGGCAAGCCTAATGGCAGCTGCCCAGCCGCCCATGGCTGCCAGAGGTGCAGGTAACCAGAGCTGGCCGAGGCTTGCGCTGCCAGCAGTGGCAGTAGCAGAGGTGTAATGGGGACATCACCTTCCCAATTGCCTGGGTGGCCTCCTGCCCCTGAGGGCTCCCAGGATGTGAGGGGGCAGGCCTGACTGAGGGATCCCCCCCTCCAGTGCATGAATTTTCATGCACCAGCTCTCTAGTCTTTAATAGTTGTCATTAAGATCATTGTTATCATTGCCTCTAGATTTGAGGTTTTCCTCAAATAGCAGCCTATTGCCTAGAAATAAGGTTGAGCATTAATGGTTCAGGTATCCAGAGGACCTTGCACACTGTCTATTTGGTGTGTACACAAATTTACCTGAGTAGGTGGTTACCTGTGATCCCTTCAACTATCCATGTCAGAGATAGATTTTCTTGTTGGGATCAGGTGTTCTACCTATGTGGTTTTTATATCTTAGATGGAAAAGTGTACTCAAATGTAGGAAGATTTCCCTAAATGGGAAGGTAGCTGCCTCCCCACCCTCTCCACTTCCCTTGTCAGTTGCTGGAGAGATCTTCAGTGACATAGGAGCACTTCCAAACTTTGGGGAGTCCTGGATGGTTGGTGGATGAGATCATTTGATTCCAGTGAAACTTCCCAGCTGCCCTAAATTCCGTCTTCCAGAGCACCACACTTTTATTACTAGATTGAATTGTAGGATAAGAAAAGTGCTTTGAGCATCTTTAGACCACACATGCAAGACTAAATACTTGAGCCTGGGAATTTGGAGTGAGGCCTCTTAAAAATAAAAAGCGCGCGCGCGCGCGCGCGCGCACACACACACACACACACACACACACACACACACACACACACACACACAGGTTATGTGTGTGTGTGTCTATTTAGTATTGAGATTCATTATTTTATTTAATAGCCATTTCCCAATGTTTCTTAGCTTAGACTTACAATAGTCATTCTTAATTGCTTAATACCTATTTTTGGTGTTTATTTTACCTATATTTTCCTCTTGACTTTTAACCTGCTCTCATTACTGAATACCTTCTTTATGAAAAGCAGCCGAATAACCTCAAGGTTTGTCTAGTACAAAATTAGTTGAATTAGGAGAAAGTGGCCCAAGTTGGCATTTAACGGAGTAGAAATGGCGTATGTGTTCTTGTTCTTTCCTGAAGACTGTGTGTGTACACCCCTGAACTCCACTGCATTGGGGTTCATGTCCTTAATCCTGCAGTGATGGTGTGAAGAACACCCAGATTTCCCACATAAATCAGGAAAGAAGGTTAATCAGAATCAATACTGGGTAAAGGAGGTCTTAACGGAAGTGTCTAAGCATTGTTCAAATACACGGGATAAATGTGTTCTGCTTTAGTTGGCCAGAACAATGTCTCAAGCTGGTGATTAGGCTCTACTCCAGCTTTAACCTCAGGCAAAATTTATGCAGCTCTACTACTGTTTTGTCAGGTAATTAAAGCGGAAAAAAGGAAATATTTGCTTAAAGTAGTAGTATTTTTAATTATACATGAAAAATAATAAATGAATGTAAAGGGAGGTAGGCAGTAGGGAAATTATTGTTTACTTTCCTTTTAAAACATTAAGAACTTCAAGCAGAAGGCCAATATTTTAGGCATGGCTGTTGGTTAAGCCCTTATAGAGCATTATTCAGCTGTGTTAGAAATTGGAAACTGAGATTCTTCTGTCTTTGCATTGAAGAAATTGGAAGTGTAGTTTTTCTTAGTTGAAAGATAATGCCTTTTGCCATTTTCTGCTAACCACTATTTGCTTGCTAAGGAGAGTTCTTTAAAACAAGAGCCATATATATAAGGTCAGTAGATGGTAGTAGAAATCTGGATGTGGGAAGCACAGATAAAGCAAGAAGTTTAGGCTGAAATAAAAAGGGGGAATTAAAAAAACCCTTATTATGTTACTAGAGGCACAGTGCATGAAATTCATACATGGGTGGGGTCCTTAGGTCTGGCTGGCGATCAGGGCCAACCGGGGCCTTCTTGCTGGCTGCTGGCTGTGTTCCAGTGTTCTGGTAGCTTAGGCTTTTATATTTATAGATATCCAAAAGTTTCAGTCAGTGGTTTCACCACTCTGCTCATCACCATGTTTTGTAACTCTGTTAGGTTTGACTTAACATTAGACCCCAGGCCTTAAGGATTCCACACCCACAAAACCTCATATTCACCTCCTGTTTTACTAGGAGTACCAGTTAATAATGCAGATTTTTTTCAATAGATGGAGTTACACACATGTTTATATATGTGTGTGTGTGTGTGTATATATATATATATATATATATGCGATTTGGTATGTATGCTATTTTGTTGTATTGGCAACAAGCTTCAAAACTTCATAAGTCAAATTATCTGAAAGTGTTAACATGATAGATATTTTTACACTTAAAAATGTTGAATTTCGTGCCCAAAAAAAGGGCATTTGTGGGAAGTTTTAATTCATTACTTTATTTTGAAGAAAAGTGCTGCTGAATACTTCCGGAAGCTTATGGTGAACATGCTCCATCTCAAGATACTCGTGAACGCTGGTTTAAATGCTTTGAAAGTGATGATTTCGATGTGAAAGACAAAGAACGTTCAGGTCAACCGAAAAAGTTTGAAGACCAATAATTACAAGCATTATTGGATGAAGATATGTGTCAAACTCAAAAACAACTTGCGGCAAGATTAAACGTTGCTCAGCAAACAATTTCCAATCATTTACAAGCAATGGGAAAGATTTTAAAGGAAGGAAAATGGGTGCCACATCTACTGAACGAAAGACAAATGGAAAACTGAAAAGTCATCAGTAAAATGTTGCTTCAACGGCATGAAAGAAAGTCTTTTTTGCATCGAATTGTGACTGGTGATGAAAAGTGGATTTATATTGAGAATTCCAAATGCACAAAATCATGGGTTGATCTAGGTCAACCATCAACACCAACTGCAAGGCCAAACTGCTTCGGAAAGAAGACAATGCTCTGCGTTTGGTGGGATCAGGAAGGTGTGGTGTATTATGAGCTTCTAAAACCAGGTGAAATCGTTAATGCTGATGGCTACCGACAACAAATAATCAATTTGAACCATGCTTTGATCGTGAAATGACCAGAATGGGCCAGAAGACACGGCAAAGTAATTTTGCTTCGTGATGATGCACCATCGCACACTTCAAAACCAGTTTAAGACACGTTAAAAGATCTTGTCTGGGAAGTATTAACCCATCCGCTGTATTCACCAGATCTTTCTCCTTCAGATGACCACTTGTTCCGATCGATGGCACATGCACTTCAAAACACACGAAGAAGTGGAAAATTGGGTCTCTGAATGGTTTGCCTCAAAACAAGTAAAGTTCTATTGGGACGGTATCCACAAATTACCTGGACGATGGGGGAAATGTGTAGCTAGTGATGGACATTACTTTGAATAAAGCACTTTTGATGTTTCTCTTGAAATTACCCTGTTTTCTTTGATTACAAAATCTTCTGTTATTAACCGGTACACGTAGTGACCCCTTTGCTGTTGCCTGCCTGGATCATTTTAACAGCATCCTTGCCAATCTTCCACATCTAATCTGTTGTTACTGTCCATCCTGTGCAGCCTTGCTAGAGTGATTTTACCTGAGGCCCAATTTTGATCATGCCTACTCAGTTACTTTAAACTTTACATAGGATTTGAGTTTTTTCATGTCGTGGCCAACTTCAACACCACATCCAATAACGTGTTTTCTCTATATGTACTCTACATTCCAGCCGTTTTTGAACTATTTTAGCCATACCTTCAATATCCTATAGAGCTCATTTCTTTTGTATCCTTTCCTTTACTCCTGGAGCATTTTATTCTAGGTTCCTATTCAGTTCTTTTTAAATGTTACCTCTTTCGTGATGGTCTTGCCTCTTTTCGTAATGGGATAATGTTTTTCCCTCTAACTCTAAACAGAACTTTGTACCTCTCCTTTAGCTTCTTACACCTTGTAGTATAGTAACTTTTGTAATGGTTTTATATTCTCTTACTAGACTACATGTTTCTTTAGGGTAGGACCTAGGGACCCTGGCTGTCTCCCAGGATGTGCTCCTTTGTGAAGTCATGCTGCCCCTACTCTAAAGTCTTCTATTAAGGATGGAACAGTATGTAAGTTGGGGGTGTTGACATTTATCCTCTAGGATTGTTCTGAGGAGTATGTGGGAGAATTTACTTAGATATACAGCTCTGTGCCTGTCATATACGCAGTGGGCTCTTAATAAAGAGCATAGTAGTTGTAGCCAACTGGTCAAGGTCTGAACTTCCCCTCTGTTATCCACCAGCTTGTGATTTGGGGTCTCTGCTCTTTAAGTTCCTCATCTATAAAATGAGAGCAATGATAGTATTCACCTTGTAGAATTGTTGTGCAGATGAAATGAACCTGTACTTTTAGAGCACTGAGAGCATCACCTGGCAGCTCATAAGCCTGTCCCATGCAGTTCAGAAGCCACTAGCCACACGAGGCTCTTGAGCATTTGAAAAGTGGCTGGTCCAAGGTGAGGTATCCTACAAGTATAAAGTACACGCTAGATTTCAGAAGCTTGTATGAAAAATATGGTGCTAAATAACTCAATTTTTAACATATATTTCATGTTGAAATGATGATATTTGGATATGATGTGTTAAATAGATTGTATTAATCTCATCTTTAAAATGTTTAATATCACTATTAGAAAATTTTAAATTACATGGGTGGCTCACATATGTCTACTGTACACCACTTAAAATACTACATAGATGTTAGTTTATAAATAAATAGGTACAGGGTGGAGGGGAGTCAATTAGAAAAAAAACACAGAAACAGACAAAGGGGGCATCTGTAATACTTTCAACAATAAAGATAAATTTAAATATATCTTTAGAGGCCCTGTGCATGAATTCATGCACAGGTGGGATCCCTCGGCCTGGCCAGTGATTGGGGCCCCTAGGGGGTGGGGGTGGCTGGTCTGGGGTAGGGACCGTGGGAGGTTGGCCAGCCGGCCACGGGAGGTTGGCTGGCAGCAGGAGGTTGGCTGTGGGAGTGCACTGACCACCAGGGAGGGGGCAGCTCCTGCATTGAGCGTCTGCCCCCTGGTAATCAGTGCATGTCATAGCAACCGGTCGACTGGTTGCTTAGGCTTTGTGTGTGTGTGTGTGTGTGTGTGTGTGTGTGTGTGTGTGTGTATTTTAAATTTGTGGTGATTATGGTTGCCACCTATGTGCCCCTGTCCCTCATTTCCTTTTTCCCCTTTAGCTACTCGACATCAGTGATTCTGGGTAAGGAAAATTAGGAAAGAAAGGTGTTAATAGATTAGATAAAGCTTTGTCAAATGAGGGAACAAAGGGGTGAGCAGTTTCTGACATCACATCAAGGAAGACTGTTCTAGTCTCTCACTTTTAGCGCCATAGCCATATGCTCTGAGTTGCTAACGTAATCTTCCTGCTTTCTTGAGTGGAGAATTATCCCCCTATTGCTACCTTATGCTTTTCCTTTATTATAAGCAGGAAGCAAATTTGAGTATCAGAGTTGGATATTCATTTATAATAATGAAAATGAACACTTGTTGAAAAATATGGATTAGAAAGGTTAATGATTTTTTTCCCTTTTGGTTCAGAAAGAATGAATTTATTTTCAATAAGAATGAATTTGGAAGGTAACATTTTAAAAGAGTGTAAAGGTAAAGATAAAAATTATGAACAACAAAATGACATCAAATACATACCTACCAACAAGTGAATCTAAAAATCAAGTGAATGAAAAATCTGAAGAACAGAATGGACTGGTGAATATAATAGAATCAGGGACATAGAAAGAGAGTGGACTGATGATTCTCAGGGGAAGCAGGTGTGAGGGGTGCGGGAAGAGATTGGACAAAAATCTTACTCCTATGGATGAAGACAGTGGCGGGGGGTAAGGGCATGGGGTGGGGTGGGGAATCAGGTGGAGGGGAGCTATGGGGAAAAATAAAAGAGGAACACCTGTAATCTGAACAATAAAGATTTATTTTTAAAAAAAGAATATAAGCTTCTATAAAGGAAAGACTACTGTGATAAGAGTAATTCTCATAACATAGATGCAAAGGACTATATTTATTGCCAACTTTTGGAAATTGTCAATTTAATCTATAGGTAACAAACTATAAAAACAAATGAGTATCTGGCATTTGCTTATATTTTTACCTTTGTTGAAATCTCCATTTTGGAAAAAAATAAAAATCATAGAATATAAATATATATATATATATATATATATGTATATGTATTTGGTCACCTTACTTTGAAGTAGCCTTCAAGCTCCAATAAATTTCCATTGCTCTATAGCAGGGGTCCTCAAACTTTTTAAACGGGGGGCCAGTTCAATGTCCCTCAGACTGTTGAAGGGTTGGACTATAATTTAAAAAAAAAACTATGAACAAATTCTTATGCGCACTGCAGGCCCGGGACGAGTCGGCTGCTAAGCAGGACAGGCAGCGGCACCCGGCGGGCCGGATAAATGTCCTCGGCGGGCCGTAGTTTGAGGACCCCTGCAGTCTATAGTAACCAGAAGCCAGGACTCTGACTGCCGAGCATGGTTGAAGTACTCTCAGACTGTTTTATGCATGTTACTTCAAATGATCTTATAAAATTCACATCACATGATCTGAAAGCCAGTTTGCACATATCCTAACCTGCAGTGTCCCGCTGTCTTTTGGCTTTGAATATGCTGGCAACTTCAGCCGTCAAAGGCTCATAACTGGACTATCATTCCAAGGTTAATTTAAGAGTTTGATTTGAACTACTTTTAGAAGGCTGGCCCAACAAGTCTTGCTGATTATGTGTTCAGTAATTACTTTTCAGGATAGCTTGTTCTGTACACTGAATGTTTATACCATGAGGGGAGGGGGTGTGGCAAACTACATAGAGATCATCATTTGAAGTGTTGGTTTTCTTTGAGATCCTAAGGTACAGTGAATAGCATTATCTCTCTGAGTGCCTTAGAACTAATAGGGAACAAAAAGGCACTTGCCAATCCCAGTGGACAGATGTGGTTTATTTATCTTGGTAAGTCTTTTGAGAGGGTAGACTCACTAATGCAGAGCTCCCCCCCCCCCCCCCGACTCCCATATTCTGTGGGTAGGGCAGTTGGCACATTACGTTAAGTCTCCCAGCTTCTGTTTCAAATAAGAATCTTTGAGCTATTTTTCTTGTTTGAGCTATATGTAGCTGATATCTGTTGCTTCAAATATTGCCATTTGAAGTGCTGGTCACCTGTTTACCTCTGAGTTGAAATGTTACAAAGGGAGAACACATCCCAAGGCGATTTAACTGTGACTTCTATGGATTTGCATACTGTTTCTGAATACATAAATAGTCCAAACTTGCACAGTTTAGGTGGGATTGTATAAGCAATATTGAAAGGAGCTATAACAAATTTCTATTAAGTAGTAAGCTTTTGTAGGGACTTCGAATATTTCAGTTGCAAAATATTGATCACAACTGGAAGGAAAACGTCTGTTGTATAAAACCAGACATGCCTGTATCTCGATGCCAGTTAAGACATATTAGGTGCCTAGGTATAAATGTGTGTGTGTGTGTACGTTCATGTGTGCGTTCCCATGCTGCCACACCAAGTACTTAAATATGTACCCCCACCTCCCTGTGTTCCTTACCTATAGACAAGGCACAGCACTTCTTACTGCTCTTGCCTGGAGTTAGGTCCACCCGCACTCCTCTCACTGCAAGTTTAAGGGCGACACAGAAATAGTAAATGAGGAGATGAAACGAGTGGGGCCAGAAAGCATTGTCCACAGCCCAGTGGTCCGTGTCACCAGTCTTCTGCTTCTAGCATATACTGTATAATCAGGAGAGACGAGACAAGCCAAATCCTTTTAGTGCACCGTGTCTGGGGAGGCTGTCGAGTCCCAGAGGTTTGTTTCTTGTTGTCCTAACAGTCTTGATTGTGACAAAGAGATCTTGGAAGGCACCTGAGGATGTCATGAAAACCCCATTCCCACTGCTGTTATTTCTGCTGAACATTTTCTGGTTAGGAATACATTTGATTTATAATAAAACACACACACACAGACACCCACTAAATGAAAGCACCCATGTTCTTTGCATTAAGATCATAAACAAGAGTACCTCCCTTTATACAGTTCAGCCTAAGCTCTTGTCATGAAATGGGCTTTATTTGTATTAATGAGGAGTCATTTTAATGCAACTAGAATCTTTATAATGATACTGATCACTTCTTCCTTTTCTTACAGAAATATCAGACTCAAAATAGATTTTTTCATTTGTTTGTTAATCCTCACCTGAGGATATTTTTTCCATTGATATTTAGAGAGAGTGGAAGGGAGCGGGAGGTCGGGAAAGAGAGAGAAATGTCTATGTGAGAGAGAGAGATGATTGGTTGCCTCTGGCAGAAGCCATGACGTGGGCCAGGGATCAACCTGTAACCCAGGTATGTGCCTTTGATAGAGAATCGAACCCGAGACCCTGCAGTCTGGGGTGGGTGGGTGGTGGTGGTTCCTGATGTTCTAATCACTGAACCATATTGACCAGGGCTCAAAATAGATTTTTAAGAATCTGAAAATAAAAGCCATAAAAAAAAGTTCCGCTTAATTGATTGGTAGGAAGAAAGAAGTTTAGGAACTTGCCCTGTTTTGAAATTAAATTATTTTCCTTGTAGATAAAAGAGATACCAGATATGTTAATAAGTGTATATTTGTTCGTGTTTTCCCCTCATTAATTAACATGACGTTAATAAAAATCTACTTGCTGAGAAATTTCTGTTTTCACTGGGTCTCAACTTTTTCACAAATTATAGCTAAATTTGTATTTTGAATGTTCCAAGTAGAATATGGTAGTTTTAAAAAATAAATTTTATTTCAATCTGTGCAGCTGTAGTTTACTTTCCAGGCATGAGAAATATCTATTTTATTAAGTCCTGAGAGGAATATGTGTCACATACATTTAAGAAAAATCTATTTAAGATGAAAATTTCCAAAAATGACTTCCCCCTGGTGTGAGGTAAAACAAAAGCTCCAACCACATCTCGGCCTGTGGTAATGACATTGAGGTGACAAACTGCAGGCAGGTGAGGTTCATGGGGATGCTCTCACACCTGCACCTCGAGCGTGGGGAACAGCTGGGTCTGGAGCTGGCGTCTGGCCTTGCTTTCTGTTTTCGGCAAGACCAGCTCTCAGGCTGGGGCCTCCAGGTTTGCACAGAAGACGCCAAATGCTTTTAAATGGGCAAGGGGGCCTGTGGGCGGGTAGCAGCCCCTGGTTTTGTGAACCTTTTCCCTGGGATGGAAAGGGTGAAGAAGCCTCAGCTCAGCACCACCATCCTCCAAGCCCAAGTCCCTTACATAAATTGAGAGCTTTTCCTGCCAAACAAGTGTCGCTTAGAAAGCCCAGAGAATGAGGATTCTTGTCCACTTCTGTTCTAAGTCTGTCTGTGTCCTGCCGGGTAAAGGCTTCTTCTTCACCAGGTCTCACTTCTTGCCCCTGAAACTGCTCAGCGGAACTCTAGGTAGTTGAGGGTGGTGAGCAGTATGAGCAGGCAGAGCCCTTCCTGGATGGCACCCAAAAGTGACTGCTGAGTGCATTCTTTGGTTGAAACCCTTTTCACACCTCCCAGAAGAAATCTGTCTAATTTGCCTAATTAACCAACCTATCTACTTACTACCACCTACCTAGCAAAAGTCAAGGTTGACTTCTGTTTGAGAGTCCCACCCCGCCCCCATCATCTAACCCACTTAGAAGACTCACAGAAATGACCAGGCTCACCACTATTTAAAAAATATATATATATATATATTTATTGATTTCAGAGAGGAAGGGAGAGGGAGAGAGAGAGAGTGAAGCATCAATGATGAGAAACATTGATTGGCTGCCTCCTGCAGGCCCTCTACTAGGGATTGAGCCCACAACCCGGACATGTGCCCCTGAGTGGAATGCAACCCAGGACCCTTCTGTCCACAGGACGACGCTCTATCCACTGAGCAAACCGGCTAGGGCCTATTTTGTTTCTTTGTCCCATCACTCCCCTGTCACCTAGGTAGGCCACATGCTTCCTTCCTTACCTGATCAGGCAGGCTGTTCTTTTCCCTTCAACACTGGTATTGCCAGGCAGATGCCTCCTGGGAGTGCCTCCCACTGTGATTTCCAGATTGCTCTTCTCCTTACTTAAGACGGGTATTTCTCTGAAGCCAGAAATCAAGGACAGCCAGTTCCGGTCCAGGCTTCAGATAGGTTTGGTTTGGCCTGTACATTATTTTAAAACAGTGTGCGATTTCGCTAAAAATCTGGGGAGGTTGCATACAACAGTTCAGGATACTGGTTTCTCTTTAAAAAACATGAGGACTAGCAATATATAATCTGCATGGATGTGTATATCAAGTGCAGGAGCCGCATAGAAGCCTTTCTGACCAGTTATACACGTATGTGAAACAATACTTATCTTTGCAGCATGCCATACGTTTTTGTTCTCTTCTGTTTGATTAAAGCATAAATGTTAAATGCCACTGAAATGATTTCGCCATCCACTGGTTCCCGTGACCTGCAGTCTGAGAAACATCACCTTGGATTTCACTGCAGGTTCGGCTTGCCAGATCCCTTCTTTTCAGGAAAGTGTAGCATTATCTCTTCCCCCAGGCTCTGTCAATTGTCATTCACAGTGAGGAACCCAACAGCTCAGTAGGATGTCTAGTCCCCAGCCTCTAGGCTGTGGGTATTCAGGTGAGGGCTGCTTTTTCAGGACTCCTGGGTTGCAGCACTGAAGAAGGCAGAGTGAATGCTTTTCTTTTGTCTTATCAGAGCCTAATTGCCCCACCCCTGCCAAGATATATGAATAGGGGTGGATATGCTATTTTGTGGACATTGCCCCTAGCCTGTCCTACAGATTGCATAACAGTGGCCCTAGTCGACAGGTATCAGGGACAATTCATGTGACAATGTCATTCTCTTTATAAAGCAAACAAAGTTTTTAACCATACCTTAGTGGCTTTATAATTGCATTACAGATTTTTTTTAGTATTCTCATTAACTACAATGGGTACTAGGCAGGGGGCAGAACAAAAAAAAAAAACACGAAAGGGCTTTTTAAATCATCTTCTCCACCTTTATCAGTACTCATCGGGGACCCTGGCCATCAATAAGAAATGAGAAAGCATTCTTTTACACAATTTAAATGACACATTTATATTCAGTTGTTCGAATTGTATTCCTTTGTGATGCTGATGGAGCAGAATTTGAGTGAGAAGATCTGGCTTCTCTTTCTGGCCACAAATATTTTCTTATTATATAAACTTAGGCAAGCTTTTACAGATGGTCCCCCATGTATGAATTTTCCACTGACCCCGACGGTGCATTCAGTAGAAACTATACTTCGAATTTGGAATTTTTATCTTTTCCAGCGTTAGTGATGTGCAATACACACACACTCATGATTCTGGGCAGTAGCAGGGAGCTGCAGCCCCCTGGACAGGCACACGACCATGAGGTAAAAGACAGACTTTGTACAGTGTACTGTGTTGCCAGCTGTTTTTGGATATTGTGTTCTGAGCACAGTTAAAGGTAGGCTAGGGTAAGCTATGATGTGGTAGTTTAGGTGTATTAAATGCATTGTGGACTCATGGGTTGAACCCAAAATAGTTTTATCAGGATGTAACCCCATTGGAAGTGGTACAGTATATATACGTGGCCTTGTTTTTCCCATCAATAAAATGGGTGTGATGGAAATACCATCCCCATCCCCATCTCATTGATTTCTTAAGATCTCATGAAACTATATTGTGTATGTGTACACACACATATATACACAGAAAAGTATGAAACACTTAAGTATCTCTATTATGGATGCTGTTTTATCAGGAGACATAGAATTATATATCACAGCTGACTAGAGTGCTTCAGGTATTTTACATGGTTACTAAGGTAACCCTTGTGGCACTCTTATGATTCGTTTTGATGACCCCTTTCTGTCTTGGGTAAAGATGGTTATTGAAACCAAGATCCATACTCCCTGCATTCCAACACAGTGGGTCTTGGTTTGGATACTGCTTAATTGTCATGCGCTGAGCTGTTTTGCTAAGAAAGGAATTCAGCAGGTACCAGGGTTGATATGATGAAAGCTGATGCTGAAATAAAAGTGCTGTCTACTTATTTAATTGGGGCCATGATAGAGGCAAAAAGTGAACTGAGAATGTTCTTGCTCCTCATTCAGTCTTAGGCTCTTTCCCTAAGGCTGAAGTTGTTGGGTTTCTTCAGTCAAAGGCCACCCCCCCCCCCTTTTTTTAAATTAAAAATGGAACATCTTTCTGATGTTTTCAAATTTATCCTAGCTCTAATGTGTGGAGTGACAGCACACTTAGGACTTTTCAGAAGGTCAGCAAAGAGGGATCTAGCAGGGGGCTTTATTTTTTTGTTCTTATCTCATTGTCAACAGCCCTTCCTCAAGCCTGCATTCCCCAGGACATGCAGCTCAGAGACTGTGCTTGTCGGACGAAGTCCTTGTTCTGACAAAGGACACTTAGACCCAGGCTATTTAAACCTCAACTAAAATAACCGATTCACTTTAGAATCTGACATGAACAAATTCTGGTTTCTAGGAAGTCATATGGAAACAGATGTTACATCTAATTCCAAGGCTAGGAATGGACTTCTGTCAGCTGACAAAGGTGATTCTTTCTCCATCGCATGGCTGGTGGGAGGGGGGAGGAGGTGGGGCTCTCTTCTTTGTGGGCTAATCAAGAATATTAGTGCCTGTGTTTTTGGAGTGTGAAGGCAGGATATTTGCGTTTTTTCCCTGTCTGCATCACCAGCTTGCTGGCCTTGGGCAGGTTGCTTTGCATATCTCAGAGCCTCATTAGATAATTAGTCTTTGATAGTTTTTTTATTATGCAACCCAGGGCCTAGACCTTTTATTGGAGCCATACTCATTATTTCTCTTTTACAGATAAAAACATTGAGGTTATAGAGGAAAAAAGTAACTTGCTCAAGATTGCAGTCCATAGGAAATTAGTTGGGGTAGGAACCAAAGTTGGTGTGACTTTAGGACCCAACAGCTGTTGGCCTCTGTGCCTTTCAGTTTGAAGGACCACAGGATTCTGGGCTCTGCTGTCTGTCAAAAACAAATTATAATTAAAGAAATCAAAGAAGTCATAATGAAAGCGATGGATGATAATGAAACCCAAAATATAAAAAAATGAAACCCAAAATATGGTTGGGTCTGAGCTCTTTGTCTCATAAAACCCAAGATCGGACCCACAGACAAAAATGATGAGAAGAAAACAAAAATTTTTTGGGGGGTGGGAATGTGGAACAAAGCTTGAGGGGGGATGTGTGGAGTTCTGCTGGCAGTAGGAAGGGGATGCAAATGGGTTACCTCTTAAACTCTAGGGCAGTGGTCGGCAAACTCATCAGTCAATAGAGCCAAATATCAACAATACAACGATTGAAATTTCTTTTGAGAGCCAAATTTTTTAAACTTCTTCTAACTTAAACTTCAACTTCAACTTCTTCGCGAGCCACTTCTTCACAATAGGACGTGGTATTTTGTGGAAGAGCCACACTCAAGGGGCCAAAGAGCCGCGGTTTGCCGACCACTGATCTAGGGGATATTCATATACTCTGCCAGCTCCTGATTGGTCCCTTCAAGGAATTCTGGCAATATCCAATTATACCAAAGTTTAAGTTCCCTCCTGTGGGAGTACCTGATTGAGGACTTCAACTTCAGGTCAAGTTTTCCCCACCCATCCAGGTTCCCACTTAGCTAGTTCTAGGTCCTTTGTTTGCCTCCATGTCTGATTTCCCTTTGACTATATCCACATGGTCCCTGTCTCTGACTGTCTTCCTAGCCCTATTTTTCTATCTCAGTAATACTTACAAAAAAGAATTCGCAGTCACCATTTTAATTTATTCGTCTATATTCATTTTTGGTGAAGTGTTTGAAAAATTGTAAAGGTTGAATATTGAAATATATCTTAACACTTGCAGTTATCAGAAACATACTCAAACCTTTTTTTGTTTATAGTCTACCTACTTTTTGCTTTATGCTTTATATTATTACTAGAGGCCTGGTGCACCATTTTGTGCAGCAGTGGGTTCCTCAACCTGGCCTGCAGGATTGGGCCGGAACTGGCTCTCCAACATTCCCCCAAGGGGTCCTGGATTGCAAGAGGGCACAGGCCAGGCTGAGGGACCCTACTGGTGCATGATCGGGGCTGGGGAGGGAGGTGGAATGTTGGCCAGCCTGGGAGGGACTGTGAGAGGGCTCCAGGGTGTGTTCTGCCTGTCTTGCTCAGTCCTGCTCAGCCAGACCCCAGCAGCAAACTAACCAACTGGTTGGAGTGTCTGCCCCCTGGTGGTCAGTGCATGTCATAGCGACTGGTTGACCGGTTGACTGTCTGCTCCCTGGTGGTCAGTGCACATCATAGCAAGTGGTTGAGTGGCCTTAGCATATCATTAGCATATTATGCTTTGATTGGTTGAACAGATGACCAGATGATTGGACACTTAGCATATTAGGCTTTTATTATATAGGATTCCTATTTTACAAACAAGGAAACTGAAGCTCAGAAAGATGGCTACACTAGGATTTGCCTGTGTTCTTTTCTCTGTTTTACAGAGTACAATAATAACATCCTATTGTTGCCTATTATGAGTTTATCCATTAGGAAATTTCCAAGTTCACTTCTCACAAGTTACTCCACTCCCACAAATAATATTTAAAACCTTTTGGCCCCCTCTCTCTCCTTCCCATTTTCTTTCTTTTATTTCACTGTATCTCCTTCCTCATTTAAACTTCCATCTTTGTTAATTACATGCAGAAGGTTTGGTGCATTGCAGAACAACATATTCTCTAGACCAGTGGTCGGCAAACTGCGGCTCGCAAGCCACATGCGGCTCTTTGGCCCCTTGAGTGTGGCTCTTCCACAAAATACCATGGCCTGGGCAAGTCTATTTTGAAGAAGTGGCATTAGAAGAAGTTTAAGTTTAAAAAATTTGGCTCTCAAAAGAAATTTCAATCGTTGTACTGTTGATATTTGGCTCTGTTGACTAATGAGTTTGCCGACCACTGCTGTAGACTGATTTAATAGTGTTGTGGTATCACATGCATGGAGGAAATAGGTCTTTATTACTTTTAGGTGATCATGGGAAGAGTTAGGGGGAAATTGATAGTTTCTGCTTGATAAACCACACATTGTCACTGAGGAAAAGATGTTATGTTACCTTGTTATTTAAAAATAAACTTTGTTTGCTTAAGATTTGATGCTCTTACCACTATTCTTCTCATAAAGAGATCTTTGGTCTTGATATTGTCCTCTTATTGCTCCTGAAATGCTAATTTGTCATGGTTTTTATACAAGAATACTAAAACTTAAGAACATTCCCCATAGGAAATAAACATATAACTTTGCGTAATGGAAATAGTTGATTATAGATAAAAATCACAATTCAAGTGTGTGTAATCTCTGTTTAACATTACATTGAGTCTAACCTAAAGAAAGAGAGGAGACTATTGGTTGGCAAACTTAATTTTACAACACACCTGACACATAGACTGTGAGCTCCTGGCTAACAAAGACGGGGGTTTGGGATCACTTTCTGTTCAGCTTGCAGAGCCCCATGGTGGGTGAGGGAGAGTTTCTATTCTTGATTTAACAATCAGGGATATTTTCTGACGCCTGTTCCCTCCCCCAGCTATGCCAAACCCGGTTCTCAGTCTGGATGAGGGGACCATTTTCGAGTCTTAAATATGTTTTGGACCCTTAGGGTGATTGCAAAATTTTGTAGAGAAATGTAAGTTAGGAACTAATACAAATAAGTTATAATAAGGACATGCATGACATAAACAGAAATATTAGGAACTAAGCTAAGTTTCTTGGGTATTCCTCACACCCATTTCTCCACCCATCCCCTATTGCCCACTTCCTCTTCAGAAACACACACTCACACAGCTTAGTCTAGGTAAGTAAAGAGTAAAAATTGACAATATACTTACGGCATAATTTCCCAGAATCACTGGGTGCTGCTAACAATTTTTAA